>BTSY01000002.1:35319938-35769938 GCA_036245785.1 Pristionchus fissidentatus | reverse complement strand
GCAATTAAAGTCCAGTCAAAACCGACTATACTAAGCGGTTCTGAATTACATTCTATTTAGAACAATTGAACAACTATTGAGAATTACACAAGGAAGAAAAATCGAAACTCTTCACAGCCGTGGAAAAGCGTACCTCTATTTACATAATTTAAAATGGTGATGCTGCTCAGATCACTAAAATTATAAGAGGACGACCAGTGATCAATTGTGGGGCATGAATTCCAAAACGCTGGTGACCATTCACGCACGATGCCCCAGCAATGGAAGTCCTGTTGCGAGATGAATTCTTTGCTGATCTTCTTTTTCAACGTATCAGCAATCAGTGGAAGAGTTGCTGCGTCGTATAGCTCACTGCAGTTTCATTTTTTCTTAAGAATAAAGAGTATTTGCAATTTTCATTACACTATTTTTAACGAACTTACTTCATTTCATTCTGAATGGTAATACTCAAAAATTCTGCATCACTGCTCAAGCGGAGCACATTCCAGGCTGATTGACCAATTACACACTTTTTTGTGTGTAGGAGCCACCGATCTCTGAAGCACGCGCCTATCGGAAGGAGACTAATTGTGCAGCATAAGAAGAACCAAATATATATCCGCCGCATCTTTCCCTCCTTTTGCACACCATCAATCGTATCACGGCAGCACCACATCGTGACCTGGTCATGTGCTGCATAGATAAGACTACATATTGTCGACGCGTATCACACATCATTCTCCTCCACCAAACGTGACTCTTCCACAACGACGATCTACCCGTTCGTCGTCTCTACGAATGTTCTATTTCCAATGAGCGACGTGCGCTCGAGAAAGAAAAAAATTGAGGAACTGCTATCAATTCGACGTCGCCACGGAAGACGGTTATGCAGCCTGATGCAGTCAGATTCTATACGGTTGTTCCTTTCTTCATTTCCATCGTGCTGCGCTGTGCTTTCGAGATATGACAATCTCAGTCCTTTTGTTTACATACAATATTAATGATGGATGTATTCATTGTGCTTGTGCAACAATGATGGATCGTGGATGACATCCAGCGGGGATTAAGACAAGGATACGGATGCATCTAACACATTCATACGCTGTCTTTCCTACTCGAGTTCCATCGGGAGTAGCATCGTGTACTCGGACTGGACTATCGAACTTACTGAGCGTGCTCCTCCGAACTGGAATCGAATTTGGAAAGCTCAACGAGGATTGGTTGCTTCAAGTAGATGAGTCCCATTAAAAATCTGTTGCAATAAGATTGAGAAAGATGTTCCCAAGCTCTTCACCGTAATCCTCCAGGAACGTATGACGGGCCTTGGGACGACTTCGGTGTATTTGTTAACGAGAAGAGTCAGCAGGATTACGACATCACATTGGCCAACGAGGGATATGTGCATTCCAAAAGATGCTGCTGGAACTGGCGTATGCAGGACATCAGATCGATATATGAGTTCAAAGTAGATATTCGCAATTTTGTTGGTTCTAGTCGTCGATTCCATTTGCGCGTCGTTCCATCATTTTGTTCCGCCATCATGACTTGGTCTAACTCGAAGATTGTTCTCGAACACCGAGATACTTCGAGATCTGCAGCGACATCTCATCGGAACGGACGTAGACACTACATTGCAGGAAGAATACGACGGGGGCTGTGACGTGCGATAGCATTTCATGGTTTACTCCAAGAGTTGCATCGGATGAGCGGCACGTCGATCTGCTTCATAATTTGTTACTTCTTTCGTTCGAGCTTCTCGAATGACAGCAAGACTGAGTGGGCCTCTATCCGATATGGAGAGTCCACTTGGTGGACGATCGACGCGACGACGAGATCCAATCGAATAACACGCTCGTCTTTCCGAATACACAGGAACATTTACGGGGTCTTCCTCGCTAGTACAATCAATGAAATCCTGTGATCGGTCTACTGGAAGACCCACGCGACAGCGCCTATGGAAGAAGAATCTCTAACAACTTTCATAACTCACGAGACAGCAAGCGGTTCCGTCTGTTTTCCGGAACGAGGAAGGTAGCAAATCCGATTAGCACTCAACTGCTCGTGTATAGTGAGTAACAACGACAAATCATCGCCCCTCTATTCGCGTCGTCAGCCAATAGATATGAAGACCGTTTTTGTTTTCATTACTCATGTATATAGCCACGTTTGTTATTAGATTGCCTACACCATGTTTTCAATTGTTTAGAAAATGTTCACAATACACGAGTAAGCATTGTCATAATTACTACTATCATTTTTGAGTGTATGACAAACCACCAGTGTTCCGTCTATTCGATCGTTCTCCCGTCTACTCAACACAACTTTCTGTTTGCTAAGAGTGAGGAAGAGTGGGCATCTCTCTCTCTATGTACTTAGATCGCTTATCGCTGCCAATCCTACCGATACCCCTTCCTCCCTCTTTTGTGTCCTCCCACACGGTTCCAAACCTCCAGGAAATGGTTAACAACTGGAGAAATCGTAAGCCCCTCTCTTTTGTACGGTTTCTCACGTCTGCCCCTTTTTGACGTTGTCTGGGGAATTATGCCCTCTCTTTCTCTGCCTTGGTAGTTTGTATTCCCTCTGATTCAATTGAGTGAGAAGGTCAACGACATCCCTGTTTTTGAGAGTCACCCAACTCGAAAGCCGTCTATTGAAATGGTGTGTGTGTGCTTTCCGGACCACTCCAAGTTATTGGGGTGACCCGTCTCTATCTACAGTCGCGCGCATAAGTGAGTGGACACTTTTTAAATCACATTTAACTTCTGAGCCAGGAAATGGATCACTCTGAAATTTTGGCTTGGTTCATCAAATCCATCGACGATTATGATGCTGATATTGAATTATTTCGAAATCCCTCAGTTATTACATAGTGATGACGTAATCAAACCATACTTTTTCGGACGTCCATTATTCTTACATACATTTTTTCGGGCTAGCCAAACTTTTTGAGCATAAAGGTGGGCCGAAGGGCTGCCATGAAAATTTTTTTCAAGTTGCTGCGGCTTTGCACCTTGGCTGCAGCCTTGCTGCAATTTCGCGGTCGTAAACTCATATCTCGGCTTCTAGACAAGCTAGAACGTCGTTCTAGGAATCAAAATAATCCGTATGTGGATTGCTGACGATTCTGAGAATATGATACATGTAACTGAATAATTGGCCTCGAGGTACCAAAAAATCGATTTTTTTCATGACCCATTTTCGATCGATCTCAACTCTGTGGAACAGTTTAGCAAAAATCTAGTTTTTGCGTAGACGTATTGCAAATGTATTGAAGAACTGATGCCCAACTTTTTGTACGGTTGGCGTTTGTTTCCAGGGCGCCTCGATCATTTTTCGGAAGGACGCACGATAGGCCACGCCCCCTTTTCGCCATATTGACCTACAGTTTCATTAATATATTTTGTTCTGCTGTAACTTTAGAGCTAGGGGAGGTAGAAGTCTGAAATTTTAACTGGAACTCCTGCACACTCTGGGGCGTCGATTCTGTATATTTCATAATAATTTATTTTTTTCTTCATTGCGTAGTGATGACGCAACATTTCGTAGAAATTTCAGAGGTGGTTTTTTGCTCGGACGAAAATTTTGCAAGCATCGTACTTTGAGTGGTGATAGTTGGCATGGAAATACACTCGAGAAAAAATAGTACCACACTGAACGGTTCCATACCGGACCAGTGCGAGGTTTCAAATTGGGTTCCCGAAAAAATGGTTTTTCGTTTCTAGACGTGCTAGAGACTCGTATCCAACTTCAAAATGACCGTAATGGTGTCTTAGTAAAATACCGAAAGTTTGGCATTGATCAGCCGTCATATGCCTTCAGGGCATAAAACCAGATCCATTCGATGATTGCACTAGAAACTGCTAAAAACCTAACTTCTTTGCAAACATTATTGACAAAAAAATATGTTTGAGCCACTCTTTTGGATGGATCATGTTCTTGAAAATAAAACAACAGAAAAAATGATTTTTTTATGCCCTGAAGGCATATGACGGCTGATCAATGCCAAACTTTCGGTATTTTACTAAGACACCATTACGGTCATTTTGAAGTTGGATACGAGTCTCTAGCACGTCTAGAAACGAAAAACCATTTTTTCGGGAACCCAATTTGAAACCTCGCACTGGTCCGGTATGGAACCGTTCAGTGTGGTACTATTTTTTCTCGAGTGTATTTCCATGCCAACTATCACCACTCAAAGTACGATGCTTGCAAAATTTTCGTCCGAGCAAAAAACCACCTCTGAAATTTCTACGAAATGTTGCGTCATCACTACGCAATGAAGAAAAAAATAAATTATTATGAAATATACAGAATCGACGCCCCAGAGTGTGCAGGAGTTCCAGTTAAAATTTCAGACTTCTACCTCCCCTAGCTCTAAAGTTACAGCAGAACAAAATATATTAATGAAACTGTAGGTCAATATGGCGAAAAGGGGGCGTGGCCTATCGTGCGTCCTTCCGAAAAACGATCGAGGCGCCCTGGAAACAAACGCCAACCGTACAAAAAGTTGGGCATCAGTTCTTCAATACATTTGCAATACGTCTACGCAAAAACTAGATTTTTGCTAAACTGTTCCACAGAGTTGAGATCGATCGAAAATGGGTCATGAAAAAAATCGATTTTTTGGTACCTCGAGGCCAATTATTCAGTTACATGTATCATATTCTCAGAATCGTCAGCAATCCACATACGGATTATTTTGATTCCTAGAACGACGTTCTAGCTTGTCTAGAAGCCGAGATATGAGTTTACGACCGCGAAATTGCAGCAAGGCTGCAGCCAAGGTGCAAAGCCGCATCAACTTGAAAAAAATTTTCATGGCAGCCCTTCGGCCCACCTTTATGCTCAAAAAGTTTGGCTAGCCCGAAAAAATGTATGTAAGAATAATGGACGTCCGAAAAAGTGTGGTTTTGATTACGTCATCACTATGTAATAACTGAGGGATTTCGAAATAATTCAATATCAGCATCATAATCGTCGATGGATTTGATGAACCAAGCCAAAATTTCAGAGTGATCCATTTCCTGGCTCAGAAGTTAAATGTGATTTAAAAAGTGTCCACTCACTTATGCGCGCGACTGTATATAGAAAATATCATATTATTGATTGTCAACAAACAAAACCTAACAGGATAGCTCCTTCTGGATTTGTCTACCAACATTTCTCCCACCACCCCACTCTAGACTGCGTCAACAGTCAATCTCCCATGGGAGATGCTCACTCGTCTCGACAAGTCGTCTTCCTCTCCCTCCCCCAAATTCCTCCCCTTCCACATCCTCTTCTCCCTTCTCCGTTCTCTCACAGCTTTGTCTTCTCTCGGAACATTGTGTGAATCCTCCCTCTACCCAAATTGACCGAGCGTGTGAAATGTTCCCAGCGCGCTACGAAACGGAGAGCCGCTCCCATGAATTTCCAAGTGCGAATTTGAGTGGGGACCCAACTTCTCGTGTGCGTGTATCACTTCCTAACGAGCTCTCGTCACCCACCCATGTGAAATATCCCGAAACGAGTTTCAACTTTGGGCAAATTTTTTCTATTCAGCACTATTTTAGTTCGAAGCACACTGTCCCAATATTGTATACTAATGCTGCGCTACATTCATACAACTTGAATATCAAATAAGAATTTGAATAATAACTTTATTTTCTCTCTTCACCGATCGGCTGATGAGATAGTAATGCGATGAAGGCATAAACCACTCCCCCGCCCTAAATTCAGACATCACAGTTTCCGTTTTTTTCGTTAATTCAACAAAACCCACGGCCGACTATCAGCACTCTAACAGAAAGCACAATCGATTCCCTCCCTCTCATCCTCCATCTCCTTCTTCTTCTCCGTCTTCGGTCCCATCTCCGTCACTCATCCTTACTTCATTATTTCCGCTTTTTCTCTCCGCCCTCCATTCCTCTCTCCCTCTCATCCGTATCTCTCTCTCTCTCTCTCTCTCTCTCTCTCTCTTTCTGTCTCTCTGTCCCTCTCTCTCCCAAGCTTGTCCGCATACCCTATCCATCCTTCTCCTCGCTAAGAGAAACTCGGAAACGACCCCTCCCTCCATTGCACGTTCGGTGCTCAATTTCACCCTCAGGAGAGGAGGCCTCTCGGATTTCCCTCAAAGTTCTTTCTTCTTCATAAATCGTCCTCTTGAGACGACTTATTGGACAGAGAAATGAATCAAACCATTTGTAACTTCTCTCATCAAAGATTGTTCAGTCATACGCTTAAAAATGGAGATCTCTTGCCTCTAATCCAATGCACACGAAAATGTATCGCATGTTAAGCATGATGTATTATATATGATGTATACATATGCGTGCATGTTGGGTCTAAAGGGAAACATTTTTTTCTATGATTGGAGATTTGGAGACATGTGGACCATTCATCTCCAGAGATGTCTTATATTTCATATTTAACAGATAGCTGTGATTCATTCCTTGTGTAACATCTTCTCTCTCTCCATCATCTTCATTTTCTACTCGGTCTTTCCATCTCCGATTTCCATTGTTTATCTGCTCCTCCCTCTTTCCCACCAAATTTTCGCGCATTCCGTCATTTCCTCTGCTCTTGGCTCTCGTGGAATGAGAAAAACCAGTAAGAAACAGCCTATTTGGGGTTTCGCTTTACCAGAAAACATCAGCTTACATTGCGGATTACGCCCGTTTTCCGGGAAAATAGCAGCTATTTATCTCTCTATCGGACATTGTTATCGCTTTATAAGTGCCTGTTATGTTCTCTCCCATTCGTTCGTTTCCGTTACGTAATCGGCCTATTCCGTGTCTTTTTTCTCTAGAGAACACTACAAAATGTCCGTCAATTTTCCCTTTCAGAGACGTGACCCAACTGCTGAAATCGTAGAGTCAAGTCATGTTTTCAATAACGGTCAGTTTTTTTCCTCGGAATCCCTTAAAACATACACCGTCTAGGTAGACGTAATTACTGAAACACCTTGAGAGAGTTAAATATTACTTATTCATGTATATTTTTCAGGGGATCTTTGACTCGATCGCGATATCGAATTATTCCGAGGCGGACTGTGAAGCGAGTTACGATGCAGCCACCAGTCCGGTTATGCAAGTAAATATTTATTTATTTCTCTTTTTTGTAATTTGTTACACCGCAAAACGCGTTTACTTCTCTGTTCCTTTCCGTCCCGTTCGTTTACTTTCACGAAAATCAGCCCCGGCGTTCTCTCCCAATCCTGACAAACATCCATTTTTGGCGGTAGTCATGTCTTGTTAGCGTAACACACTAAATTTAGCAGGCGCGTGTTCGGCTGGGAATTTGTAAATAGTAACGCATGGTGTTCTTTCTGAATTGTGAAAGAAAGAAGTGTAAAAAAAATGCTCGCCATTGAGAGGAGTTGAGAGTTTGGTCGTTGAGAGCCTATTGGCATCCTTTAAATCCTTCTAAGTGCCATGAGCTCTCTGCTCTCGCAATGCACCCGCCGTTTCAAATTACGCATCATCAACTCGTGAGGAATTCGTCTGATGACCTCCCGAGGTCTTCCCGAGTAAGGAAGAGAGAGAGAGAAAGAGAGAGAAAGAGAGAGGGAGAGAGAGAGAGAGGCGGAAACGCATCGAAAACAACGAAAGGCAATCTCCGCACACCCAAACGTTGTTGACACACACGCGCTTCGCCCCACTTTGCAAGACGAATGAAAATAAACCAAAGACGGGACAGCAATAAAAAGGTATTTTGCACCATAAGAATGCGCCTAGATTCACTAAAAATAAGCGAATAAAATCTATAAGAAAAGTGAAATAACAATTTATAACAAAAATATATCTTGCCCTCCGAACGCCATAGTGCTCAAGCCCACGCATGTCCCTTTATTTTCCACTTGCATATTTTTGTACATACGCACCTGCGGTGCGCTATAAATAACTGAATGTGCAAAAATGTATGTTGTAGTAAAAAGCCATTTTTTGTATGTGATCCTCTAACGAGATAAATAATGAATCAATCAATCAATATATTATACAAAGTATTTTCCCAAATTACAGGGCCTTCGACTCGTCCACGTTTTCTTCACATGCTCGGGTCTTCTCGCCTGCTCTCTATTCATTTTCGTGCTGCAACATCGGAGCTCACGGTGAGAGACATTGATGCTGCGCTAATTTCTTCGGGGAAATTTCCCCATCAAAGGGTGGGAAACTCGTGTAACTCAGCTCAAACTGAATGAAATCTCTCCAATCAAAAAGGTAAATGTTCCAAACGTGGCTTGCAATATCTGTATCAAGTTTGGAAGTTGTAGCTTCACTAGGAAAAAAAGTTATGAAAGGATGCATAAAACTGTTTTGCACCTTGCACCCCATGAAATTTGCGCAGCATTAGATGTGCCAGATGGGGAGGAATTCGCCCGTAGTCAACGACGGGTTAATGGAGAAAAAATAGTTGCTACACAAAAAGAAATAAATAGCCACTGGACAAGACCTATTCCTTTCGTTAAGAAGTTTTGAAAAAAATCATTATTTGGTTTTTCACCTTTGTGATAATTTTACAGTATCATTCATGTTACAGCAACCTGCACATCAATCTACGACTATCTCTTACGTCATTGAGCGTTGCTGCTTGTATAGCGTGCGCCCAACTGCTGTTTACTGCAATTCACGGGTATGGAATGACTGGTTTAACATTTGTAGGGAAAATGAAAGAAGATGTTATTAAACTTAATATCAGTGGCTCGGGCTGGTCTTTCTATTTGACTTTTCTTTTTTCGCATGCCATTAGGTCAACATATTATCATCGCCGAAATTTTAATCTTCGGAGTAGTTCTAATTCTACGCATTTTCCGAGTGATCTTGCGTGCAAATACAGGAAGATATCCACTGTTTCGTTGAGCATCTTTGGAAGTAGAGATAGCGGCTATTATGTGCTGCGAAACTATAGTGCTGCGAAATATGAGGCGTTGGTCTTTTCATTTCGCACTCTCTCTCACAGACCGAGAGTGTGGGAAATGAAGAGTTCAAGGTCTCACATTTCCTTTTCTGTATTGCACGTTCCTCATGTGAGATCTAAAAGGCAATAAAATTAGGATTTACCTATCCAATTTGTCAAACATATGTTTCAAAATAAGTTTGAACTATTGATCTGTTACAAAATATTTGATCTGTTGCAAAAAAAAGGTTACAAAATAAGTTCGAACTATTTATCTTTTACAAAATAATTGATCTGTTACAAAAAAAAATGTTACAAAATAAGTTCGAACTATTGATGTTTGACTCATACTATGAAAGAACAGGACCAAGTTCTAAAGTTGTAATAAATCATAGTTTAATTGGCTGAGCTAAACTCGTTCTTTTACAGATTCATCCGAACAACCAGTATGGACGACCGATGCAACGCGATCGTCGATGCAAGGGTATTACGCATTAATTTTTAAATAAATAGATAATGAATTTTATAAAAATGGTGCAATTATAATTTTCGATGTGTTTTAGTTTTGTTTCCATCTATAAACTCGGAAACAAAATATTTCCGCACGCACATAAATTTTGAAATTATTTCTCAGGAAACATCTGTGATCGTCGTAGGCAGTAAGCAATTACTTTGATTCATGTTAAATGAATTCCGTATACGAAATTTTAACATCGTATAAGGAAGTAATTTCTCTCTCCAACAAGTATACGTGCATGTTGTGAATGGGGGCAACTCCTGGTGCGCACTCGTGCACATTATAAAAAGCACTCTCATCCATCTTCCACTCATTCATTAATAGTATTGCCTCATAAATGATGTAATTAATGATTTAATATTCAGACGTGTGCGGTTATTCGATGGCCCGTCGTACTTGCAATATACGCGACACTTGCGGGAATTATATGCCTGGCTATTGAGAGGTGAGATACTGTAGAGAGGAGGCGCCCCATTGTAATATATCTTGGAGGGACATGATTTAACTTGGTTTGTTCTTTGTATGACCTTAGTAAAGGAAGCGGGTAGATCAATCGGTTTTTATCCGGACGTTTCGCGTCAAACCCGGTTTAATTACCCAAGTTTGAGGAATAAACCACCGCTGATGAGGATTGACTTTGGACGTTTTGAATTCTCTGGAAATCCTTTTTGTGTCTATTTTTGCTCGAAGATCGAAAAAAAATAGGTGCAACACCCATAGAGTATGAAATGGAACGAACTTTGAAAAGCATACACTGAGTTCACGTCGCGTTTTCACATATTTCATCTATATCAGAGGACAATATTCGATAAAACTCATTGAACTCAAAACAATTATCCATGTGCATATCAAGGGTGTGAGGGAAAGTGGTTCGCTGTGGAAAGCCTTCTTAGAAAGTTCGTCTACGAGAACTGCATTTTCAACTGTAAAGCAGCGAAACAAAGAGATGGAAAATATATTTACAGGACAATAGCAACGATTCGATATCGAACTTACGAGACGCATGGAAGCAGGAAAGTGAGTCTGCTGCTGATCGGAGCACAGGTGAGCAAAGTATTCAAACCGCAAGCTAGAAATTTTTTAAATATATCTGATGTTTATGTAGCTGTTTTTTTTCAACAAAAAGATTGTTTCATAGTTTAGTTAAGTTAGTAGTAGGCGATTTTCAATAAAAAGTATTTTAGGATTTTTTGGCTTTATAAGAGATTATATAAAAATTTATCAGAAGAAATTATCCTGTTAGGGTTCGCACTCAAAACTTGAATGGCTTTATTTAATGAACAAAACGTGAGCGATGGTATTACAGCAGATTTCTTTTCGAGATTCCCAATAAATTCTTTTTTTTTCAGTGGGCAATATCACTCGCAATTTCGTTCACTTCACTATTTCTCCGAGCGGACGATGGGTATCTTCATTACTGCACGGTCTACATCAGTCATCCCAAGTCAGCGGTATGTTTGAGAAATATATAATATTTACTTTTTTTACTTTAATGATTATTATAACATAATATTTTTTTTAAAAATATGTTTAAATAAACTTTCCAGCTTGAACATAACCGTAATAATAAATGATCATTCGAAGGTGGTTTCACTCTCTATCATGACAGTCTTCGAAGTGTCAGTACTCCTCTTCTTTGCGTCACTTCTCCAGATTAACAGGAGAAAACAGGTTAGAAAAAAAACATAAAAATAATTCATTAAGCGTTGTTAATTACTTATAACGTTAATTGATTTATATTACAACTACAATCTAAACCTGTTCTATGATGGCAGGTGCGGGAATTCGTCAACTGTGCACGTCATTCGCTCACGGAGAGATATCAGCTGCTGGTGGGGAATATCAGCATTGTTTATCCAAGAGTGGCAATTAATAGGAATCCACGTATCTTCAAATCATTGTTTTACTCGAGAATCTGCTCATTATCAGGCCTAAGCCATCTAGGCACTTGATTAAGTCAAAAGTGGCTAAATTAAGTTTAAAAAATCATTCGGAAATCTGATTTATCTGTATGGAAAATATAGATTATCGTTTTCAGGAGAACATTCGTATGATCCACATTCTCATTCCGTCAGTTATGGTACACGCAGCACTCTCCATAGTGGGGCTGGGCGCACTTCTCACCGTCGCTCTCATTGAAAAGTAATTTATTTTCAAATTTTCTTACTGATCTGAATCCTAGGTTTGCAAATTCAGTGATCTTATGTGTGGCATTTTTTGTATTCTCGTTCTTAGTTGATAGTCAGAGAGGGACAGACAAAATCTTCCCCATTACATTCTGGAGATTTGGCTTGACTTATATGCCATAACCAATTCGTTATTATTTTCACGTCGCGGGGACACAATACCATTTAGTCAAATGTAGAACCCGAAGAACGCCTCAGAAAGAGGACGGAGATTCACTCACATTTCTGGTACAAATCTATAACCGTCTCTAACATTTAGAAACATGACACCCCTCTCAATTCTCCACTTCGCTCCCTACTCCGAATTGGTTCTTCTCGTCGTTCCAATCTACTCAATCGTCTCTGTCGTTGTAGCTGTTGGATGGAACAAGCAACTGAGCACTGCGGCAAGGTCAGAAATTTTAAAAAAAGGATCAAAAATAAAATCATCATTAACAGTTTCAAACGATTATGGTGTCTTTATTGTCGCTGAGTGGTCAGAAATTGATTCGTTATTTCGGTCAACAATTGAGAGAGTGTGTGTGGAAATGACGAGACCATTTATGCTCCTCACCGATAATACACGTAGCATTAGTGTGAGTGCTTAAACAACGCGATGGAAATGAAGGGTAAGAACAGTTTTATTGGTCAAGCTCATTTCGGGTTATTCATGCCATCGTCAGTGACGTTGATAGATTAATTATCCCCTCTTCAAGCGCCTATAGCATTTTAATTTTCCTCTATCCAAGTCTGATTTACAAACCAAATCTGGCTGATATTGGTGTCTAGAAGAATGTGACGTCGAGTAGGACACTCTGACGATGTGGAAACGGTTCGTATGAGCAATTGCATTATTGCCGAAAGTGCTATGAAAATTTAGCATTCGGTCCTGCAGACCCATTTGCCTTGATGTCAGGATAAATCTGTATCTGTATCTGAAATTTGAATTAGACGTTCCCATTGCAAACTACGCCTGGAGTGTACGAAATGACATTAGAAAGCGAGGAAGAATTTATATACTTGTCCCTCATTTCAGAACCGCCCTTCCCTGCTTGTTCGGTGTTCCTAATGAAGACGAGCGTGCGAGAGAGGCTCAGCCACCGTTGTTGGTAGGATCACTTGCATCACTTTTTCTCATACAATTATAATTTGGATACGAATATCAAACTAATTTGGGCTAAAAAAATGTTTATTCTTTAATATTAAATTGCAGACATCTCGCGACTCGCGTGAGATGCAGCAGGAAAGTGAGCGTCACTTTGGACTACTCGTCAAAATGTGGAATAAATAACCCCCAATAATTACCACGAACGTCGCGAAATAATTAAGCGGACGTGCGAACCTCTGCGAACTTTTCAATTAGAACGCATTTCTCAATACTTCCCCGTTCTCTCATGAGACAAAAGGAAGCTTCATTACATTTGTCGACGCATAACCAGTCAACAACTTCAATCTCAGCATATCTACCATACACACATTTTTTTGTAATTCGTAATTTCGGTGATCTCTGAATTCTCCTGCACAACGTGTATCCCCCTCCACTTCCAGCTGTACATCCCCTAGCCCTTCCTTCTCATGTTTATTTCTCCTTCCTCGGTTTTAATAATTGCAGCGCAACCCGCCCATTCCCCGTGCATTCCCATTACTCGTCTAGCGAGAAATGAGTATAGATGTCACTTCGCACATCACTCCTCCAGAGTGTAGTCAGAAGGGAGAAAGTGTGTGAAAATGAGAGAGACCTTCCTAGTTCTACACTATCTCTCCCTTCTCACCTTGTTGTATATGTATGTAATTATGTGCGGTGTATTCGTCGCACGTCACTTTTTTCCATCAAATGTACCGAAATTATCTTACATATAGACGCAGATTTCTTGTCAAAATCAAATCCTGCTGCGCCTCGTTCGTAATTTTAATTATATTATAATAAAGACGTTTTCGATAGGAAGTATTGTGTCCCCCTATCTCACATATTCCACAGTGTCGTGGTTTCCCATGAGAAAGAATCCGACAAAATAGTAACACCCCCCCCCCAATTGTATGAGTCTCTTCTCCCCCTCCCCCTCGTCATTTTCGATATGCCTCAGTGCGCCATCTGAACGTTACTACGAAACTGCAGGGCGGGGGAAGTTCTCTACATATAAATGTTTCCTCATCCATGCGTCTTTCGCATAGTTCTCAACCTCAGGGAAGATGTCAGGAACGGGAGATTTGTTCTCGCTCCTACCCCTTTCTGGAGGTAGAATGATGTCTTTTAGAGTTGAATGCATCGCTTTAGAACTTGCCGTCTTAGAACTTTCGTACAAAATCGTCTAACAGCACGCGAATTCTGAGACAACAAGTTATAATATGGCACACCCCCGTGTTCGAATGATGTGCTGGTGAATGATGTGTTTTCGGTGCGTGCGGTCGCGAAAATTTGTCAGTAATATTCAGCAGAGCGCCCATCAATAACTACTTTTTCCCCTTCTACACGGCGTAGCTCCACCATAATTATGCCGTTTTCTGAGTGAGAGGCACCGCTACCGTCCTGTTTATCTCTTGCTCTCTCTTTCTCTCCACGTCTTTCGAACCGAGAAGGGAGAGAAAAAGACATCGAGTCAAGTGAGGAAAAGTCAGGTTGCACCATAATATCCAAAAAGCACCTGCCGGAACATATCGACATTTGCCGAGTGAAGGAAGGAGAGAGAAATTACACGTTACTCTCCCACTACCAGCGCTTGGCAACTAACTCTTAGGAAGTGAACATTATTGCTACCACTTTTTAATCCGATTTTGCGTAAATACAAAATTATTTGATATTCATGCTAGGTGACATTTGTTCCTCATTATTATTCAACGATTTATAGGTTATGCTGAAAAAAAGCGTCTAACATTACAGGGACCAGGCAGCCTCCAAAAACAGATTTTTCATTTTCATAATTTTTTATTCAACTTTTCTCACTATCATCTAATGGAAAATGCAGAAAAAATTAAATTTGTAGCATTTTTTTACAATTAGTTATTTTAATTTGAAATTAGACTCTGGAACGGTGCGTCGCCTATTTCCGAAAAGACAGAAAGCTGTTTAATTTGCTCTGATGACTTCATATTTTTTGCAAAAACAGGATTGAAGAGATTTTGACCACTCCCGGACTGAATGAACACAATTACATTCCATCAAAATAGCTGGTTTTGGAGATATTAATTGTGGTGTAGTCGCTACCGTAACCCGCTGTACTGAAAAAAGCGAAACTTTGAAAAATCATAACTAATTTTAAAAAAATCACAAAAATATGCGGTTTTTAGCATTCTTCCGGGAACAGGATTTTCTTTTATTTAAAAATAACTTATTTTTTGACTGCCTGGTCCCTTTAAGAGTTCATTCGTCTCACGATTAGTTTGGGATACGTTTTGAACATTTGGAAACCTTTGATTCTTAGCAGGAAGATCTAAACATCTCGGGAGCACGCCCCAAACTTCGATCTCTGTAATTCTTTCTGTTTCTTCGTCTCTCTACACTTCCAATTACTCCCTCCGGTCCCGATTTAATTATCATCAGCAGTCCTATTTTCGCTCTCCTCATGTTTCCCTCGTTTCACCGCATTTTCGACCATCTTCTTGTTTTCCTCCTCTCATTTCCGTAACTTGAGTGTATCCCTGCCACTCGCAGATATACAATTTCTATTATTACCCGTTTGTTGCAAGTCTTTCGCTTCTACAACTATTTTCCTTCTCCTCATTCATCGCCGACTCCCCGCTTTCCCACGGTGGTTTTGTGCTTCAGCGCCTCCTCATCTACTCAGTCTCTATTCACAGAGACGCGCCTCCCTCGATGTCGACCGCCGTCCATGTAGTCAACCGAACAGCAAAAGCAGCGACTGAAATGGTGAGTGAACAGTCGCTTTCAAGCGAATTCCCCCGCTCTTCCTTATTACAATATTATGCATGTCCATCATATATGTCCATCGATGTCTCTTCATTTCACACACCCTCTCGACCGGTTAGAAGACGAGAGTGTGTGCGAAATGAAGAGTGCATCGATGAACAGTTATTGGGACATTGGTGCGAAGTAAGAGATCACTGATGATTGCTCCGTCACTTACGAGGGAGTAACTCAACTGCGCCCTCTGATGAAGTTTTTGTCTGGGCGGAGAAAGGGAGAGAGATAGCTCTTGAGAACTCTATTTCAAGAGCTTCTTCTCTCCTTTAGTCAGTTGAAGATGATCCCCTCGTACTTCTTCCTTATAAGCTCAGCTGGAACTAGCACGCGAATCCGAGTCATAATATGTCCCATGCTGTCTTACTTTAGTCTTTACATCAGTAAAGGGTATAAAACTAATCTGGGTCTCTTCATTTCGCACACTCTCCAATCCGGTAGAATGCCGAGAGAGTGTGTGAAATGAATAGATCGCAGACAGATTGACGCACTCATTGCAGTGGAACGGGAGCTTAGTCGTCGATCGGCGTAGTTCTCTTACTCGGACAGATTAGAAAGGGGTTTCGAGAAGCTCTTCGTTACGGCAAAAAGACGCGCCTATCGAAGCGCCGCATCTTCTTTCATTCAAACGTGAAGTAGTATTGCCGTGGCCGTTTACGCGATTCTTTCCGATAGTAGCCTTTCCTCTATTTCACGTGAATTTGTGTACAGTCTTCAAGTGCAATCTAGCTGAAATTTAAGTTGTTTATCAGCGAAAGGTTTAATATTTCGGAAAAGTGTGTATAAATTTGCGATATGTGTATGTCCCCGCTCCGAATTCTAGGAACTGCTCAGGAATGTTTCATTATTTGTCTCGACCGCGATCTTCCGCGATGAGTACTCGGAAATTTATGAAAAGGGAGTGCCGGGTGCGAATTTTGGCACCCCCCCCCAACATGATGCCCCCTTCCGAATTCATGATTAGACACAGACACGAAAGAAGCATTCGTGGGTACCCGCAGACCTGCGAATACTAGAATTTCCTTCTGAAGACCTTGGAACCCTGTTATTGCTTTTTTCGCAGCCTTTAATATTGCAAGTGTAGATTAATACACAGAGATCACATTTGCCTGACCACGAAACCCTGGAGGACTTCTCTCTAAATTGCATACCATTTCTCCAAGTTTGTTGAGAAAAATGTTCTATGAGTTTCGTTTTCTGGTAACATTGCGCGCAGTCTGCCGTTCTAATGCAATCGCTCGTTCCATATTCCTACTTTTCCCGTTTCAATTTTGCGAGGCAAGAGAAGGAGTAATAGTCTGACCCTCTCTATTCTGCATGCTCTCTCATCCGTCAGCCGGTGAGAGAGAGCATGTGAAATAGAGAGAGCCAGACACTTGTTCAAGAGAAGCCATCGATCAGACTTGTAAATGAGGAAAGAGTTTGTGTGCGCCTTCTCACTTATTGCCTAATCCCGTCATGTTTTTCGTTGGTCGTCTCATCATTTGGTGTGATGATCACAGTGCGAATATAGAAGGGCACGTATATTGAAATGAGCAGAAAGCCCGGTTCCCACGCACGCCTAACCTGAATTGTTTTTGACTCAAATTTCACCTGCACAGCGCCAAGAAAACACCTAGATTCACCCACAACTTCATGGTACTTTTATTAATTGTGTTTAATTGAGCTAATTAGTTATCGATTAATATTAATTGCAGACAGCTGAAATGATTCCGATCAATGTCGCGTTGTTCGTCCTGCTTGGATACGTCGTATACTGCTTACTCATTTTGGTAAGATTTTTTAAAACTTTTCTCTACTTTATAAAGTAATTTTCATGAATGAGTTTTTTTTAGTTCTGAGAGAACATGTCGCAATGATTTTTGTACAGATATTTACTGTATAATTTCAGGTCGGTATTCCAGCAAATGTGTTCGTTCTACAGCGAATGTTGCACTTCAGGAGGTAATGTGTGATTCCTAAATTTAAGATTTTTTTTTAATTTAAGAAAATGTCCGGACACGTACCGGGCTGGCACTGGCGCCTGTCTACTGGCCATGTCTGTGAGTATTTTAATCAGGGATTATGTTCTTGAAAATAGCGGTGGGAAAAGCAAGCTACACCATCTGTGGTAATCGAGATCTTTCCTATTTTCGCCACTTGAGAAAGGAATCGTGAGAAACTCGAGAATGCTTGGAGAAGATTTTTTTGTGCAAAGCATCGGTGGTTGAAAACATCGGTATTTCAAGCATATCTGTAAGGGTGAGTAATCCGAATTTAGAAGAAAAAATAGCCATCGCATTAAAGAAGCTCGTTGTACTTCTATTTTTTCATCGAAATAATATGTTTTCCTTCCTTTTCTCAGATAGCGGATCTCGTTGCCCTCATTTCCATTCTCTTCTTCTGCATTATGTCATTCGGATTGGATCTTCCCTTCTCCGATATCTTCTATCGATGGATATGTAAGGTACGGTCACATGATAACAACGATATGTCATAATAATTTAATATCTTAATAGAAATAGTATTAGAATATATTATAATAATGTATTGTTTATTCCGTCAGGGGGACATAATAATATAATATGAAATATAATATAATGTTAATAATAGAACATGATACAGTAACAATATCATTTATATGTAATAAATATGCAATAAACGCAATGTACATAAAGTTAAACCGAATAGGTACCTGGATATACGTGCACGTAGGAAAGTTCAAGGAAAATTCGCGCTCCATATTTATCTTGAATAGATCTAAAATGAGGATCAATATACTTAATACTTAATACTTTATTCTCCATCGGGAATGTGGGTGAGGACAGTTATCTTGACGTGATGATGGATTCTTCGGCTCAGGATTGAGCTGTTTTGTGTGTTGAATCAGGCAGTTTTCGTGTCACAATCATAACTTACGGATTCGGGAGGTGGTCGTAACTAGTTTGGGGTTTTTTCGAAGCCCTACTGAGAAGGGGGTTTTGGGGGCAGTTACTAGGCGGGAGGGGAGGTTATTCCAGAGCGTTATAGATCGACTTGCACAAGTGGAAATTGAGACTGGTAGCCTGCAAGGGATCGAAATGCGCAAGCCATGAGCGAACCGGAGAGAACGTGCTAAGGGAGCTAGTGAGTATAGGTTAGTGGTGTCCAGCAGTGCGTGCCTATGAATGGAATCATAAATAAACTGCATATCACGTAAAGCCCTGCGATATTCTAGGGTCTCTATATTACATAATTTTAGGCGGTCAAGATAGGACAAAGGGTGATGGTGACTTCGCTTGAGAACTCTTCTAGTGAATTCTCGCTGAACGTTCTCTAAACGGTTAACTAGACCGATAGCGGTAGGGTTCCAAATTACGGTACTCGACTCAAGGAGCGGGCGGATGTAAATTTTATATGCTTTTATGAGAATATCTGGGGAATTTGTGTGAAATGATCTCAGCATCAGGTTACACATAGAGCGAGCCTTACGCGTTATTTGAGTAATGTGATACCCAAAGTTCAATTTCTTGGAGAAGTGAACACCTAGATCTCTGACAGTATCAGAGGGGGAGATGGCAAGACCATTCAAGGTATATTTTGACCTTGTCTTTAGGCGCCCTAAATGAAGTACAGAGCACTTAGGTGTACTCAAAGTCATATTCCACTGGGAGGTCCAGCTTGCGATGTTATTTATGGCATTTTGTAGGTCATTGGAGTGATCAGGGACATTGCATATATTTTTAGATCATCAGCAAAGATGTTGTATTCAACGTCTTTTGGTATGCTTTTACCAAGGTCGTTTATGTACAGAATGAAGAGCAGCGGGCCAATTGCGGAACCCTGAGGGACCCCAGATTTGATTGGTGAAGGGGGCGTGAGAGTGTTTCCAATAGATACACGTTGTGATCTACCAATCAGGTAAGATTCTAACCATTTGATGATATGCGCAGAGAAACCAAGGTTGGCTAGTTTGTGCAATAGAAGCCTGATATCTATGGAGTCGAAAGCTTTCTGGTAATCAAAGAAAATCGAATCTACAGATTTGCCAGGGCCTATCTGTTTGGCATAAAATGATAAAGTTTCGCTAAGCGAGGTCGTGGTACTACGCAATTTGCGGAAGCCAGCTTGGCGTACATCTAGAAGGGAGTTAGTGTCTAGGTAATCAACTATAGAGTTTATGAGAATTTTCTCAAAAATTTTAGATGCGGTTACTGTAAGCGATATAGGGCGGTGATTTGAGATTGAAGTATTTCCCGATTTTTTAGGTATGGGCTTAACATGGGCTGTTTTCCATTGAGATGGGGCTGTGGCTGAGCTGAGAGACATATTTAACATTATTGTGAGTGGTATAACTACGGAAAATTTGCATTTGCAATAGAAAATATTTGGAATTTTGTCAGGGGAACCATTACACTTAGAGACTAACTGTGAGATTGCGAGAAGGATTTGTTCAGGAAAGATGGATGGAAGGTCAAAATGGGTTTGGCAGACCATAGGGCGGGGCAATGGTGATGATAGAGGGGAAGTTTGAACCTTTGAGAAGAACTTTGAAAAAGCAGTTGCTTTTTCGGTGTCAGTAAGAAGAATTTTACCCTTATCATCTAGTATTCCCGGAAGACTAGAGTTATTACTTTTGAAGCGCGATTTACAATACTTGAAAAAGGTATTGGTATTCCCCGATTGAACGGCGCGTATTTCTCTATTAGTCTCAAATGATTTGAGTGCTTTATCGAAACGTTTCCGAAGAGAGTGTGTAAGGTCAGAATTAGGTGCATACGTATGGTATCGCTGAAGACGATCATAAAGAACACTTAGGTATTTTGGAAAACCATTAATGGATTTTGGTTGTTTAAGAGGGACGTAAGCAGCTATCAATTCAGTAATGAACGCATTGAAATACTCATACGCTTCAGAGATGGTTTTACCCATGAAACTGAGTGTCCAATTGTGTGTGGAGATGAGATTATTCATAGAACCCCAGTCAGCATTACTGTAATCACGGGAAGGCGGGGATATTTTATCTTTTCATTCATTCATTCATTCATTCATTGTTTATTCCGTCAGAATCATGTACAAGAATTATAACTGTGAATGGGGGCAAGAGACGGATGTCCGTCGACGTTGTCGAATCGGTGGTTTTGCTTTGGCAGCAAGGGTATTGGAGAGGGGGGGAGGGGGATCAGAGCCAATTTTTAATAATGGATTCAGGGAAAAATGAGATGGGTTGAGAGCGGAGAAATTTGCGGAAAGTATCATGTGAGGTGAAAACTGATTTATAAGGGAGGGAGTTCCAGATTGTGATAGTTCTAGAGGCAAATGTGGAATGGGAATTGTGAGGGAGGAAGGGAAGTGAAATGCGGAAAGGATGGGAATTGCGTATAAAATGAGTGAGAGGAGAGAGAGTAAGAAGAGAGGAATAATCAAGTTCATACTTCCTATGGAGGGTTGAATGCAGGAATACGATATCTGTGATAACTCTACGCCTTTCTAATGTTACTAGATTCAGTGCAAGCAGACGATTACGGTAGTTGGTGTGGGGAAGGGAACATCGATAATACAACTTTCTAGTGAAATCGCGCTGGACTTTTTCTATTTCCATAGTTATTTCAACGGCATGAACTGGATTCCAAATGACAGAGCAGGTCTCGAGACCAGGAAGGATATAAGTAGTAAATGACTTTAAATAAACATCAGTTGTATTACTACGGAATGAATTGAACAGAAGATACAGTTTGGAACGAGCTTTTGAAATAATCTTCTCTATGTGCTTAGAGAAAGAGAGCGAAGGGGTGAAAATTACTCCTAGATCTCCTAGAATTACTCCTAGGCAATAAAAGAATTGACTGTAAATGCAATACCGATATGGTCCGAAAGCGGAATATCTGGTTTGACATCCTTGATAATCGGTGAGTTACACAGGAGTAGATCAAGGATATTATTACCACGAGTGGGAAAATTAACATATTGATTGAATGACCCCTGGGTTATCAGATCTAAAAAGGGTGTAACCGAAAGTGTGGGACAATGGTACGTATACCAATCAATGTTTGAAAAGTTGAAATCTCCAATTATTAAAGAAGGATGTGCACAGCTAGTTGCGTTGGAAAGGTAGTCTATAAAAGGTGCCATAGAAGGGGATGGGGAATTGGGAGCGCGATAAACGATGATTACTCTGAGACAATCTCGAGTATGAGTAGCAGACAATGGAAAAATGTCGACAGTTAAACATTCGAAGCCAGGTATTGTGAGAGTAGAGACAGCAATTGGAAGGAGGTTGATGTGCGCATACAGTAGGACACCACCGCCCCTACCCGTAACTCTATCAGCACGAAAGAGGAAATGGTTAGAGGTCCCTCTTAATAGCATGACATCAAGATCCTCACAGGTAAGCCAAGTCTCTGAAATTGCTAGTAGGTGGAAACGCTTTAGAAAGAAGTTAAGAGTATCGATTTTCGCCGTAACGCTTCTGGCATTACCATAGTAAAATGGAATTGCATTAGACTGGTTTGAAAGAGAAGAAGGGAGACAATGAGAAGGGAGGGGAGAAGTAGGACTGGGAGACAAGGGATCACTCACGAAACTGCCTGACTCATCCTATCCTGACATCTTGGGAGCTCTTTCCTTCATCGCCGTCGAATTGCCACCTGCAGTGAGAACATTGTCGGTAGGATCGATGGAAGTATCATTAGAAGTCGTCACCGCCTTCTTACGGAGAGTGATGTGGGAGGGAGCAGTAGACTCTCTGGCGAGTGGAGGAGGGATGGTCGATGAAGAGGTTACGGTAGGGAGAGGGAACATCCGATTTGAATAGAAATACGTGAAAGGCATGTGTAATGGTTATTTTCTCTCAAAGGTCTGGTTGAGTAGTGCAAAACTAGAGAAGGTATTCATTCTGACTGTGAAAAGAGCTGGAGGGGAGAAATCCGTAAATAACATCTTCTGTTGTTATTTCCCCTTTTGTTTGATCTATGGCATGCACCGGCTTTAGGGACGGGTGCATAATTATTGCCGGAAGAGATGAGATGGGGTGAGAAGCATAATTAGGAGCCCACGTTTTAAGAAATGAGAATGAAATAGTTTCAGAGAAAACGTCAGCTGTCATGGTACATAGATATAATGTTACTAAACACGGATCAATTCTCACTGACGACTATATTGACAAAATGGGCAGATAGATAGATATTTATACCACACATCGGGTAAATTGTGGGTGAATGGGCGTGAAAAGTGAAGGGAAGGGCTATGGCGCCTTCTGCCATCGCACGAGTGGGGGGAGGGGATTTTAAAATTCAGAGACTGCTGAATTTTTAAATTTCACAATAATAACTATATTAGTTTATTTTTTTCAGATCTCAGTATTCTCAATGCACACGGCGACATCAGTGGCCATTTGGTCGTGGCTGCTCATGAGTATTTTGAGGTATGCATTATTTTGCAAATCTAAAAGTGATGAGTGCTTCAAATGCTTCGTGAACTTTACAACACTCAACAAGGAAGCTATCCAATTTGTGGAATATCATTAGGCGTATATAAAAAGTGAACATGTGATTTGCCTGACTTTGAGTGGTCAAAATGCATGTGGCTTCTCTTCCGAAAGATGAAAAATTTAATTGAATCCGTATTTTAATTTATACACTCTGAGAAACGCATACTTGAACACAAGTAGGCTACACTAAAAACGGCATCAACAGGGATTCATTCTAACATTGTTCATGGAAAAAGCTAGCCCGATTAAAAAAAAGGTCAGCCTACCGACACATATTCCTAAACCCTGCCCGTGAATGCGTTGGTGGTAAAGTGCATGTATACTTTCAGATGGCTGGCCCTCTATCGTCCTCTTCTTTATCACACTCTGTTCAACCTGCCCGTGCGAGTCAGTTTTCACTCAAAATGTACACTTAGCTTTTCAGCTGTTCCACCAAATTTCAGGTTGAGCTAATTACCAAACATGAGTCTGAGAAATGGGAAAAAGAAAAAGTGGAGAAAAAGGAAAAAGAAAAAGTGGCGAAAAAGTGGAAAAAGATCTGAGTTATTTCTTTTCAAGAAATTTTTTTGTATATTAGACTAAAATTTCAGGCCGTGGGTCTTCTCACACTCGCCGCTTCTCTCACAAACGTGTGGTTGCTGATCACTGTCGATTTCGACTTTGAGGTTTTCACATAATTCTTATTGATTTTAATTTTTTTAGTTATCGTAATATCTTGAGCGAACTGTCCTACTTTGATAGGTCAGTGAACCCCATCCTAAAACACAGCGAAGCCTTTCTTTTAGCATTTGGTATAGCTTTATTAAATAAATCAATATTTAGCAACATTGCAGACCTCAACTTGCACTCAACACTGGTTGTTCGAGTCAGAAACACTCTCCAAGTGTCTCTTACTAGCGGAAATGATGTGGTGCGTAATCATTTTATGACGCCGCCCTTCTCATTTGCAATTTTCTCTTTCGTACTTTTTTGGTCTAGAACGTGCTCACTTCCGCGTCATTAGATTGCAATCAATCGCTAATGAAATTTTCGATGTGAAAACACATGGTTTCAAATCTGCAGAAAGGGGCCAGTACCGACGTAACATGCTATATCGCTCTTGGTCCCTTTATGGAGCTTTGATTGAAGTGTGGGATAATGAGTAACATCGCAGGTCCTTCTTCCTTCCAATTCTTGTTGTCGCATATCTCGATCTGAGCACGCTCTTGAGCATTCCACGACTCATATCGGCAAGGTTCGATAAGACTTTTAATAATTTCGCATTTTATAAAAAAAGTTTTCATTATTTGGAAAATTGCATGACTGCATGAACGTTAAAATCAGAGATTATATAAAGAAAATAACTACTGACCGCTGTGTTTGTCATACGAAATAAAAAAAGTATTGTCAATGCTTTACACATATCCATTCATTACATTTTTTTTAAATTTTATCACGAAAGACATTAACGTGAGGATAATTATAGACCCCTCTCAGATACAACAACTCTCTGCTGCACTGTGAGACGCACGCGCAGGAGCAGCAATTGAAGGTTACTTTTTAATTAATTTAAAGTTTATAAACAATATTGTTTATATCTAATATTCTTAATTTTTTAAAATAATTACACTAATCGTTAAAGAAATCATCTACGAAGACTCTTCTAAGATGGCTGGCCATCGCCCTCATTGACATCCTTCTAAATGCACCTGAGAATATAAGGAGGTCAGTTGAGTAAACAGATGGATTCAAAATTAATTATCCACTCGGGCAAATTTTCGAAAATTTCGAAAGCTATGCATTTCAGTACTTATTACTTTTAATTATGAGATACCATTTTTTTTTATTTAATTTTTTTTTACACTTGATTTCCTTTTCATATTCACACGATATTATTTGCGATGTTAGAGTCTAATATATTAATATTTACAATTATAAGGATATGTTTATAAAATAATTGCTATGTTGTTAAAATATTATTAATTATTCTCAGACTCGTCACTATTCTTGGTTTCGTCTCTGACGAATTCGCGAACAGCAACGAGCACACGATACTCAAGACCGTGTCGGATGTAAGTAATATTTATTTTATTTATATAAAATCAATAATTAGCATTACAAAAGTTTTTGAAAGGATATGGGTGTCTCAAAAATTCCGATTTTTTCAATCTTTATAGAATATCTAATCAGCTATGCAAAAACAATGCAATCAATGTAATGACTGATACCAGAAGCGTGGACAATTCTCTGTATATTAAATTTTACATCTTTGAAAAAAATACTAATTATTCTTGAAGGTTTTCTACTACTCGCAATACTCTTTCAACGCTGCATATCTAGCGCTCTTTATCTACGACCGAGCAACTTCCAGTAGTTCAGGTATATTCAATTTTTTTTGTAATTTGTGGAGGAAATGGATTACGAAATAAAGAAATATGGAATTGGTGGTTTACAAAGTGACTCTTTTGACGCAGAGATTGTTAGACTGGTGAAATGATACGTCCCGTCATGAAAAAGCTTTCAGCTCGACGTGAAAATCACTCCTCCTGCACTCCTCTCATGAATCACTCGACTACTGTCGGTTCGTTTCATTTCTCTTGCTCTCCAAAAACTTCAAAACTAATTTAGGCAGCAAAAGCAACAATTCAAAAGAAAGAACAGCGCCGAATGTATTATTTCATTATTCGTCACTGCACGATTCATTAGGAAAAATAGAAACAAGGGCTCTCGCACTTAAAATGCCTTTTTATTTTCCCGATATTAATTGTATAAAGGAGTGCTAATTGCACCAAAATATATAGAATATATAGAATTGTCTCTAAATTGAATGTTTGCAGCTCGTCCGACCGTCGCGACTTACACCGAAGCTTCTTCGTCCGCCCGACCCCTCCGGCCCGACCGACCCATTTCAAAAAGCCGCAGCAACCATGCACATTTACTCTCACCCGATGTAAAATCGAAGCGGGCCCACGAGGTTTGACGTCGAGAGTACTACAGGAAATTATGTTGCCAATTCGATTTCATCGCGGGACCACATTTCCCTAACCCACTTCTTGTGATTTCACTCTTTCTGTAAGTCACGTGTTTTCGAAACTCAGAGAGAAAAAATGAGAATTGAAGTCATGGCTGATTGTTCTCGAGAGAATTGACTACTCTACTATCAATGTCTATCATCATTCATCTTTTTCCCCACTAGTCCATTTTTCAATTCCTCAGTCTTGTCAAGCCTCTAGAAAGGGATCAAGCACTAGAAAGGGGTCTAGTTCATGCGAAAGTCAAAAGTTATTTGGCATATCTCTCGTACCCGACCCCTTTCTGGAGGAGTCATGCGCATCCCAAACAGAATCTCCTGCTCCCTCATTCCTCATCTCATATGTTTCAATGGCGCGGTCGCTTTCTCCTCGTTCCCCATTATCAACACTGAAAACGAGGAATGTCTAACGCCACATACACATCAATACTATTGTCAAACGCACCTTATCATTCTCATGATAAACTGTTATTCCCCTGTTCACATCGGTACTCGTGTCTAGAGACACAATCTACTCTCTACTGTCCTCACACTATTTCCCTGTCATATCTATGAAAGAGTGTGCGGAAAGAAGAGATTCTCACCCGAATATTCTAATCGCGACAGTATCAAACGAGTTACTTTTACGCGGTAAACAGTTTTTTTCCTCCTTTTGACTTTTGACTTCCAACGCCGTAAAATGAAGTCAGTCAAGTCGTGAAAGGAAGGAACGAATGTTATTATTTCCCTATGTGTTGATTCTCTCTCCACTGAACACTTCCTTTCCCTCTGCTTCTTCCTCTGTAAATTTGTGTCAAAACGTACAAAAAGAAGTCCTGACTACCTCCAGCTTTATAATTTTCTAAAATATATTTATTTATAGTAAACACGAAAGTTAGAAATAGACCGAAAAAATATATATCTATGTGTTTCACCACCTACTTATCCTTTTTTGGTTTTATATAGTTTTGCTTTTAGGTACTCATTGCCAATGATATACTCTTACCACATCGACATCGTTCTCTGATCTACCAATAACTATAATGGTAGATCTTCGACCCTTCCTCCTCCTTTTCCTCTTCTCTTCCTTTCTTCTTTTTGCCCTCATCCCACTCTCTTTCTGCCCAATTTGATTCTTCACCACGCCTCTTACTCCCTCTTTTCCCCTCTCACTCGGGGCTAAAAACTTTTCATTCACTTATGCGTGTCGTGTGCATCCATCTCCTCTTCTCTTTCCGTAAATCTAGTTGGCCACTCACTCTCTATTTCCTGATGATGATGTTTTAGAAAGAGATACGAGATGTTGCCATTCCCCGCTTCCCCCGCTCCCCTCCCAAATTATGCTTCTACTTACTTATGCGAAATCTCGCAAAAACCCCATAATCTCGAGTGTTGCCAACGTCCTCTTCCCTTTTCTCCATCCTATACTATTTTTAAAAAATTCTATCCGTTCGAAACATCGAATGTCGAAACGGATAGTTTGTTACTAATTTTCGAGAGAGTGCTCGAAAACGAGCGACACGCTCTCTCATTTTCCCAAGCTCTCTAACATTTGAGTTTCGTACACCCCGTCTCGATATATCAAGGTTAGTTATTTCTTTGAGAGTGCCACCGCCCAGTAAACTCTCCAGAAAGGGGCCAGGAGTAAGAGAGCGCTTGAAAGGGAGTCTCTTAATTTCCAATCTCTTACCTCTAACTCCTGGACACTTGGAATTATGCTCTCCTCCTCCCTCTTCTCTTTCGGTTGGAAGCTCATATCTGCTAACTGCATGCGCATGTGCTCTATTTCCGACACGGGCTTTTTCTCTTCATCTCTCGAACGAGCGCACATCGAATTAGAAAGATATTTCCTGCCCCCATTCGCTTGCAGCCTGCACCTATTTACGTCGAATCCTTACTATTAGCGTAATCTTTCCCCTTTGATTACGGTAGGTTGTCCTGGCTATCCTACGTTGTTCAAATTACCTTGGCTAGCTGAGATTACTGTAGGTAATTGAGATTGAATTTGTTGTAGGTAATGTAGGTAGAGATTACTGTAGGTGGTATTGAGACTATCGTAGGTAACTGTATGACTATTGCAAGTTTTGTCACGGAGAAGTCAATTTAATAGAGCGCGACAGTGCAATGCGCCTATCCCGTCAAGAAAAGCGAGATATTGGATAGAGTGCACTTCAGCCTGAGCCCCCTCCCGTCTCTCAGATCGGTTGACACTGACGTTCTTCGAGAGGCTAAAGTGGAACCTCGCCGCATAGCCGCGAGACCAGAGCCGGCTATTCGTCATTTGCACCCTTCACCGGTGAGAGGTCATTGCACTCTCCCTTGCTTCTTCTTCCAATCCCCGGTTTGAGCAGCAGCCCTTCAAAAACAGGAAAATGCGAAAGAGAGAGAGAGAGAGAGAGAGAGAGAGAGAGAGAGAATAATCAACTGGAGGAGAAGAAGGGCGTTACACAGTGGAGATGAGGGGGGAGAAGAATGAGGAGTCAAGAAGACCGAGTCACTACTCACTCAATCCACACTCACTGGACTTTTCCGTTGACATCACCACTCTCTATCTCGTGAGATGTGATATTTTTATAAGAGTGTAATCCCTTCCCCTTCGTAGCTGAGTCGACTTTTCCGCGTTTTTTTATTAGTGTAAACTTCCATTGATTAGTTCAATGTTTATTGCTTTTGGGTCACTTACAAAAAATAATACCTGCGAATGGATTCAATGGACGAATACCCGGCGACGTGACGAGCTTGTGAAACTCGTGACGGATATATGAAATGTTACGTGCATTGTACTAACGAAGAATGCGTCGCGTGTAGAGTTATAGAAACTTCCTTGTTGACATCTATGAACGTATACGACCCCGGAGAATTTAGTCCTGAAATAAAAAACTTTTTTCCCATGGGTCGTATATCAAAACTTTTTGCTGCGTGTGCTTCCAAGTTTTCGAATAAGCTCAAGACCTCATACTTGTCTGTAATAAATCGAGAGAGAGAGAGAGAGAGAGGCCAGTGTATCCCGTGCATTAATCCTTTCTCTTCTGCTTCTTCTTCTTCTTCTCTTTTTCCACTTCTTCCTTTTACTCCTCGCCTTTCCTCGTTTTCGCCCTTGCGTTTAATTACCCAATATTGCTTGGGAATCGTACGCGATCTCCACCCCGTTTCATTTCCACGACGATTCCTTCATTTGTTGTGACCGCGCTTTCCCCTTTTCCTGGCATAGAGACCGTGCGGCATCCTTTTGACGACGGAACGATTTATTTAAATTATTTTCTTAAAGAAGGTGTCCCACGAATATTTGGTCAATTGAGTTCTCACTGTGGAGTAATGGGGAACGATTGCCCGATGAGAGCCTCGAAAATCGCACGTTTCAATTTTTAGTTTGAAGAATGTTATGTTTAATAAACAGTCCAATCGACCAGAATTCTTACTTAGTATTTCAAATTGATCCTGCGATCTTTTCCCGGTGGGAGTTGGATTTTTTTGGAGAAGAAGTCAGAGAAAGACAGAGAGATAAGGGGAAACCAGGAGGGTGCGCGAGGGAAACGCGCGCTGAATTTGTGTTTCACCAACTTCAGATAACAGAAATGAAACGTCGAACATCGGGGAAAATAAAAGGTTGAAATAATTCGTATTACGCCTTCTTTAAATGCTGATTGTTCGTAATGTCTATATTGATTTCGAAGTGAACCACAAGTAAATTACGGTGAAAGCGGCTAAGAGTGCGATTATTTCGCTTCCTCGGCGCCATACAGTCATATCCGGTGCTAAGTGATCTAGTATCTAAAGTGCTTTTTGTAAAGTGTCGATACTGTCGTTCCTCTCTTCTTTCTCATCTTCCCTAAAGCCCTTCAACGATCAATGTCCATCTACGTGCCTTTCTCTTTTCCATTTGGAAATCAGAACGGCGGTCGTGGATATTAAAAGCTTTCTATCGGAGAGTAGTTGTTTTTATGTGCCTTGAGTACTCAAATTTCGAACTGCCTCTCCTCTAGTCTACGCTGTACCCTCTACTTGCTTATGTCGTATCCCTTTTCATCAGTTTTGCACGACTATTTCTTGCACACATAACAAATGTCTACTATATAAGGGTGAAGAAAATAAAGTGTTGTGTATACTGTAGGAGTTTCGCTCATTTTAGAGGTATGGTGCGATACAAATTCAGCCTCTAAAGTTGCGGATATTTTATTCAGCCTCTAAAGTTGCGGATATTTTTTTTATTTTTTTTTCTGTATTTTTAACTTATATCATACTCCCCGGATATTTTTGTGTGCAAACTGAACTGATGTGCTCAAAAGAATCAGCCCATGTGAGATGACATAGCTCCTTCTCGCTTTCACACACTCTCTCGCTCCCGACCCCATTCTGGAGGTATGCAATGACGTGTCGTGCAGACTGATTAGACGTTGGGAAAATAGCCAAAGAGTAGGCGTGTGTTCACTGCGTGGAATTAGCCATGATGTCAACAAACACCAGAAAACAAGGAGAATGAGTCTTGACACATTTTCGCGCTTTCGGAATCACCCACGTTTCTGGCAAAACAAAAATATGTCTCAACGGGTTACTTGTCGGGCTAACATGATTTCAATGAACCCTATATAAGCTGATTTCATACACAACACCTCCATCACTTTTCCATTCACATCTTACATTCTGAGAAGAATGATCCGCGGATTCTGATAATTCCATTCCAATCCGTTATATTCGTAACCAAGCTCTATGCAATTGTGGCATTTCCAAAGCGCTCTTCCCCGAAGCCTCACACACACTCTAGTCTCTCTCTTTCTCCCCTTTTCTTTCTATTCTTACGCGCTGTTCCGTAAAATCAAGTCTCTTTTCCTCCTCTTCCTTCCGCTGCAAAGAAAGTTAGCCAAAGCAGCGCAAGAAATTAGCGTGTCTGGAATTCTCTCACGACGACACTTCTTTTGTGGCTGGGTGTGAAGGCTCTGAAAGCAATGGCTAAAAGCATAGACTCGTCGCTTCAGAAAGGGATCATGCTCGAGAGAGTAGGCAATCTCTCATCGATGACTCCTTTCTGTGGGAATTTTCTGTTCCTCGGTTTGTCTCTTGTATTTGCATGCACTCCGTTACCAGCGGCAATTTTTACCATTTTTAGTGTTTGTGAATATGCAATAATGATGTGTTGCTTTTTTGATGTCTGAGTGTGAAATGGCTGAGCGCACGGCGCAGCTTTTCGTTACCATTCAAGTCGTCGCTCGAACACCCGCCAAGGTGGGCTACTTATGTCGCTCTGCGAGACGCATTCTCGTCAACAATCGCGAGACCATTTCATTCGTCATTGGCTCCCATGCACAGCACAAGACTTCTGACTTACGGCGAAGGAACAGTTTGAAAAGTCGTATATTTAAACATATTTTGGCATTGTATATACGATTTTTCTTTAATTTTCTTGGGTCGCGTAATTTGTTTCCGTGTGTTCCCTCTGTTTTGCCGCGCTGATGAATCAACGAAGCCCTTGAAATAAGCAGAGAAAGGAAGACAACGGACGGGAATTAGACTCGGCTCACTCACTTTTTCGTGACGGTACTACTTTTTTGAACCCGGAGCCGTCGTTTCGGAACCGTCTTATAGAAATATGGGTACGCGGGTACCAGTGCTTACCGTAACCCGCGCATTCTTTGGTGTACCCAAACTCCATCTCTACTCGAGTCAGCGAGGTGATTGAAGAAATGGCGCGGGAGTCAAGGAGGTTTCTCGTCAAAAAGCGCCCATCAATCACTTATTGCCCCCGGGGCAAAACTAATCGATTTCGCTTGCCGAGAGACATCTGATTCGCGTTATTTCTAATGAGCTTGAGTCTTTCGCTGTTCTATCTCTACTCTCCATCTAATTCTCTTAATCCCTCGATGCGCAATTCTCCGCCTCTTTACGTACCAAAGATCCAGAAAGCAGTCGGAGAGTGTATCAAAAATGAGTGAGATCTCACCGGAAAAGTCTACGAAACCTTGTCTAAGCTGGAGCGCGACGATGTTCAAAGCCAAAACGACTCCCTCCTTGCGCCTATTGTGCTTTGAAGTCGTTGCTGGTCAGCTTAGACTCATGGTGACTTATTCCCCGTGACCCCTTTCTGGAGGGGCGTTAGTCATCTCGTGGCCCCGTATCTTTTTGTGCAGCAGTGTCGGAATCCAATCGCTCCAGTTGACAAATGTGTTGACGTCTCGTTTCTCTCTCTCTCTCTCTCTCTCTCTCTCTCTTCTCTCGTCTCACGATACGCTGTTTCCTGGTTATTTTCAATGTCAACCTTGCTCTGAGAATGATCCATCAAACCGCCGTTTTTCTTCCAGCATTCCATCTCTTTTCCACTATGATTCTTCAACATTTTCCTCATTTTTGTTGTATTCATCATACAATATCACACGCATTTTTCTATTTTCTCTCTGATTTTCGACGGATTACGCTTTAGAACGCCTTATTATATTAAGAATTCTTTTTCTTCTCGCATTGAGCGTCTTTCCGTGAGATAATGCGCAGTATATTGACGTCTATTACTGTGGATTCCTGCCGGCTCAGTTTTCTCTTTCGAATGAGAAAACACTTAGTGGAATGGTGTGGTGCGACCGAGCTCTCGTGTGATCTAATTTACGCGAGGGCAGCGCACGCCAATGGGACCCATGCGAAGTCTTTTGACTGTCTTATAATATCCAATGTCTAATAGTTTTTGCTTCTCATATTCCCCATATAAACCTTTGATTGTCTATGTGTCTATTGACAGGATGATTCCGTGCCTCCAAAAAGGGGTCAGGGAAAGAGATAAGCCTGACCCCTTCTTGGAGGTTTGGGGGAGAAAAAATGAGTGCGCCGAGACAATCCGGAAGTTGTCTCGTCGCCTAGCGTGCCCGGGGGCAATTCCTAACCCCCCCCGCAAGTCTCTCTCTCTCTCTCTCTCTGCATTTTTTTCCATTTCGCTCTTTCCGTCATCGTCTATGGTTCCATTGCAAAACCCCGGGAACGAATTGAACTTTACTTTTTTAAATCGTTAATTTTTTAAAATGTTCAATTCGTTCATTGATGCGCTCTTTCATCTCTTCCGCGGGCGATTCAATTCAAAATTCTGAGTGCCTTCAATTTTTCCTAGTAGTCCTGATTCCATCTGAGCGTCAACGATGATACGGTTTTCGCTGGTCTCAGAACTCTCAGTGTGACTCCTTTTCTCTCTCTCTCTCTCTCTCTCTCTCTCACCCCCCCCCCTATCTGACACCTTATGGTGAATCTACTCCAGAGCCTAGAGTCTTCTCTCTCTTCGCTCTTTGGTCAACATAATCATAATCTCGCATTCATGTCGTCACTGTCTCGATATTCTGTCACATGACGCCATTTCCACTAGGGATTCCTGCTCTGTCTTGGAACTCCCCCCCCCCTCAGGAACTTCATTTATTAATTATTTATTCCGTTAGAGATTCGCATGCAAGAAAATTAACTGTGAAGGGGGCAAGCAAGCATTTTCTTTTTCTTTAACTCTCTGCACTTTACCATTCCTATTGCCAATCTCTCACTCCCGATCCCATAAAACCATTTATCTAATTCCCAAGTACCATCCGGTGCTACCCACGCTCAATAATCATCTAATCATTTCCGCCTTGCACTGTACTACCCGGTCGACATCATAATTCTCTCGCATTTTCCAGTGATTTGCACTCAAATCTCGCGCGCGAATATTTCCGATTCTCTCAGAATTCTGCTCATATTCGCACATCCTCTCGGTTTTCCGGAGTAATGGTCTGACCCTCTCTATTATGCATGCTCTCTCGCACTGTCTGATCGATGAGAGAGCACGTAGGCAGAGGAGAGTCTGATCATTACTCGGTTTTCCGCCTCTCAGTCTGTTAGACGAATCCACAAATTGGGGTCGTATTTCGTTCAACGAAATACGGTCACGGCAATTTGAGAATCACTTATTATTATTGCCCTTGTTCTCAGCGAGAATAGGGAGCGAAATAGCCTTCAGCGCGCAGCTAAATTTGATCCTGCACTGATAAATAGGATTTAGAAATAGTATAAGAGAGACAGGAAAGATATATAAATAGCTGTAGAATTTGTTAATTTTATTGCATTCCCGCATTAATTACACGTAGAATCAGCGAAAGAAGCATACCGGTAGCTGTTTTCTTGTAGTCTTGTAGCGCGCAATGAGCAATGAGTATATGAATTTGTTAGTTATTTATCATACCATCCAGATAGCGCGTTATATGCCACCCATATCAGCGAGCTCATATTTACCATTCCAGGTGCCATTTATTTCTGGAATTTCCCAGCTCATTTACGTGTGTTCACAGCCGTATTCGCACACACAATTCGGCGACCATAGATCACCATAATAGAGCCGTCGATTAGATTAGTCGTAGATCACAGAGCCGTCGATTAGTTGATAATTTCTTCGTACCGCCGAGTCGCAATTTCCTGCTCACTCACATGGAAAATACCGTCCAACTTGGTGAAACTTCATTTTTGCATGATAAAATCTGCTTCCCCATTCGAACGTACATCACTCAATAGTCCGTCTGGCCTCCAGAAAGGGGTTCTCTCATTTTCCCACACTCTCTCATCTTCGGTCCCTTTCTGGACGGTTTACTGGTACGTGGAACGATGTACGCAGCCGTCTCCGTTGGGTCCAAAGATAGGCATGGAACGGGGGGGGGCGATCTCTCTCTCTCTCTCTCTCTCTCTCTCAATGACTTTCCTTGTCGCGTCACACGTGGATACGAGTCGTCGTTCTGTCACACACCTTAATGACTTCCTCTCGTCAATATGCCGAGCCGTTTTTCTCCCTCGCCGAGCCTCACAAACGTTCCCTATCCATGATGGAAAGTATTGGGATGTCGTTCCAGTGTTGAGCATACATTATTTCTCGCAATCTCTTTAGCCCACTGAATGCCTATTGTATCCCCTAAACACCTAAATGTCTACAATCGCTTGACATGAAACACCATTACGTATTAAACCCTCTGGCAGTATCCATTTGATCCCAAAAAAAATCTCTTTTCCACTTGTAGTCTCCTTTTTTCTATAATTTTCTGTACCTTATCAACGGAAATACAGATCAACTCAAGATTCCGAGATACGACTGGAAAATCGTCGATGGACGAACAAATAATCGCATTATTTCATTAATATTTGATTATTCTAGACGATATAGAGTGTCAGACCGATTCTCTCATGAGTTAAAGGAGAGTAATTTCCAGAAAAAAAAACTCTGATGTAAAAACTCGAATGTCTACCCGATTCGGGAGGTGACCGCAACTAATTTTCTCAATCAAAAAAATATATATTAATTCTGGTAATATCGCTGAACGGGAAGCAACCAATTTTCTTTGATGGGTAGTGAACTTCTGTTTTTATTCGACTCTACGCACGTACTCGCTTGTTTGTCTGACCGTCTTTCGATAATTTCTTCGCAGAATTCTAAGAAACGAGCCCGCCTTTCCTCATTTCACAAGCATTTTTCGCTGCTCGTTTGACTAGAGATCCAGACTGGTTTTAAAAAAAAACTATTTCCTCCAGGCTTTCACTCCCGCTGCTATAAGTGCCCTGTGCAGACATAAATAGCTGTTTTTGCATATGTCATCTTTACGGTTGCTATAAATATGCTCGCGATGTCGCGTTTCCGCTCCGCTCCTCTCTAATGTGATCTTCCCCGCATTATTTCGCGACCCCATGCCAGAGATCCATAAAGGGGTCAGGAGCACTCTCTAATATTGACACATGCTCTCGCTCGTGACCCCTTTCTGGAGGTTTTGAGAGTAAAAAATGTGATTAATTGCAGGCGAAGCAATCGAAAGACTCCCCTCCAGCAATCCTGTCGTCGGCAACTCAAAACATGTCCATTCCCCCTCATCACAAATTCTCGGCTCCTGAGCCCGGCGAGATCAGAAAGACAAGCTTCAAGGTTACATTTATCGATTACTTTTTAATTAATGTTTCAATTATACGCTTTTTTCATTATACTTTAGGGAAGCTAAAGACTACACAAAATTCCGTTAGTTCCCTGACTCATTGTGTCCAGCTTCAGTGGGAGACTAATTTACATTTGAACTTTCCATCTAAGCAATTTGCCCCGATAATAGTTCCTAAGAACTCCTGCTAATACAGTGCCGTACAGCCAAAAGTTCATCGAGCAGAACAAGGAAATCGCGAGGAAATGTGTGTGTTCCCGTAAATATCCAAAGAAGAAGTGTATTTCCAACATGGAAGAATGGACGCACTAAAGCACATTCGGACAGCAAAATTGGAATCTCCGAGAGGACAATACTTCCTGCATTTTGTCGTTTCGTGCCTTTGTAGGGGTGTAATTTCCATTACAAGATCAACGATTAAATCAAAGATTGAAGATTAAAGATTACTGAATTTCAGGAAAATCTGGCGAAATGCATGCGGTCTCCCAGTCTCATGTCCAAGAGAGAAGCCGCTAAGTTAGTTGTATTTGCTATTTCAATTATTTTTCCCAATTAAAATTTCAATGCAATAACTGTTTCGAATAGGAGCAGGACTAGCAATTGATTGTAATATTTTAAATAAATAGATATTTTTTTAAATAAATAAATATGTTAAATCAATAATTAAAGGCGCAAATGGTCGGCTATGCGGGAATCGTTTCGACTCAATCGAATCAAGAACGGCATTCAGAGCTCGCGGCTTTTCTCTCCCAGAAGTGAGCAATTTATCGAAAATTCGATTAAATATTATAATCTAATTTGATCTCTACATTTCGCAAATTCTCTTCATAATAAGGTAGCGTGTGAAATGAAAAGAATCGTAATTTTTCTGTCGGGGATGTGAAAGAAACAACGCGAAATAAAAAAATGTATTTTTTAAACTTTTCTTTTATCCGAAACTCTTTAGCAAATTTTACATAGAAAAAAAAGAAATACAATTTTATTTATTTATCGTACACCACAAGGGTGCGACAACATGTACAAAAATGAACGAGTTAAAAAAGATATTTAATAATGGGTCATTCGCAGGAGTGGGGAGCGGGAAGGGAGTGATCGGGGCCACCGCACGGGAATTAGGAGTGAGGGGAGGAGCCTCAAAAGCGGTGGAGGAGCCGCTTATCCAATGTATGTCTTATTGGATCTCCGTGTGGTGCCCAAATCGGGGAAGTGTTCGGAGTTGGGGAGGGGATCTATAGATTGGGAACAGGGATACCTAGTGATGATGGGAGGTCAGCAATTAGCAATAAATGATTTTTGATAGTGGGGATGGAAAGTTTAGGGTCACAAATTAAGTGTAATTTATTCAAATAACGGGCAGTTCTATGAGCGAACGATGCTTTGAGATACAATATTAAATTGCTTTGAAAGACAATATTAAATTCGCCATATTTCCGGGGTCTCTGCGCATAAGAAATTCATTTGAGAAACGTCTCGATCTACGTTCAGAATTTATTTGAAAATGGGTGCATTTGCTCCCAAAATTGGCAAACTTCTCATTTTCGGTGGGGCAACGGAATATGATTCCGCACTGAGGGCTCAATAAAAATGGACTCCTCCTGTTTTGTGTCTGTTCTCTTTCTCAGCCTCTCTCTTGCCTGAACACACACTCTCGTCTTCCGTTCCATGTTTATCATCGGAACATTTTAATATTTCGTGCGTAAGTTAGTTATAATGCACAACAGTGAGCTCGTGTCGACTCTTAGAATTCACTTGACGTTGAACTTCAAGGACTCTGAAAACATGGTTCATTCGCCATTCCTGGGAGACTACTTATCACATCTCGCTCCGTTCCCTGTGTGTGTGCTAACTTCCGGCTCTGGTCTCGGATTTGACTATTGCTGCACTCTGAGGAAAAGAGAGAGAGAGCCGTTCTCTCTCTCTCTTTTTCTCCTCCGTTGACTTTGCCCTAAGAAATCGTCGCAAACGCAGTTAAATCGCGCGCTCGCTCGGAATCGTCTCTACAAATCTCCCCTTCTCAACTGATATAAGTGGAGGCCCGTCAGTCCATACACACATCATCTCTCAAGGAGAGAAGAGAAGAAGAAGGAGGAAAAGGAGGAATCACGCCGCCCCATCTTTCCTCTCCCCTCTTTTCCTCCCGAGATCCCAACGGAATTCGTGATAACTGCAAGACATAAGAAGACCGAAAAGACATATAGAGCGTACGCTCCAACACGCAATCCCCGCCCCCCCCCTCACTTCTCCCCCCACCCATTCCCCCCCTCTTACTGCCCCATTGCCCCCTCGATTGCTGACCCCCCATCCTTCCGTCCGTCCGACCCATCCGACCGATGCAGCAGCTGCAGCCGGCTGCTGCTGCAGCACGAAGGCAGTTGCCGCGGAGTGTGTCCGCCCCGGCATTCAGGTTAGTGTCTTACTACTACTACCTACCACTACGTTGATCTGTTGGGCCCGCGATCGAAGATAGACGAAAACAACAAGAGACGCAATGAATCACGGCGATTTTCGCACACTGAAGTCTGATTTATCGGGCGGAATTGCTCCATCGATCCAAATCGCACATCATTGAACTTGCCTGACAAGCCTCCAGAAAGGGGTCAGGAGCAAGATAGTCTGATAAATAACTCTCTCACTTTCGCACACTCTTTCGCTCCTGATGTTTTCGTGAGGATTGGAGTCACGTGGTTCATTATCGCGAGATCGGACTTTCGATTTTCGATTCAGTTTTGAAATAATTTCAGGAGAGGCGGCAGGAGTCTTGTCAGCACTTTACTGTTTAGGTAAGTTTGAAGGAAAATTTAGTAGCCGCTTAGTTAAAAAAAGAGGAAAAAAACTCGATATTCCCAGAGCGAGAGTTTGAAAGTCAAATTTGCGAGAGAAAAATTACACGAAAACAAGAGATCTGTTCTCTTTCCGTTTCGCGCATTCTATATTATCATACTTAAGTATTCTCACTCTGGGCATAAAAAGATTAGAGTTATTTAGTTGTGATCGACTGTTAGTGATGATTGATGACACTTGGACTTCGAGTTTGACATTCGGGTAAACAATTGGATTTCTTCATTTATAAATGAAGAAATTTTTTTATATATAACACACTCTTCCACTTGATGAGAAAGTGCACATAATGAAGAGGCCGAACACAATTGTTCACCCGAATTTATAAGTTTACTCGGACTATTGGACTACTGTAATCGATCGATAAATGATTTGTCATAACGTAAATATAGGTACCGAGCACTGAAAACGGCGGCGAAGGGCGTCGTCACCAACAGTTTGCGTGAGTTTTTATTTATAGATCAGTTTACGATAATCAGTATCTTATGTGTCATAATCGATAACTACCGTAACCCTTTCAATATCCACCGTATCTTTTCCAGTATCTGCCTATAGCTACTATCTACCGTATCCAAATCAATGTCTACCGTATCGTAATCAATCTAGTCGGACGACCAGTCGCACTGTGCATAACATACGTCTAGAGTTCTCGCGGGTAATTACAGGTGTGGGGTAGTGCTACTCCGGGGGGAGAGAACGGGAGAGTGGGTGGGAGAGAGAGAGAGAGAGAGAGAGAGAGAGAGAGAGAGAGAGACTGGGTGGGAGGGGGAATGAGGGGGGATTAGAATAGAGGAGAGAGGGACGAAATTAACAAGAGACGTCCGGCGACGACGGCTCATTTCGCATAGGAAACGAAGGCGGAAATTCTTAAACGGGGAGGAATATTAAAGTGTGTGTCTGAGAACCGTCGACCATTTGACGGACCTGGCACTTAATTAATAGTGATTAGATAAGCAAAATAGTGTTATTATATTTTTGCACCCCCAGGAACAAATACAAATACAAATTTATCAGTGTCGCTTTAGGGGCGCTGATCAAGATGCGGGTTTCATATAGGTTTCAGACGTGGTCGATGGTCTTCTTTAGAATGATTCATTTTGTCCAGTATTAAGCGTCGGGATCGGTCTTCTTTCCATATCACAGACCCAGAATTATTGGCTGGAGAAAGAATAATGATCTCGCGAGCTTGACGTTGAAGATTTTGCATTATAATAAAGAAAGATGGAGCCTGCTTTCTTGAATCTGCGTCAACCAAACTCAAATCATCAATCTCAGAAGGAGATTCATCGAGTCTAGAAACTGAGGGACCAACCATCTTTCTTTATTACCCAGGAACACGAGAGATTTTTTATTTGTCTGGGATACGTTTCTTTGTAATGTTTAGCTGGGGTTTCTAAATGGAAGTTTCTAGAAACATGGGATATTTCGACTTCTGCGAAACTTGGACCGTTCTCTCTTTCGCTCTTTCTAGATATTTCCCAGATTTTCCGATGAGTTTGCGCTCACATTTCAAGTGGCACGCAATCCCGTTGAATGTGCGCTACTTTTGAAATAAATAAAATATAGATAACGTAAAAATCATCAAATAACGTGCAGCACTTTTGCTTGCGGGAACTAGAAGTGAAGTGTAAAATGAGATTTCAGGCAAATTACGGAAAGGGGGCAAGCTAATTAGTTTTTAATCTTCTTGAGAGGCTCTCACAATTAGAAGAGAGAAGAGAGTCGATGTTTTCTGGCCAGGAATTAGTTTTCAATTCCACTTCAAGTTTTTTTTTTTGCGTGGAATTACTCTGAAAACACTAGTTATCAAAAATAATCTTTATCATACCTGATTGGCATTTGTAGAGTTTTTAAAGTGTTTTTTCGCGCAGATTGGGCTTATAAAAACTCGTGTGTGGGCACGTGCACATTCAAGTTTCAATAGTTTTATGCTGTAGAAGTTGCACGGTTTCTCAGAGAGAAAGCGCAACTTTTCCTCGAGAAAGAACAATGGCAAATGATTCATTCCACTCCCGTCGTGTAGAGTGGCATCATTCTCAGAGTGAGCAAATCGTGCCCTTCAAGTGAAAAAAATAACAAAATGATCGCAATGTCTACAACAAAATATATAAGTCATTATATATTTTGTTGTAGACATATAGTAGTTCTGGAAATTCAATTTATCTTTCTTGAATTCCTTTGGAATATGTTTCATAATGTTGTGAATTGTTTTTTTGGATTCCTATCCGCTGATGAAGATGTCTGTGTGCGTTCCTCTGATCTGCATAATATTAATTACGCAGAGCGCGAAGTCTCCAGCTCTCCTTACTCTCTTTTTCACATCTCCTAATAATGGGAGACTTGATGTCTCCATCTCTCAATTTTGCACGCTCTCTCCGCTGGAGACAACATCTCCAGAGTAAGTTGGAGACTTCCCGCTCTGAGTAGTGGCACACGCTACAATAATAGAGTCAAACTATATTTTTCCCACGTAAACGTGACACAGGGAAGTTTCTCTCTCTCCTCCTCCTCCTTCTCCTCCCTCCTAATAGCGTTACTCGCTATGTGTGTGAATTAGACATGGGGCAACACATGCAACTTCTCACCCTCATCTCTCTTCTAGACTCCGCCCCCTTCTGTATCGCCCTTCTCCTTCTCTTTTCCTTTCACTGTTCAACCATCTCACAGCCAGCTCACTCCGCCCACTGTAAGCCAACAATCGAAGCTCTACCCGTCTACCCTAGACTCACACAACCCAAATTGCGCCCCGGCTCTACCCAACTCGTTTTCTCGACTCCAGACCAGCCAAAACCCAGCATGAACCTCCTCTACATTCTCCTCAAGATACGCACCAAAGCAGCACTACGTAGACGTAAGCCATGACTATCGATCGATTACCGTACTCTCTGGACTAGTATCTAGGGGACATACTGGAAGGCTTCCGTTGCTAACAAATTTAATATTTTCTGAAATTTGTGATCACGCTCGTTCGCATATGAGAGAACGCACGTTTTCGGGATGATTCATTCAAAATTCAAGGGGCGAAAATGCTTCCGGTTTTGGTGATATAAGCTAGGAGCTGCGTTTTCTTCTTTTTTTTCTTCTTTGGGTCCGAAAACGAGCTCGGAATTTCTTCATTGTGCGCTTTCTCAATCGTCTTTGTACTACATGTATTTTTTTTCTCCTTTTCCGTACATGAAGCTACTCATATTCGGCGATATGCGCTTGTCAGATGCATTCAAGTCCTATTCGACTCAGTCTGTCTGAGAGAGAAAGAGATCTGAGAGAAAGAAGAAGAGAGGTGCGCCGTCTCACACAATTTCGGAGACACTTTTTGCCACAAAATGAAGTATGTGCTCCTGTCAACTACAGTACTACGGCTGCTGCAAAACATAACGAAAATGTAACAGCGAGAATCGCGAACTGAACCAGGTTATTACCGTATCCCTTATGCTACCATGGTTTGCAGAGATCGCTTGCATGCATATTACATGTTCTGCACACCAAAAACTCTGAATCAATCATCTCTCAAATTTACTCCTTACCGGTTTCTCGAATTTCGATTCCATTCATCTCTTGACTGCATAGTGAACGGATTTTTAAAAAAATGTTCCGTCTCTCCTCATTCTGCACACTCTCTCGTATTTGTGCCAAAGAAAAAAGTGTAGCATTGAGAAGTTTAAAAAAATTCTAAACTTTTATATTACCCGTAGACGTGAAGGAGCGAAAGAGTGCCAGTTTTGACCACATTTTAATGCAGCACGTTTCAAATTAGCTAGAGAAATTGTAGGAAATAAGAAATAACATAGTCTGGAGAGCTTCTACAAAAAGGCTCTAAAAATAAAAAAAAGAGAAAATTCAGTCTGTTTACAGGCAGCGTCGTTGTGATTTCAACGCTCTCTGAGAAAGCTAAAGAATAGAAAGAAAAGAAAAGAAAAGAGGAGGATAGAAGCGAGGAAATCTCTCTTTTGTGCCTCTTCACTGTAGGCCCTACATATGCTCACAAAAGTAGAGAAAAACACTAGAAAGTGAGCGATTAGCTACGCCAAAAATGCAGAACTATAAACACTTCTGGGGAGAGTCTCTATAATTTTGCAGAGCAAAATTAGTGTTCCTTCTTTCCGGGTAGTAGCCGCTGTAGCCACTGTACATTCCAGTATATATGGAACACGAAAACAACCCGGCAGCCTAAAAATTTCCTTGTGGCCCCCATATATTCCAGTAATATTCGGCCGACCGACCATAATTTCATCTTCTCCTCTTTTCGATAGAGATTTGTGAGATGGGTGAGGGACACTCCCTTCTCCTCCCCAACTCTAAGGCATCTCAAATATTAGATGTCTGAAAATTTAATGAGTACTTTGAAAACTGAGATCATCCACACTACCGTAATACCGCAATACTGTAATATCGTACTACCGGAATACCGTGCTACTTGTAATGATATCGTATTACAATATTTCCGTAATATAGTGCTACTACCGTAATACCGTAGACGACTAATCCGGGAAAACAGTGAAAACAACATTTCTTGGTTGGTTTAGTCTGGCTTTCGCTAATCCTTTTCTATGGGACGCGTGCGTGGGGGGAGTCGAAGGACCATTCAGAGAGGGGCTGGCTTGGATGACTTTTTCGAGTTGTGATGAATGATGGGCAGTCATTATTGAGAAAAGAGCGATGGGCCGTGAAAAGAGGAAGAGAGACATTTGCAGGAAAAGAAATGGGGCAGAAGAAGAGATTTAGCATATTACACACATTTTTCTTCCCGTGTACTGTATTGGCTTATCGAGAACTGACTATTTAATGGTAATCTAGCCGTCTTAACGCAATTTCACCGTCTCCACTGTAGAAAATGCATGCGTTTTTGCACGCTTTCCCCCCATTTTCGTAATCAGTCTTTTTTGCTCCCCTCTAGAACCCTTCAGCTGCAGTGGAGGGGGGAGAGGGAAAAGTGTTCGAAGCGAGTCGCAAGTAATCTAGTTTTGAAAGAATCTCTCTCTCTCTCTCTCTTTCTCTCTCTCTCCCTCTCTCTCTCTCTCTCGTTCAGAATCAGTCAACCATCGTTCTCACTCTAATTTGCGGCGATGCTTCTTTTTTCGATCGAGGGAAAAATTCTGTTGTGAAGCGCGGGAGTGGCGAAAATGGGAAGAAATGCGACAGTTTTCGAGAAATTGGAAAATGCTCCAGGAATAGACGTCTCAGGTCATTGAGTGGGTATTAGGCAGCACACGACATTCAGCAATTAACACACTCAAAAGTTTCCCAGAAAAGTTCTATATGTAGGGACCGCAAGGTGTGTTGCCGATTTTATGCAAATGTTTGAAAAATATGTTCAAAGTATCCACTGATGTCCCAATAACATCATCCTTTTTGCCGTTTGTCGATATCTTGTTTCCGAGTCGCGCTATAGCTCGATAACCATTCGCGCCGATTGACAGAATTGGTAACGAGAGAGAAAGGGGCGGAGTTTATCTGCATCTCTAAACTCTGACTGATATTGAGAGCGGCTTAGCGCTTTCCTCACGTGTTCCCCCGTGGCTCAGGTGGTTGAGCACGGGCTTTATAAACAGAAGGTCGCAGGTTCAAATTCAACTGTTTGCAATTTTTTTGCTGATTTTGTAAAGAACTTAAAATTCAAATGGCAATTCTGTGCATTGATAAAATTTAATTTTTTTTCTTGGTATAGATTCCTCGAGCTAATCCACACAAACTGAGAGTTGCGCAGCTGTACCGATGAAATGGAAGTGCTCTAAACACCTACTATCGAAGCTTTCAATCAACATTTGATCTACTAAATGTTGTCAGAACATGGTGCGTAAGGTCTCATTTGTAGAGTTTACCGAGAGCTCTCGAATGAGCTTTTGAACGAGGAATTTGACTCAAAATGAAGCTTGCCATTTGATCGGGAAACTTCTCGCCTCACGTGAAGACAAAAAGTGGGCGGAGTTTGCGCTGGCTATCTATATGAGGTGAAAAGAGAATATGAAGAGAGCGGAAAATTGTCATTTTTTAAGAAATCATTTTATTTGAAGCTAGTCCGTGAAAACATGATTTCAAGATAAAAAAATATTCTTCGTAATTCCACATTCACATAATACCTCTGATGTTTTGCCGTATCATTTACGTATGATATTGAAATTAGTTTTAACTAATTTTAATGAGGTCTAGCTGATAGCAAGTTAGGAACGTGCTATCAGCTAACAATAACACGGCAAACGACAAAAGAGTGATGTCAAATGTATTTGTATACAAATGAATTGTATGCTGTTGTAGATTATTCACGACGCCTAGTGATCACTTCTCTGCCCACTCATTACCAAATCTCCATAAAGGGGTCAGACTCTCTTCATTTAACACACTCTCTCGCTCCTTACCCCTTTCTGGAGGTTCCGAGTTGACCAGCGCAACCCAGGCAGAAAAAAGCGGCTCTCATCTTGTATTTACCGGAACACACTACCATTCATTCATGCATGAATTGTCTCTCTGAGAACTCTCTCATAGGCGCTCTTGAGAGGAGAGAGAGAGAGAGAGAGAGAGAGAGAGAGAGAGCGGAAGAAAAACGGCTATTCCAGGGGTAGAAAACACAGGACTCTTGTTTCTGTGAGACACAGAAACAATCCGTCTGACTTTGACGGCTTCTTCGAGTAATCAGTGCACACACGTGTAAACTAAAGCACATGATATCACGCAACATCCAGTTGGCACCACGCCAAGAACATCTCTCGTTGTCTGACCCTCTCGTTTGGCATGCTCTTTCGCCATCTCTCTCTTTCTCTAACTCGTTCTCGCTATCTCTGTTTCGAATGCTGTGAACCACGCCAAATCACTGGGGCGAAAGATTTGTGAAACAGCAATGGTATCTCGCACGACTATGCAATCTCTCTCACTCATGATCCCTTTCTGGAAAATTTACCAGTCGGTGAAATGATATGGCACTGGATGAGGAATTCAAAGTTTACTATTATTTATAGTGCAGTACGTGTATTTTACGATTTTGCCAATCGGACTGCACGAGTTAACATGCCCACGGAGATCCAAGCACACAAATCCTATTTATTTATTTTTTTTAAAATTTATTTTTCAAGACTCTGGACCGTATCTTCTCATTGCTTGGTAATTTTACATACTCCTCTGCAGCGGTTAATCGATTGACTACCTCGCTGTTCGCCAATCAGAAAATATAATAGGTTGTTTGTGCAAGAATAGACCAGATCTTGTAGGACACAATTTTTTCCTGATTTTTAAACTAGATAAAAATTTGAGGCGCAAAAAACATGTGTGAAATAAGATTGTGGTTAGGTGGACTGCTGAACCCATTTTCAAACCTGCTCATTTTTATACATCTCATTGCCTTTTCGGTTATGGATTATGTGCGCATTTATCTTCTGAACCCGTATGCTCGTAATTGCCGTTGCCGCAATTTCATGAGCTCACCAATACTGGGAATATTTTTCGGGCTTTGATTGCTTTTTTTCTATCGCTCGAGCAGAATATTAGAATAATTCAATGATTTTCAACGCTTTTTCGAGCACCAAAGTAAAAGTTCGTCCCTTCTTTCTCTAATTATTCCTTGAGTTAAACGGACAACAAGTTCGGTGCCAGTCTCCCTCTCACTTTTGTGTTTCATCGCTGCCTCTAATTCGCTAGAATGACGTTCTCCAGCTGTTAGACATCAGCTGCAGCCGCTCGAATCGTCACCTCTATCTCTCCTCCTTAACTTTCTCTCTCTCTCTCTCTCTCTCTCTCTCTCCCCTGGTCCCGCCCTCTCCCCTCCCTTCTCCTCCTCTGGCAGTCAAACAACTCGGCCGTCCCTCTCTTCTCCTCTGGACTCTCTATTTTATTCCACTTTCCGTCACAAAATGATGAGGTCGCCTAAGCGGCTCCTCAAGCAGCTCTCAGTTACTGTCGGTTGGTGGTTTATTGATTTTTTTAAATTAGCATTTTTACTTTTTTTACCCAAATACAAATCAGTATTTTCTAATGTCAATCACCGCCGGTTAGTGTTCTAATAGCATTTTATAACCCGTTCGTCAGATCAGAAAACATCGGCATATGTGTGCGGTTGTTAAAAAATATTTTAAATATTTTCTTGTAAATCATTGTTATCTCTATTTCTATTTCTATTTTTTCTCCATTTTTTTATTTTCTCTTACTCAACAGCATCAACAGCTGTTCTATCTATATCTATTGTATATATTTACGACACGACTCGCGATCTCTGCTTTTCACTCTGTGATACTCTCCCATCACAATAAATGTGATTTCTCTACGCTTCCCCCACTCGATTTTCGCGTTCCACCTATAGGGGTTTCTTCAGAAAGGGGTCAGGCCGCCCAGGAGGTTCGGAACTACGCGGTTCCCAGTGTGAGTGGGAGAACTTAAACGGCGCAGCGAAAATTGTAGGCATTTTCTGCAAATCGACCCTCTCTCTCTCTCTCTCTTTCTCTCTCTTCCTCTTCCTCTTCATGCGCTTGTTATTTATATCGGGCCGCTCGTTTATGAAGAGAGAGAGGAAACGTCCCTATCTCCCTCCTCTTTCCCCCACGAACGGACCAGAGACCGGGCAATGCGTGAATGAATATAGTATATTCTTGAGATATTTTCGAAAATGCCTCAGGCTCGCTAAAAACAGGTTGATTTCGAGCGAGAACTATGAGCGGCAAAAGTCTAGGGTCTTGCCGGTCACGTAATCCCACTTTAAGCTCCAGAAAGGGGTTAGGGCGAGGCGAAAATTAAATAGTCTGACCCCTTTCTGGATATTTGGGGTGGGAGGGAGGGCAGAAGTGACGTTATGTTCTCTGATGCTTACTTAATCTAATCCAAATGCTGCCTCGTTTTTCGGGGGGGGGGGGGGCACCCTCACTTCTAACTCCCTCTCTCTATGCGAAGAAGAGGGACGGAAGGACAAGTGAATGTAAACGATTGAAAATCTCCAGAAAGGGGTTGGGATTGTCTCTTAGTTTCACACACTCCCTCGCTCCGGCCCCAGTCTGGAGGTTTTTGGTGCATAATGGGATGCAATGAGAGGAATTGTCTGCTTCTCTCGATCCATTTTAATTTTTGGCATTTGGCTGAGTGGGCCCACCATGGATACCAATGGAGAGAGAGAGAGAGAGAAAGAGAGAGAGAATTGGAGTCTGGAGGGGGCTGCGTCACCCCCACTCTATCTATATGAGATCAGTCGGTGGTACCCCAGGGCGAGTGAAGGGCAGCTCCAAATTCAATTTGGATAGATTCGCACTCTTGCTCTCTCTTGCAGCTCTTTATTCAATAGGGCAAATCTCCAGAGAGGGGTCAGGGGCGAGATAGTGTATGCAAGGGAGAGATTCTTAGTCCCTTTCTGGAGGTGGAATGAGCTGAGCAAAGTTCCTCCGAGAGAGGGTAATTGGGAGCAGGAAGGGGAAACCTCGTGAGTGAGCGGGGGCAATATATTGAAAAGTGAGAAGACCAAGGACACATTTACGATCGTGAGGCTTCTTTGCTCTCTTTCCTCATGATTCGTCTAGAGAAGGGTCAGAGGGCGAGAGAACGTGCGAAAGTGAGAGAGCATCTCGACTCTGATGCCTTTCTTGATTGGGATTCTACGTATGCAATATACTCGGGTGAAATCGCACCGGGATCGGAACTAATGCAGAACTAAATACTAAATCGCACCGAGAGTTATCGGGGATAATCGAAGATATTAGAGATCGGAGAAGTATGATTTCCGGCTGAGCTCTGGGATTATGCGTATCACATGCCTCCATACCTCCAGAATGGGGTCAGAAAGGGGAGTGCGTCTCCTCCCTCCAACTGATCTCGCCACATTAACTCATTAGCTCGTTAACATTAACATTCTCGTTAACACTCTCATTAACATTATCTCACCACAAGCCCCTTTCTGGAGACACGGGGAATCATATGGGGGCTTTTCTGTGACGCGCGTTCCTCTAATGCATGCAATCATGACACGCGTCCGGATATTCGCAGAAAAGGCTAACGAATACATTTTCTCGATAATATCTATCAACCACTCCACATTTTGCCGCGGAATGTCTGGCGATTGCTTAGATTGTAGCTACAATGAACACCTTGTATTCTAAGAAAATTTTAGAAATATTTTCATTTTAAAAAATAAAATAAATTACAATACTCATACATACCCATACTGTATGTAACACATACATGGTAAATTCATAATCATATTTTTTAAAAAATATTATTATTATTATTACAGGCGAGCGCCGTCGTCGATCAGCGGATGGCGGATCTTCAATGCCCGCTCCCTCGCCCAGTCCAACGACTCGATACGGGTAAGCACCAGAAAGGGGTCAGCAGCGAGAGAGTGTGTGAAAGTGAGAGAGTCGTCTCCCGTTTCTAGAGGTTTCACTGGAGGAATGTTGTGCCCCCTCCCTCTCCCCGCTCTCGCAAACAACATTCATTTTCGAGGAGGAGGAAGGAAGAGAGGGACGGGACGGGCACAAAAAAATAGTCGTTTTACTACTTCCGCTACCTACTTTTTGTCGAATATCCAAATTTTCGAAATATCAGAGAACGGGTCGCTGTTTGGATTGCGTGCTTGCATAGATTGTAATATGCAGCAATATTAGCTATGATGATGCCTATTGCACTATCGGCAGTAGAGTAGTTCGGATCTCTGTAATACCCCTGTACCTATGTTACACCCATCGGTGGTCTCAAGAGTGCGCGAAATGGTAAAGGTAAAGGTAGTTCTGTTTTCAGCATACTTTCATGCGCGGAACATTGCGCTTCTCAATGTGCACGCAACCTAGGCATATACGGCATAATCAGTCACTCAGTTGCCAGCCGGCGACCACCGCCCTTTACTCCTTGTTTTAACACCAGTACCAATTTGGACCAGGCTTGGTGGACCTGTTGGGGTGGTCTGATCTTTTGCGGGAGTCGGACCCGAGAAATGAGGAGAAATGAATCTTGTTTTCCTTCTTCTTTCAAACATCAATGAGCGAGTGGGAGCACCGAACATTCTCGTTCTCTGAATCTGAACGGGGGGGGGACTCAATTTTCGTCCCCTCCTCAAAAGAGTGAAAAGAACGAGCACTCGAGTTCCAATTTTCGAAGGTTTTGTCGCGCTAGCGTCGAAAATGACGCAGAAAGCGACGGGAAGCGTGTGAGAGGCGACAAAACACTACTAGAGTGGGAGAAAGGAAACAGTGGCAAATTGTAAAGTTCACGGACACCTGAACAAATCAAGCAATATTTATTTCAGCCTTTCGCCAAACGAGTGGACGTTCGCCTTCGATCACGTCATCACCGACGCTGATGGACGGTACGAATTATCGATTTTTTTCATGAAATTTACAATTTTGAAATATCGATTTTCAGGGCACAGTTCACCAAGTTTCTCCAGTCTGAATACTCGGAGGAGAACATTCTATTCTGGTAAGCGCCTTGTTTCATATGCATTTTCTCCTCCTCTTTCGACGTTATTTCTGTCGCATTTCCCGTCTCATTCTGAATAGGGAACGACATGTACATGTGTCCATGGGAGAGAACTAGGCCCCTCAGGCTTTTGAAGGGTACCCTACCCCTCGATGAGGGGGCAGGGTACCCTCCACCCCCAATCAATTCGATACCAGGAAAGACAACGATAAACGATCTCCCCCGTAGTTTCCGATGCATTTTGTATGCTGACGCTCTTGGTCGCAACTTTTTTTATTGTCTCTGAATGACTTTTCCTCTCGCCCCCACTTTCCTTCCCCCTCATTTCCCGACCTCCAGAAAGGACAGAAAGTGCACAGAGAGAAAGAAAGGAGAGTGGGTGCACCCCCTATCGTCCCTCTGACCCCTTTATGGAGGCCCGGCCACCCCTCTCCATTCTCGATTAAAATTGTAGTTAAAATGTGTGTGTGAGTGTCTGCGTGCAGAAACATTGGAAAGAAAAAGAGAGGGGACTGAAAATGCGAAATGAGACTGGGCCGAAGAAGTGAAAATGAGAGCGACGCGCGCACATGAAATGTCCCATTTTGCACAACGAATGTCTGCTGAAACCGACTGCAAGGGCCCATTTCGAAAATGTTCTTTGGAATACGGGTTAGGGGATTGCCTAGTGATGATGCAATCCTTTTCATGTGTTTGAGAACTCGCGCAATTCCTTGCGTGAATAATTGACGGCGAACAACAATTAGCTGCCGCCGCTCGCTCTAAATCAAGAGTTAGAAATAGCCTAGATGGAACAAGACAGCTGAAACGGACACATCAGAGTAATGCGATATATTGCCGGCTCTGACGTCACCAAACGCTGATCTTTAATCTTTGTGCCGCCCCCGACCCCAGACCAAATCCCCGACACCCCGCGCGAAATTGGATATATGCTCACTCCCACCCCCTCCCATCTCCCAATGTCTATGTGTGTCGACTTTTGTCGCCGCCGAGGCCAGACTTTGGAGCCAGAAAATGTGTAGACGAATTTAGAGTAGGGAAATCGGGAGAAAACAGGAAATTGAGTTGGTACACTTCTAACAAATTCGGTTTCCAGGTGGGCCGTAGAGGAACTACGCGCGATTGCCGGCGACCGACCTGAGTTTGAGAGAACTGTTCAGGTAAGGGCAGATTACGTAGTGATGATTCAATCTCGAAAAATCTAGTATATTAGGAAAAGCCTTTGTGGAATGACGTCAGGTCAATCTGACGTTATGGCAAACCCTACAACCATTAGGGGTTATTGTTATTCGGCAGTTGGAACCGTGTTTGTCAAACCCGGCTCGGATAATTCCTCGCTTCTCTTCAGGAGATGTTCGACACGTTCATTGCCGCCGATTCTCCGCTTGCCATCAACATCGACCACGACACTCGCACGGATATCATCGAGAGAGTGCAGACGAAGACATCGGATACTTACCCAGAGAACATCTACGATAGGGCACAGGTACGGTAGAATTCGAATATACGGTAGTACGGTAATGACCAAGTGAACTGGGGCACGGGTAGTGTAGCAATCAAGAATACCGTAAGAATGTTAAAAAAATGCGAGCAGAAGCGTTTCTCGATCGTCGATTAGGGAAGCTGAAATTCGACTAAGCTATTTTTTCCTCAAAATTACAAAATGCAACAACTTTGTCACAGCATTCAGCATCCAGAAAAGAGCCGGGAGCGATTTAGGGGCTGAAAGTGAGGGAATCTATTTAACTTTCTTTACTCTTTCGCATTTGAGATCTTTATGAAATTTGACCTGTTGGGGGGCGCTGTATTATTTGTTAGTGCTTGAGACGGGATAATTGCTTTGGGTGCCATTTCCGGAAGTTCCGTGTTCGTAGATTGCACTGAAAGTAACAAAAATGGATGGAGTATGAAACTGAATCTCCGGCTCCCTAACTTCTATCTTCGAACATTCCCACGGCTATCGCTATATCTTATACGATTACGAAGCAAATCGGGATATCACATTACCTAGTGATGACGTAATAGCATTACAGACTCACGTGTACCGTCTCATGGAGAAGGACTGTTTCTCACGCTTTGTGCATACGCCAGCCTACAAAGAGGTACTGTAGCTATACAGTATCCCATATTGTCTTTGACTCAAAGTCCACAATATCTGTTCCAATTCCAGTCAAGACCCCAACAATTTCAGGTGGCGAAGAAGTTGTCGCTGCCTCAGACATTCCGATTCAACGGTCGTCTGTCGCCCTGCTAGAGTTGTTGGCGCCGTGCCAAGTAGCGTTGGCATTCTGCCAAATCCTGCGCGTATCGTCAGCCATTTCCGTTCCGCACACAGCTTTGCACCTAAGCTGTCTTTTCTCACGCAAACAAGGTGGTATGGGGGGGGGGCTTCTCGTCCATTCCACCCATGGCTTCTTCGCCTCGTTTATTATTAATGATCACATATATGTATTCTGCACGTTCACACCTACGTCAATCTCACCTATTTCTTATTTCATTTATAAAATGATACGATCATACCAAAATGGCAAAACATTGTCTTCCGTTGTTTAGCACCAGTTTGTCATTTCCAGGGATCGTAGCATTTTTTAAATTATTCCCCTTCTTTATAATATCACGACTAGTTCGCGTCGACTCAACTCCCTCATGAGTGTGTATCATTTCCCCCCTTCTGTGTAGTATAAGAGCGCCCCCCTTTCGCCCCGATACGAGTATGTGACCACCCGAATGACACACTGACCGGATTACGGTAGTAGAAATCGAGCAAAGACAGATAAGAATGATGACGACATCGTCGATGAAAATCCCCACACACCATTGATCGAACACATTCCCTTATTTTTCGTATATTCCGTGCTGTAACTCAGGTATTTCAATTCCTATCTGTCTGATGTAGTTTTTTTAAAATGTCCATTGATAAACAAAATGAAAAGTCACAATTTATGCTTTCAACAAATATAATTAGCAAATAATTAAGCCTAACAGTCGGAGATAATCCCTTGGTGGTGCTAATGGTTATGGTACATTTTGGAACATCCGTTTAGGAGCACCACAAAAATTTTTAGCAGGGTTTACATGGGCTCCATATCAGAATTTTTTGACAATATATTTGTGGGTTCCTAAACGGAAGTTCCAAAGTGTACCTTCACCGTGACAATACAACCCGTTCGATTCTTGTAAGAGGGCGGGGGTAGATCACGCTTGAGCCTTGCTGAATTTCTTCATCAACAGACCGATCACTTGCTGTTGCCTCTGAAATCACATTTCAGCACAGCATTTAAAAAATTGTTTTTTTTCAATTTCAACGATATCCCTACATAATAATTCCCCATTTTGTTCACTAACCTAATGACCAAAAAGAGAAAAAAAAACAATGCATGTTCGTTTATCGATATTCCATGCTGAAAATATCCAATCACCGGTTCATCAAACTGTTTCTTCTCCTCCTCCTTGAGTGCCTTCAGCAGCTGCCTCTTCGAACCCTCGCCGATCTCACGCGACAGAACATCCTGAAAAAAAAATTAAATAAAAAATAAAATAAAATGTGGAGTGTCAGAGACTGAACTTCAAATTTACAATGATACGTGCCATTTCAAGAACTACCCGTAGTAGTGTGTTTACTGTATGACATCGCTTTCGCGTGCTAGACACTAGTAGACAGCAGTCATGTAGGTCGTTTGTCACAGAACCTTTTTTATAATATATTTCGGACGAGTGCGAATTTGCAATACTCAACAGGATAAGAGACTCGTTAAATGTGATGTTGCATCATAACTATGAAATCACCTTCGACTAAATACTTACCGTGAGTAGAAATTCCCTGACATAGCTGAGTTCGGCAGTGTCCTCTCCGTCCCTTCGGAGGGAGAGTGCAGTGTAGATTGCAGCTAGAGTCTCCTTCAGCACGTTCTTACGGGCGGCTGCAAATCGATTATGCACTAATCGATAATTTACTAACAATAAGCTATAATTGATGAACCGATAATTTACTAATCGGTCAATCACTAAACGACAATCATTCATTCAAACACAGCTCTTCATGAAAATTTATGATTGTAAATCTACCGTGTCTAAGATAGCTCACAGTGGGAAAATATCCAGAACTATGTAATCAATATTTTTCAGCCCTTTTTAACATTTTTTAAAAAGCTAACTAGAGAGAAAACGATAATTAAAAATGAACTTACGATCATCCCTGTACGTGTATGCGATAGAGGCAAGTACTCGAGCTGCCTGTAATGTTACAGTTTCAGTATGACCATTAAGCATTCAACATCAAAGTGGGTTAATGAACGAGGGATAAAGAACTGTACGATCAATAAATAGTACATTATATCAAATAAAATTGTTATTAACCTTGTGTGCCACTCTTTCCTCATTCACCGTCGATACTGCCACCTCCTTCATGCGCATGTGGCCATTGACGCCAATGAATGCACTGAAAATCAATCGATAAATTGATTTTAGAAATGCAAAGCGTCATCTGGAAGATAATTACATTACCCTAAGAAACTTTGCTCAACCACGACCTATAATTATGTATATTAGGTAATATTAATCTATTTTAATAATTAAAATTAGCTCACTCGAAGGCGGGTCCATGAGATCGGACAACGGCCGACACCGTCCCAAGCAGCTTGTACCGAAAGGTCTGCAAAATATAAAGTACAATTGCATTTGTACGAGTGGAAAATAACCTATTAACCACGACAAATAAGTGGGTACCGAGCTAAAAGTAGAATCAACGTGTCAGGAAAATGTTAGTCCACACGCACCGCACCGAGTCCTTATTGTGTATTTTTTCTATCGAAAACGAAATGACGAATTTCAACGAGTTCGGATAACTCACCGAGTTCTGATTCTCGTCTGCGAGGAGATCGAAGATGTGTTTGAACAGAGGATGGGCGATGACCAGATCTGAGAAAAGTACAGTTGACAATGTGACGGTGTAGTCAAAGGGATTTTACAGTCGACAAGCGAATATGAGGAGATTCTGCGGAAATAAAAGTGGCTGTAAAGATGAAATAATGTGCAACATTCAATACTTAGCTACCATTTTCAGTTTCGATTAAATGTGAATCAATAAAAAGCGTACCCTGCGCCTGAGGGTTGTTCTCGCACATCGTGATGAGCATCTGGCAACCGGCAGCGCGCAGTTGAGGGTAGTCTGTGTAGTTCTGTAAGAGGAGAGAAATCAATAATCAAGTTTGATAAATTGGGAGAGGAAATCGATAATCCAGAATACCTGCAACAACCACTCACCAGCAGCCTCGTGATGATTTCGAATCCGCCCATTCGATGGAATTTGCCCGCGAGGTCGGCAAACTGCAGTAGATCCTCGAGACGCAGCGAGAGGTCGGTAACCTTGAAAAATAAATAATCATAATAATAATATAAAATGTGGTGAAGGTAGGTCAAAACACACGGCTAAATTGATTCAGCCAACGAATATTTTACCCTCCCCTAATTTATAATTTATTAAAACCTAATTTCAGAAAAATATAACCAAGATTTTGGTATTTTCTTATTTACCTACTCTTTTGTAAATATGCACGTTAAGCCAAATCCACAATAAAAATCAGCAAAATAAGTGGCAATTTAAAACTAATTGAGCAATATGACTCACCTTCTCGATGTCAGCCTCCTCCAGCTCGGATGTTGTCGCGTATCTACCAATGGAACAATTAGAAATCATTGGTATTCAGGGGTTGACGCATTTATTAATTGTTCAGTGCACGTGGAGTATAGCTACGTTAGGAGCTACTTCAGCTCTGTAAAGCTGAAGTAGCGCCGCGTTTTAGCTGATTTCTGCCTTCTAGCTGAAGAAGCCCACGGGCACCACGGCCGAATATGAGAAAACAGTATCCAATAAAAAAAGTTCCCATCGAGTGCATAAATCGCACGAATGTGCCTTTGTTTGGTAGAACATTAACACCTAAAGAAGGAAGAGTAACTGACCGCAGCAGACTGCCCATTACTCCATCCAGAATCTTGCCTGGATCGGTGGAGTTGACGAGATCGCGTATTGCGCCTTCGAGCCATTGACGTGACTGAAATAACTCGACGTGAATTTACACTACTACCAGTACTAGTACACCACCCCCCCCCAATCGATTACTCACGCTACGTAAACGAGGCGCATCAAACATGGGCAAAGAGAAGCTTAAAACCATAATATCAGCAAAAACGCATAAATGTTTGCTCACCTCGCCACTGAGCGGGCCGGGCGCTGGTCCAGCGGCGGGCGCCTGACCGGGATTGGCGTCGTTGTAATCGGCCATGGCCTTCGTGGTCATGCCCAGAAGGGCGTTCCAGTACTGCTGAGGAACGGCGCCGTCTCCCATCTTTATTATAATTTAACTGAAAATGAGGAATATGAAGTATGACGACAGAGAACAAAATCGATGAACGAGAAAAATACGAAAAATATGAAGAATGACGACGAACTTCTCGAAGGAACGAGAAAGTGCGTAAAAGTACAAGCAGTTTGAACAAACTTCCTACAGTAATTCCTGAAGATAATTGCCAACTGAGTTTTTTCGAGAGCCAGAGCCGCTGAAAATCTATTCGAAAGACAGAATTTCTGCTGCACGTTGCGCACGCATCGGCTGGAAAAGTACACCACTGTGTCAATTCTTTGTCTAATGTCGCGGTCTCGCTAATTCGCGTTCAAACCACCACGAAAATGGATGCGAGGGCGAGTTTCCGCCTACCTGGCGAGAAAGTGTTCGGCGCAGGCGGCCTTGGCGGACTCGGCGGCCCCGGAAAACCACCACAGGTAAGTCATTCTTGTTTTCGCTCTTTTCCTTTTATTTCTTTTGTTTTAGATTGACTAAACATAGTTTTGCAGGCAATGTTCAAGGCGCTGCGTCGGTTGCATGGCCACAACCTGGAGAATCAAGGGCTGAACGACCTCACCGAGGCCTTCCAGTCCTTCGTCACTCGAGCTCGATTCTTTTCCGTAGGAAAGCTAAGGTACGAACAATTATTACTTGCAGAATACACATGAAAAAAATGCAAAATGGTCTTGTAAATTTGTTTGTTTGTTCATATATTCTCAATGATTTTATTAATTGGCAGGAGGACTTGGTCTCACTCCGCAGTGGAGTTCATGAAGTATCGCCGCTTGCTGCCCATGATTCTCAGCGATGGACAAGCCTTCGATGGAGGAGAGACCGATGGTATACTTATTTTTCGCATTATAAATGGCTCCCAAATTTGCATTTATTGAAACTTTTGACACGAAATAGCAGTACAGTTGTGAAATTCACGCGATCAGTTGATCATTTCATCAGACTTCGATGCCGCCCTTGCCTTCCAAGCCAATACGAAGGACGACAGGAAGATCATCGTGACTAATGTCTCGTCGCGAGTGACACCACCGCAGCTGCAGGCATTCTTCACGCAGTTTGGAAAGGTGCACATTTACTTTTTAAAACTGTTTTCGTTGTTTAAAAAATATTAATCATCGATATTTGTCACAGTATTTAATTAACATTGGTTAAATATATTCTAATTCAGATTGCTCACTGCTCTCTGCCTCGCGAGGACGGCAAGAAGACTTCAATCTTCGCTACGATGGGAAGGTCGACAAAGACCTGTGGAGTAGCAACAATTACATTCAAGTGAGTGCAAGAACAGCAAATACGTTCACACTATTCATTCAATACCCAGAAAATAGGCCAGTTGAACAATGCAGTTGATTCATACAAATATCGACGGTAATGAATCTTCATACATATGAATAATCCTTCAGAACTGCCGAAGGTGCTCAGAAGGCGCGCGATGCGACTCAGGAGCAGCTCATGTTCTACAACCAAGCGATGGTCGTGCAAGCGGTTAGTGGCAATCTTTCTTCTCTTGAGTAAAAGAACAACATAAAAAATTGAAGGAATGGCTTTACTGTCTTTAGCTTATTTATCTCTTTTTTATTCTTTGTTTCAGTACGTATCTCGCAAACGTGGCGGCAAGGGGATGGTGATGTCTGATGACAGCAAATATGGTGAGAATTAGTTTTTTTTCTTCTTTTTGCTATTTTTCCTCTGTTACGATTGTATTTTTGTATACTTTTTTACTCTCGATTAAATATAATTAATATAATAATTTAGATGACGATCGTCAGTCGATGACCAGCTCCACGCAGTCGCTTTCTTCTGGGCACGGAGCTGAGGTATTTATTTATTTATTATTATTATTATTTCTAAGTTTGATATCTGCAATATTGCTGGTCTCCGAGAATCGTAACTTTATCCTAATAGAAAAGCATTGCAGTACAGTAATCACAATTGTCCACCTGCAGTTATTGATTAATCTTTTCACAGTTGATCTCTCCCGACGATCTGCCCCCGGCTGCACTGGAACGAGTGCTCGCTTTCCTTCCCCTGCAAGACACGATTCGACTGGAGAGAGTGAGCAAGAAGTGGCTGGAGACGAGCATGAAGGTATGCACGCAGAGAGTTATGGTAGCCAATTTTGCTTTACGGATACGGTACGTAAAGGTTTATGGTATTATACAAAATTTCTGCAATAGGAATATCGTGTAATACCATAACCAAGTAAGAATTATTCAAGCCAGTGGAATTTATCCTTGCTTGAATAATTCTAAAATAATTCAAACCATCAATCACCGAACAAGCTTGAACCGTGTTTCAAGGAGTTAATATTGCCGCTAAAAATAACGAGTATCAATTCTAGCTCACGATCCCCTTAATTTACAAAACAAATACAGTAATGTCCCAATTACAGTCATGGTCGCAAATCAATTCACTCTCGTTGTACCGTGACGCTGACCACTCCTTCTTCACCAAGTCCCATCCACTGAGGAACAGCCAACTGAGAGCGATACTGAGCAGGGCTGGAGGTATCAAACGATATACCTTACCATTGCGTGCTTTATATAAATAGTTAATGAATGCTACCCATTGTGCAATGGCATTTATCACGGCTTCTCATTTTTTTTCTAGAAAATTAATTAGTTTGAGATCACGTTGATACAGTATCCCATTCTGTCTAGCGCATCTCCGCCGTCTTGATCTCAATGGAATCGTGCATTTGCTCGACTCGAAGGCGCTGCAGATTATCGCCGAGCACTGCCCGAATCTAGTCGAGGTACTGTAATTTTCCATCCTTGGAATACTGTAACATATATCTTTTCGTCAAATAGATCCTGGTTTAGGTTTATCGGTCAAATGCTTTTCGGGTATTGAACTAATAATAATAATAATGATAATAATAATAATATGCAGCTGGATCTCTCGGGCGTTCGTGCGACTGCCGACGCGCTACAGGAGCTGAGTGAGACGCTACCCGGCCTGCGAGTTCTCAGCTATCGGGACATGATCAATGCTAATGATAAGGTGAGTGGATCAAACGACACTGATAGTGATACGGATACTTTTCCTCATATATAGTTCGAAAGTGGAAAGGTAGGAATAGTTCTAAAAATTTTTTTTTAAAATTATTTTCGAAATTAGATAAAGTTGAACATTTTGGTTGGTTACTTCGTTTTTTGCCGTGCCTTTCAAGGTGTGCTGTTTCATTGTAGCGCACACTGGCAAAACTATTTTGCGTTGTGTTCTTGTGGACACCAAAGAAAGATTAGGGTATCGTGTTTCGTGAGTTCGGGTTTTTAAACGTATTTTAGGGTAAATGATAGTTGGACAACCTTATTCAACATAATATTCTCTACTCCTCCCTCATATTCAGGCGCTGTGGTTCCTCGTGAAGGGCTGTGCGCGGTCGCTGCGTGTCGTCGATCTGCGTGGCAGCAGGAGAATGAACGGCCGATGTCTACGACTGTTCGGACAGAGTCTCGAGCAGGTAGGACTAATTTATTGTTTATAAATATCGCAAGCTATTGGGAAGCATGCTACAAGTCCTAGCGCCAAACAAAAATAATGAATAAACCCGGAATTCCTTTGAACGATTGTCGAGAGAAAAAAGGCCCCTTTGGATCGATGTTTCAAGGTGCAAATACAATATGTCGCTGAGATAGGTGAGCAATCACGCAGGCGGTAGCTTACATTTCATTTATATATGAATATTGAACAATATTTTTTTTGAAATTGTGCAGCTGCTCCTTTCTTTGTTTGCGACTGCTCATAAAACAAGGACTTGTATTATTTTATTTAATTAAAAAATCATTTTTTAAAATAATTTAATTGCAGCTGCTCCTCGACGGGTGCTCTCGAGTGGACGAGCGGGCACTGGAGGATCTGTGCACGGGCGCCGTCGGACTTAAGGAACTGAGACTGAACGAGTGCTTCCTGCTGTCGGACGAGAATATCAAGTGAGAGAATTTTGTATCAGAATTTATGAAAATAATCAAACTCGAATAAACCGTCTGAAGCTAATTAGTGTACGCTCATGAGTGTAGACAATAAACTCAATTCAATTGCCATGACGCGCAAGATAGTGCCAGTAAACAGGAGAATTCGCACGTACTGTTTTTGTCTGCTTTTTTGCTAATTACTTGTGACGCTGCGCTTTCGCGCGACTCATGAGGGCATTTCCTGCGAAGAAAATGGAGGGAGAAAAAATAGGGAAGAAGACTAATGAGAGGAAGCAACGAGATGCGGCTTGTTAGACTAATGGAATGGGGCGGCTTCCACACGGCTTTTAGACGGGAAAGAATGCCGGTTTTGAAGAGAAAGAACGGAATATTTCAGAGGCAAGTGTGTGGGCCATGATTGTGAAACCCGATAATTATGAATTCCACACATACAACAAATTTGTGGAATCAAAATTGTTAAGTAACTCAACAAAAAATTACAGTATGATGGCGCGTTCGCTGTCGGAGCTGCAAGTGCTCACACTGTGCGGAGGTCGATTCTCTCGTCTCTCTCAAGATGGACTCATGCACATTGCGAGAATGGAGCAACTCGTCGAACTGGCGTACGTTTACTTTCATTACTCAATATTTCGATGAAGCCAAAGTACAAAATGCCGCACTCTAATTTATTCAGACGGACTCGAAGATATGGTTATTGAAAGAGGGAAACCACCTATTATTGTTATTATTTCCTGTGCCTGTCTCGTCTTTTTGCTTTGTTGTCTGGATAACAACGATTGCTCAACGTTATGGATGGTTTTGGGCCCCGCGGGGCGAAGTTGAGAAACGGCAAAACAAAAGATACACTAGAGACATGTCGCCTAATATGGACGTATGATTCCTGTTTCCTCCTTGTAAAATGGTAATATCTGTAACTGCAGCAATCAGGTGGTCATCGATAATCCTTTTCCAGCCTGGACTACAACCCTCTGGTCTCTGATGACCTACTAGAGGCAGTTGCCCTCTCGTTGCCCCATCTCGCCTCCCTATCCATCTCTAATGCAGGCACGGATCAATCGATAACTGGCAGAGGAATCGAAGCTGTGGCGAGAATGAAGCAACTCGAGCAGGTTACTGTACTTTTGGTTGTAGATTACGGTATTTAGTCGTGCGAAGGAGAACAGAAATGATGATGATTGGTTGCTGAATGGGTGCATGCTAGCTAGTAAGGTTGCTATTTGATTCAATTCGTAATTAGGGTGCACAGAGTACTTGTGATTCCGCTCCCTTGTTATGTGAAGTGAGAGTGGTTCACTAGTGAGAGCAAGTGGCTGTTCCAAATTTATCCGAACAAATAAGATATCCAAGAAGACGCGGTCGATGTCGTGTTGTTCGACTGAAAGTGAGCGAATCGGGATAGCAATTAATTTAATTAAAGGATTTAGTTATTAAATTATAATTAATTGATTAATCGATAATGCGATACCTGGTTGTTGTTGTTATGGTAGAATCGGGATGCGCGCAGCACGCTCTGTCGCGTCGGACAGCGTGCGCAGCGGGGAAGGGCGGCGAGCAGGGGGCCAGCCACGAGCTGAGGATCAATCTGACAAGCAGAGGCTGATTGTGGGGGTACTTGTGATGGTTTAGAATAGGATGTGAAACTAGACTGTGCCTGGTACTGGAGAAATTAAATTCTAACACTGTTGTTTCACTACCAGCTCAATAAAAATTGTTTTTTAAAAAAAAAGAAAACGGCGAACCCGATATTCCTCTGGCGATCGGACGAAAATGACGCTGTCCTGAAATGTGTTCGGCTTTTTTGCATCATTGAAAAATACGAGAGATACCTGGTAGGGGTCGTTGGTCAACTGGAGCAGGTCCTTGATTGGGTCCGCCGGTTTCGTCTCATCTTTGTTGATGTTGTTGTTGTTGTTGTCTGCTAACGACGCCAATTGTGGCCGAAGGGAGTCGGGAGTGGGCACAATGGAACACTCGGACAATGACATTGTCAGTGGCTGCAGCAGGAGAAGGAGTAACGAGATGAGGGAGGAGGAAGGGGAGGGGGAGGTTGGAGGATGGAGGAACAGTGGTGATGATGATACACCCGCCATACCGGACTGCTGTCTACATCCAGAGAGGGGTAGAGAAGGAGAGAGGGAAGGGAACCAAGTGGTAGAGGAAGACCTGAAAGTGCATGCAATTTAGGCGACTTGGAAGACGGCACACGACACAAATTGCCTGCGAAAACGCAACTTGTCGGGTAACAAAGGGAGACAGAGTATAAATGGGGAGAGAACATGATCAGAGAAGATGGGGCAGACATTGATAGGTGCAGCAGAGGAGGAGGAATATGTAGGCTCCGCCCCTTTTTAAAGGACCTGGACAGAGTGGAAAAAAGAAGTCGGTTGACCGGAAGGCAATGAGAGAGTTGGCTATAGGACGACGGCAAAGGAATGGCTTCACAAGAATGGCTAATTGTGGGGGGATGCGGACACAAAAAGGGAACGCACAACGACTTCGACTTTGGGGGAGGAAAGTATAGGGGCTCTTTTTGCAGTATTCAATCGAGGCCGACGGTTGTCAAACACAGACATCACCCCAGAAGATTTGTGAGGGACAGAGATAGAACAAGAAATATAGGATGGTTGGTTTCTGACAAGGGGTGAATGAATGAGACAAGGGAGTATGGAGGGGGGAGGCAGGATTCAAAGGAGAGGGGGGGGGGATTAGCGAGCCGCACTCGCTGCTCGCATTTCTTGGCGCAAAAAGAGATTCCTGCGGGAGATGGATAGATAGAACGTGAGGAGAATGGACAGAAGCAATCTGGGCAGCGTCGACGCACTCTCTCGGTTTTGCACGCTTTCTAGCAGGCTTGACGAGACGAGAGTGTGCGGAGAGGAGAGAGCAATGCGCGGTTTCACCCCCTCCCCGTTTAGACACACTCACTCACACGCAAGCAGCACAGACTGCGGATGGAAAAAGGGTAATGGATGGAGGAGGGGATGTATGGATGGATGGAGGGAGAATGGGGAGGAAGAGGGAGGGGGAGAGGACACACGAAACATGATTAACAGAAGGAGGAGGAGGAACAGATGGGATGAAGAACGGCTGCAGGAAATGTGTGGTGTGTGAGAGTAATGATGTCGTGGCTTGGCTGCCCAATGCCATTTGTTGCGTTGGTCGATGATGTGTAGATGTGGTGGTACGTGTTGGAAACGCTGTTTAGGAACCCGAAACATTAAAGCTTCTAATTGTTCTCAAAACATGTCTCAAACAAAGCCTGGAAAAATACGTTGAATGTTCCTGAACGGCAGTTCCAAAATGTGCTATCACCGTGGATTTAGAAAATTTTTTAGGAAATCGTGCTGTAAACTTTGGCGGGGATGGTTGATTGGAAAACGGAGACGCATTTGCGACGATGAGGATCTTTTACGAGGTTCCAATTACGGAATGGACGCTCTCGGCAACTGGAGAACTTGTCTGGTAATTGTCGCTGACCAGACTAGAACCCTCACGAAACATTGTAAATCGAATGAGAAAATATTTTGTGGTCTTTTCCGAGGCAAAAATGAGAGAAAGAGAGGAGGAGTGAATCAGAAATTACGGCAACGACGACGGCGTAGAAGAATGAGAGCGGGGGAGAAGAAAAGGCAAGAGAGGAGGAGGGAAGGAGGGGGAGTGGGTATATGCGATGGAATATCTAATGTGGAATGGGTCGGAGAAAGAGAGAGAGAGAGAATGGACGAATATGCGCGCGTATATGAGCAAATCAAGTTTATAGTTATTGCTTCCGATGTAGTGACGTACTTATGCGGATTAGAGAGGAGTGCAGCGAAATTGGCACGTAAAATGGGAGCGCAATCGTGGCGAGATCAAACATTACTCCAAAGAAAGAGAAATTATGGCCGGAATTTTTAGCCGAAAAAATAATGACGAAACATCATTAGATATGCACATGAAGAGAGCCGTGAACTGGCCAGAGTCGTGACCTACGAAACAACTATATTTCTGGTCGGACGAAAATGTGTGCGGGAAATGGAAGAGATAGTGAGTGATGACCGGCTGACCAGAGCATGCATATTAGATATGGATGAATACAATAGTAATTCATCTTCGTAATCGTCAGGTCGATGTCAGCTGCCTCGCTGCAGTCAAGAATGCGACGCTCGTCGAAATGGCCGCTAATCTGGCGCATTTGGAGGTCAACAATTTTAATGAATTGTTACATCGTCTAATTGTCTTCACCTTTTAAAAATATTTCCACTCTCCATTGCTTTAGCGTTACTTTCGCTGTAACAAGCGATGTGATGTAATGATAGGTTGAGTCAAGAAACTCGAAAATTATATGCGTCACAGGTGCTGCAGCTGCGTAACTGTGTCTATCTGGGGGACGAGGGAGTGGGGGCGCTGGCTGGCTGCAGCCGACTCCGCCATCTCGACTTGTCCGGCTCCATGCTCGTCACTGCTGCAGCCGTGCAGCAACTGATCAAGGCGCGACCCGCCGATGAGAAGGTGAGGATTAGAGAGGGCTATAGTGGCAGTAATGTTCGCAATCCCTCAAATAAGGGCGCGAAATCCCAAGGGAAGAGTTGCTAAATTTGGAAATTTTTGCTTCACTAGTTCAGCGAAGAGATACTTCGGTCGAATATTATGTCCCAATCGAAGTTTGCACTTTTACCATAGATGGGCAGTGCATACCCAGTCCTTTTTTACAGGCTTTTGTCAATGGCAGATGAGTCCTGTGGGTCCTATTACCCGTTTATGTCGATACTGAATAAGTGCGCCCTCCGTCATAGAAAAGAGAAAAGTCAAGTACCCTCTGATTTTAATAGTGTTATTTTTGTCTTGCGGACTGGAAGTCAGGCGTGTTATTCGAACCCGGAGTTATTGAATCTTCCTTCTGGAACCCATCGTTCACTTGCAGGAGGATCGTCCCACGGTGACGATCGTCGTGGGCGGGACGGCGGTGGATGCGGGCCAGCTGAGAGTGAGGGGGTGAGTACGGTAGCGATTATTGATTGATCGACTGCCGGGTACCGTAGCCTATCGATCTTTCGACCTGCCGATACAGTAATTTTTTAAAAAAATTTATGGTCAGATCACGCGTGGCCATCAACTTCTCCGACTTCTCGAGCATCACGGGTCTAGCGGCGTCCGCCTCTTCCATGGCAATGGCAGGAGGAGAAGGAAGGATGAGGAGATCTGGTGAGAGGGGAAATCGATATTTGACTATGAAAGTGGTAGTATTATCGAAGTTTGATGGCGTAGAAAGTCAGGTGGTGATCGAGAAGCTTTAGTATTTTCTCGGAAAGTTGCGATATTGTCGAGTAAAATGACGGAGATCTGAGTAGAAAGTCAATTGGTGATCTAAACTCTCGTAGACGTATGCTAGTCTGTTTTGTAATCAGCGGGTATTGTAAATAGTTGAGAGTCGAAAATCAAGTGAACGATGGTGGCTTGCTAGCTATATTTTGCATTGTTATCTCTTTCCCCTTTTTTTGCTTGCATTTTGCCGATTTACTCTTATTTCCCATCTGTAGCTGCCGACATCTTCCATCCCAGTGTGATGATGCGGGAGAAGAAAGGTGATTGGTCAATGTCTGAGTAGATACTGTAATCGTGGTCCGTTGTGTGTGGGTTACGGTAGATGACAGTAATTTGTCTGCACCTCAATAGGTACTGTAATTGTGGTCCGTTGTGTGGTATACTGTAGCTAACAGTGGTTGGTTTGCCAATAATAATTTGATCATTTCTCTCTACTCGTTGTGTGTCGTAAGCCTTATCTTCTCGCGCTTTGTGATAGTGTGGCGTGATTAGTGACGATAAGCAGGTAAATGTTGTAACGCCGTCAGTGATCATCATGTCGTAGTGAAAGAGAATGTTATTTTATAATATGTATTACGTTATATTTCTGTTTTGCAGCCTCCCTGCACAATTCTGACGACGAGGATTCCGATGACGACTTTGAGAGCCTCACTGCGCATCGTGAGCTTTTAAAAAATCATTTTATCTGTATTCTCTCGGACACATTCACGAACGTATGGCAAATAACCACACGCATTAGCAGTAAATTTCATGTATATGTCATTTCAAAGGTGTAGTAATCATCAATCAGGTTCTTTCTACATGGACGCTGTTGCGGGAGAGGATGACTCGCCCCTCGACGAGAAGGAGATGTTGGAGTGGGCGGAACGAGAGGCCAAGGAGTTGGGGCTGTTGAAGTAAATGATACGGTATCAAGGATACGGTAACAGCACCCATTACTGATCTTGCTTCCTTCAGCGAGAATCGATATTTATTTCCAAGTTTCTCCTGACCTTGGAATGTGACTAGAGTACGGTATCACTATGAGTAGCATACGGTAGCTAGAATTGTGTGTAACGCTGCAGAATGCTTTTCTTGTCTTACCTGAGAGCTTTACACGAGCAATGTCTTTTTTGAGATTAAAGTACCGTAGGCAAGATTATTTCCATTGTGCAGGAATTTTGAAATATACTTTCTTTTTTCTAGTCTCATCCCAATTTCCCTTCTAATCAGTACAGATTCGATGTCAATTGTTAGTGATTTTTCTCAATTTTGTAGTCGTTCAAATCAGTTTTTGTGTATACCTCGCATAATGCCTCACGCTCAATATCCAATACGTTCTCATTTTGCAGCCGTTGTTGTCAATTTGTATAACTTGTGTCGTCTCTAAATTGATAAAACATTTTTTTCTACTGCGAATGTTGATTTTTCGTTATCGGTTGCATTACCGTAATCAATATCTGGTACGGCGGAATTATATGATGCAATTATAATAATATTTAATTATTAATTTTATTCCAGGTTTTCCCTGTGTAATGCTCGGTGATGAGCGAGCGTCATATGCCCAGTATCTTTCCTGAGTGCGATCAGTTCAAGCAGGTATTACTGTAGCTTTACGAGTGCCGTATCTCATTTTATAGCACTACCGTATCCCGTAAACACAATATCGATTGCAGCTCTACGACAAGTGCTTCACGGACTTCTTCCAGAAGTTTATCACGCCCAACTTCCGCCACCAGTACGCAGTCAATCCGTGCGAGAGGCTGCACGAGGTTTACAGAGAGTGCGTCCAGGAGGTGAGGAATACGGTAGGATAGTGTAGTGTTCTGGTTGAGAGCATTCGGCAGAATATACGGTGGTCCTCGGCTGCATGCACATTGTCTAATTGCAGGGTCTGCAGAAAAAGCGGCCGTTTGACATCGACCTCGACGAGGTTAGTATTTTATTTATATATTTTTATTTTTTTTTAAATTCAGGTTCGTAAGGAGGTGCTGAACACAGATTCGGATAAACTGAAAACGGTGCAAGAGGAGAAGGAGAGACAGAGCAAGTAGAGTAGTCAAAGGTGAGAACTTCATTATTACGTCAAACTTTTCGGAATAATCCGTTTAGTAAGTTATTTTTTACAACCAAACACATCGAAGACTTGGCTGTGACCTGAAATTGGGCTCTTGACACTTTGTTCTCCTCCGCGATACTCATGTAAAAAATGGACGCTTCATGAATACCGACGCTTTCCGCACCAACGCGGGCTTATAACGCTTCTTAATTCGAATAGAGAAGATAGAGTTGGAATTCTTTTTTTACATTAAAAATCATTATATTTATCGATTGATTTTTTTTAAAATATTTTGTTTTTCTAGATGGAGGATTGGAGCACGAGCTGGAAGCTGGGCGGGGAGCGGCCGGCGTGGCACGAGAACTATGTGAAGACGACGAAAGAGAAGGATGCGAAGAGTGGGGATCCCATGCTGGACAAACTGGATAGAACACTTGATGCATTCCAGGTACGGTAGAAGGGGAATAAAGGGTACGGTAATTGTGCTAGGAGATAGCGGAGATAGGTGACTTAACTCGAACTTTAGAATGTAGGGAATACGAGTTTTTTTCTTAAATGAGGTGTTGTGTTACTCGACTAGGAAGAGACATTGTGCATGCCTTGCATTGCCTTATCTTGATCAACGACGCTGATAAATATAGTAATGTATTGCTTTGCACAGGAAAACGCGCGTCTGATGGGACTGGCGGTGACCAACTTCGGAACGCAACCGAAGAGTCAGGAGTCGCTCAACCAGAAGATACAGACACTCATATCCGGACTTTCGGTGAGTATTGCACACTCGTATTGTGTCCATTCAATTTTTATACTTTTTTGTCTTTTTTATTTATTATTTAAAAAATAATTGAAAAATAATGTACAATTTACCAGGAGTTGGACGCGCTGAAGGGCGAGTTTGCGGAGACGCGCGTCCCACTCGAGCTGATGGATATTATCGACAAGTAAGTATACAAAATATTGCATTTAAATAGAATGTAAATTAGTTTTAAAAACTATAATTAATAATGTGCAGAGGCGGGAGTCCGTACGTGTACTCGAAGGAGATGCTGGAGAAGACGGTGCACAAGAATGAGGAGGTATTATTTATTCACAGTAATTTAATTGTTTTAATTATTACAGATATCAGTAAAAAATCACAATCTCAAAAAAATCCTTTTTTTTCTTTTTTTGTTTATTTATTTATTGTTTTATTAGATTTTTGAATTTTTAGACATTTGTGTTCACTAAAGTGTCAAAATAAGAGAATTTTCGATTTTTGCAAAAAAAATATGGTAGATATTGTGTTTTTTTTCAGGTGAATGGAAAGGTGGAGATGTACCGCAAGTTCCGCGCCTCGCTGCTCAAGAATATGGGCGAGGAGATGCCAGAGGATACTGTAAAGTGAGTTTGCACATTGATTGATCAGATTGCGGTATCTGTGATGTGCTATAGTGCGTTTGCATGGAAGATGCGTGAAATTCTAGTAAAAAAATTACAATAATATTATCGATTACTTGCGATAGTTTACAGTACTCCTTGTTTCAGGTATCTCACGACGCGTCACGAGCGCGAGGCTGCACAGCAATTGCTGCAGTCGACTGCTGCAGCACTCGCCAAGGATATCTAAAGCAGGGACAGACTACCGTACTCCTCTATGCAATATAGATCGATCGCGCCTACCATTGAGTTCACCCTCTTGATTGTCGATTACCCCTCCCTCTACCGTGACCCCTATGCTATAGGTAAACCGCTGCCTCAGTACCATTGATTGATTCTCTCAATACTTTGCTCATAGTAATCTCCAATTTGTTGATTTCTCATTTCAATATCTCTTGGTTGATTTTCTTCGATGCTTCTAGTCGTTTGCTCATTTTCTCTTTCTTTTTGTCTTCTTCACTCTCCCTTATTCGTTTTCATCTCTGTGATTAGTTTGACACATAACACTCGTATCAAAATTCCCTCGCTCCCGGCCTGCTAAACCATTCCACCCTCAGGCTAACCAATCTCTCTATCATCCATATATGTGAACTCTACTCTTGAATATAGATTGTTTATCTAAAATAGATTATTTTGTTGGAAATAAAGTGAATTTCTTTCGCTCGAGTGGATTTTAATAATATTCATTATGCGTTATAAACGCTTTGGATATTTGAAAGGAGGATGAGAAACTTGCGCAGGTGTGAAATATCGATTGTAGATGTCGGTAGGCGCGAATGCCGTGATGCGGCCGGCCAACGCCGCTTCAGCCGCGCTGATACGGTAGGTGGTATGGTAGATTGTTAAAAATACATGGTCTCGCTCCTAGTATCGTGCATGTTTAATATTTCCAATCAGTGGCCGAGTAATGTGTGAACGTGCTGTACAATACTGTACAATTTTTGGATCAAAAATGTCAACCAGAATTTCCGGTTAGCCAAAATATGTGCTCTGCAGCGCCGTTCCCCACTTCACGGGTCTCCGTCTGTCGTGGACGCACGAGAGTCTGAAGAGTGAGGGCGTCGAGCAATTTATCGACGAGCATCTACCCACCATCAGGTACTGTAGACAGGAAATTCGGTGTACGGTAGATAGATTATCGATCGAGACCGTGTAGTACCGTCAGGGATACTATTTAGTAAATAGTATTTACGAAGACCAAATCAAGTAGAGGAGTAATGCCTTAAGGATGTTGTCCGTATTGGTCTGTTGCCTGAGGAAGTAGCTTACATGAGGGTACTGTAGGCTGAATATCGATTAGATATAGGTAGAAGTACTCCTGAAATGCAACCTGATCGATTGCAGAACGCACAACCCTCACATCAAGTTTACGCTCATGCGATCGTACACGGAGTGCGACCCGTTCGTCGTCGGAGAGTGAGAATCTCTATTTATTGATTTTTAAAAATAATTCGTCCGCTACAGTAACCTTAGTTGGTTCCGCCTATTCCATACATTTTCATTGGCCCAGATTCTGGGTTTACACTTTTTTGAACTGGGCAGTTTAGAGACTCGAGAGCCATCTAGGAATACTCAGAATGTCGAGTTTGGTAATGCTGCGCAAAAATCATGGGTGCAATTGCACCAAGGTGCAAAAATCTCGGGGGTGCAAAAGAAAAATTTGAATTCCCGCAATTATCGATTTTTGCTTATATCTTGGCTCCCGTTGAAGCTAGGGGTACAAAACTTCGGATGTAAATTACTTTACACATTTCGAACTTGCAAACGAAATTTTGTACCGCTAGGTTCACCGGGAGCCGAGATATAAGCACAAATCGATAATTGCGGGAATTCAAATTTTTTGTTTGCACCCCTTGATTTTTGCACCCCCAAATTTTTTCTTGCACTTTGCACTCCCTGTTTTTTGCGCAGCATAAGAATTACCCCCATATCTGACCAGTTTAGTCGACCTTCCGATAGAGATCTGACCAGTTTATACTAGCGAGAGAGTGTGTGAAAATGAAAGATCTGGGCCGGGCGAAAATGTATGGCCTATTCCCTCCGATCCTTTACTGTCTCGCTCAGCTACCTGTGGTCTCGCCACCGCAAGAAGCGCGTCTCGTGGAAGACGCACCACCAGATCCTGTCGATGGTCGAGGAGATGATGGCGCACGCCGGAGACTACAGAGAGGGTACGGTAGGAGCAGGAAGGGCGATGATCGACAATTGATTTTTCTTTGACTTAAATTACGGCATTAGATGCTGTAACATTCGTTTTTTTGGAAAATGGAAAAGAAAGGATTTTTGTCTGTGAAAATTTCAATTCGATGACTATCTGTGTCGAGTAGTAGATGATTGCTAAATAATTATGCATCTTATTTAAAAAAAAATAGATTCATGTTTCAAAATATTGCTTGCAGGTTTGAAGCGTGGAGTGAATCGACGGCTACCGCGTGGTCAGGAGCTGTGGGACACGGAAACCATGGGACACAACGTATTCGAGGCCAGTTTTCCAGAATTTCCGTGCAGCACGTGCCGCGCGCCGCACACTTTTCTCGAAAATTTCTAACAATTTGTGTGCAGGTGTACTCGAAGTGGAAGGGAGATTCGAAGCCGGCCGATGAGATCACGTGGAAGAACCATCCGAATCTCGTGTACAGAAAGTACTGATCCTATTTTCCGGTCCCGATTTCCGGATCTCTTCGTTTCGCATAGTGTAGTCAGATTGTTGTTCGTTTCCTCTGTTTTGTTTCAAGAATGAGTTCTTAAATGAAGTTTTTTTCCCACAAATGAACCCACCCAGTCTGTCCGGAAAGTATAACTTCCTGAGAAACTAGAGAGTAATGGAGTCTGCCGTCCAGACTGGTAGTGTGTCATAATGAGTTACCCTTCCTTACACGATAGACTAGGCTTCATTTCGGAAGAGAGAAGAGGCGTTGGTGGAAAAGGGTTAGAGAGGATGAGAGTGTGTGTGAAACAGAGAGATCCCAGACACCCCTAGATTAGAACGCGTCTCAGTGGCCGCACGTACAACGCCCATCAGTTCTCTAATCCCCACCCTAATTCCGCTCGTAGTCAAGGTTGCGTCATCACTATGCAATCATGAAACATTTTATCTGCGACTAAAATCTGCTGGGCAATGAGGGGCTTCCTGCTCCGATCCGATTCTTCCCCTTTGTGAATCTCAGTTCTCGGGGATTTGTGAGATATGAGCCCCGTGGGGCCTGTGGAGGCATGGAGAGAGAGAGAGAGGCAGGAGATAAGGGTTGGAGATGGGAGGAGTGGGCGCGAGAGGGCGAGAGGAGTCGGAGAGCTACGAAGGATGATAGACAGGGGGACGTCTCAGGATGGACGGGGAATTGTGTGTCTGTGTGTCCCTTCAATTCAGTCACCCCTCCTTCTCTCTCTCTCTCTCTCTCTCTCTCTCTCTCCTCCCTCCTCCTCATGTCCTCCCTATTGAGAGATTCCGTTACTAGTCTTTGTGGCGGCGCCATTAGTAGAGGAAGGACGAGATTCCGCAGTGGGTGCTGTGTCTTTAGAATTTGAAGAACGGAGTACTATTGGGAGACGGGTAAGTTGTAGTATTTCCTCCGATCAACACATTAATTTGTTTGTTCATACTCTCGCTTGATTCCCCTTGAAGTGTAGCAGTTTTTTTCTTTAAAAAATTGTTACGGTTATTTCATATTGAATATTCAAACTCATTTACCCCCGCTAATAGGCCATTGGATTGAACTGCTCGATAAAAATCTCCAAAAAAGCATCAAATGTGTTCTCCCATTTTCTCACACTCTTTTCTCCTAACCCCTTTCAGGAGATGTGGTTCCACGAATATATTCGTGTACCCCTCGAATATCTCATTAGCCGAATATCTCTCGCCCTCCATTGCATTGTTTCTGTTTAATTGTTTCTCGCTCTCTTTTCTCTTCTCTTATTTTTACTGCTCTCTCATTTCAGACATTGCATAACGAAGGTAATTAAATGTGGTGGGAGAGTCTCACAAAGTTGTTAGACTCCATGAGGAGAGAGGCCATTCGAGCATCAACCGACTTCCGGTCAGTATTTTATGATTTCAACCCGACAGAAAGGGGCGTGAGCGAGAGAGCGTGAAAAAACTGAGAGAGTCCCTCTCGATTTCGCACGCTCCCTCACTCCAAAGCCCTTTCTGTAATGTTGACCGGACTGTGTAGTGATGTGGCATTCATTTCCGGTCACTTCAACCCGAGTTCACGCTTATTTTTATCCAATTCTGGAAATTTTAGTCCATTTTCCCCTTTCATTTAAATCGATTTCCGGTCTCACGCGTTCCAAAAGAACACTAATTTGTTGTTGTGAGTCCGATTCTCTCACTTTCTCTCACTTTGATTCGAAATGGAAAAAAGCGCCATCAAAATGAGAGGGAAAACGCCGTTGGCAAATAATGAAAAATATTAGATTTTTTAGATATTATAGATTTTTAGATATTTTTTAGATATTTTTTTTATTTTTTAGAAATAAAATATTAGATCCTTTTTTTGATTACTTATCAGAAAATTGTGCCTTTTTTCTGAACACTGGTTCAGAATTGTATCATCATCTTACAAGACTGACATTTCCCGTATGCAGGATAGCTCCCGAGACCGCTGCAGTGATCGCTCTCTTCCTCGGCGCGTGCATGCTCCTGCTGGTAAGTTTTTCTGTTCCTTGTCTCCAGAAAGGGGTCGACCCTCTCCCATTTCTTCTCACTTTACCCCTTGATCCCTTTCTGGAGGGTAGACCGAACTTTTAACTATTTCTTGTGCACTACTCGAGCCGGGTTTGAACCAGATTGCAGCAAACACAGCGCAAAACTTGCGCAGTAGTGTCAAACCCAGAGTAGTGTCATTTTACGAGCGAAATGATGAATGGACGCATCGCCTGTGTGGAAAGAGAGAACTTTGCGAGGAATGGGTGGAGAAGGAGGAGAAGAGTCTTTCTCCCCTCCAGGGACACTCCAGGGATTGTCTTCCCCCTGTTTCTCTCTCTCTCTCTCTCTCTCTCTCTCTCTCTCTCCTCCCCCTCCTCCCCTTCTCATTCTGGAGAGAGCAGAAGAGTAGTTGCAGTTGTCTTCTGCTGGTTCAATTCTATTTTTTCTAACTCTCCGGGAAAATTTTTCTCTTTGTTTTCCATCATATTTGAGCTAGCATTGAAGCAAATCGAAGATCTTAGGGCCAACTTTATATCCTTTCTCTCGAAAGTTAATTAAGTTTGATACCTGACGTCATGCTTTTTTTTCTGCTTTCTACATTCGGTAAGCGTCTGAAACAGAGCGAACGATTGCCTAGTCATGACGCAATCTCTTCCGTTCTCACCAGGTGTTCCTGGTGCTCACTAACAGTTATGGGGATAGTTAGATAAAGATATATATATATTTAGTGATTGCCTAGTGATGACGTAATTTCTCTCTAGGTGTTCCTCGTCACAATGCTGTGTTGCCGGTCGCGACGACGCCTTAACGCCAGTGGAGACAAGCGAGATCAGAGCAATCGAGTTAGTTCATTTTACTTTTTTACTTTTGTTTAAATTAAGATAAGATAAGATATTAAATTAAGATAATACAGAAATTCTCTCACTCTTAGCATTGAAAAAAATATAAGTTGGATATAAAAAAAATGAATCTCGTAATATCGTGGTCAGTCGAATATGTTTCACTGTCACATTATTACACGTGATATTCCAGGACCTTAATAATTCTGCTATACGCCCTTCATTAGTTTTCAACCTATCCCTCACTATTAGTGTTGTTATTTGGAATAATTCTATTCGCGAATAACAAAGGTTATTCGCGAATAATCCTTTGTTATTCTAGAATAGAATTATTCCAAATAACAACACTACTCACTATACCTTTATCTTTTACAATTTTTCCTCAACCTCTCCCTATCCCCTTACAGCGATCTCTGTTCTCCCTTATGTTCGCTCGATTGGATGAATTCGACTCGCTCACTCCTCTCATAATCACTCCTTCTTCAACTACAAGCAGCAGTCACACAATTAGTATTCCACCTGGAAGAGAAGGAAGACGGGGAGAGAAGGTGAGAGAGGCTTCATCTAAATATCATTTCTGTGATTTTGGAACTCCTCGAAAATACAGAACTTTTCGGGTTGCTATATCGATCAGGAAGAACGGGTTTCAAAACGCGCCGCCTTTGATCTCTCGTCCTCCCTGATCTCTCAGTGTCAATCGATAATTCTAAAACTACTGTAGGTCTCTCCTCGATCGATAATACGCCACAACGATCACTCCTCGTCCACGTCTCCCCCACCACCGCGACGACCAATCTCCGCCAAGACACTCATCGTCCCTCTCAACGCCAGTAGATGTGAGTTTCCATTTATTGATTGATTTCAAAATTCCAGAAACGGGTCATCGATTGACGAAGTGTATGGAAGTGAGATAGATCCTTTCGGTATTTTTTATAGCACTGTATTTTATCGACGCTGGAGGATACAACGACCAATTCTTGAATGGCTTACCTGCTTGCCTAAGGATGTGTATACTAATTCTATTACTAAGAGAAATGAGCAGCAAAACGTCACCGAAAACAATTATGCTTTTGGCGTTCTTGCGGTACTCAACGAATATACCCGGAATCGAATTAGCATTCGGGGCGTATAACAAGGGGAGGAGGGAGACAAATGAGTCTATTCTCTCCTCTCTCTGTGAGAGAGCGGAAGGAACGGAAGCCAGCGAATGATGAGATTTGATAGATGATGGGGGGGGGTGCACTAAAGGGGCCTATGGGTATTCCCGGGGCACTAACGGGTTACCCGGGGGTCCGTTGCGCATCCAAATTGCCCCAATTTTACGGGTAAATGTGCGCGAGAGAATTGCCGTAAAGCGGCCAGAAACTGTTGAGATGGGCGATACAATTAGTGTCAAATAAATGTGGCCTAGTAGTAACCCTGGAAGAAGTGCGAAATTTCAATAAACTATATAATTTCTAATGACTGCTGTCGATCGAAATATCCAATAGTAGGAATATAGTCCTCTGTTAAAACATTTAACTAGGCTTATTCACGACTCCTCACCCATCTTATTCACGACTCTCGAATCCGTTAGTTAATTTAAATGAATATGTAATTTTGTATTTATATTACCAGATCGATCACCAGTCGTTCCTCTCCTGGGAACTCCCGATTCTCGTGTGACGTCATTCGAAACGGGAACGACCAAGAGCTGCGCCACAATCCCTGAAGATGACGAGGAGTGCGAGGGCGTCGATCTCGTATCGATCGATAGGGTAGGTCAAGTGGTATTGTAGGTACAATTATTGATTGGTATGATAAGACATAATGATTTCTCTTCCTGACTTTGAAGACGAACGAATTTCAGTGAACAAAACGTCCTAACATACTCACTTTGAACATATTCCTCTCCTGCCCCCTTTTCTCATCGAGAAACATAACAGAAACATATTTTTCTGCTCATAATGGGACAACTTAGCCCTTTCTACGTGCCCTTGCTAATTAGTTTGCTCTCCTAAAGGGTAGATTGCCTAGTGATGACGTAACATGTCAGCTGCAGACTTCCTTCTCCTGCTCGACCGAGGTTAAATCGGGACGCGGCTGCATTCCCGGATCCTCCTCCTACAATCTGCAGCTGATGCAGCAACCTCCCACCTTCCAGGTATATCATTTTTTGGCGGTGCTATTTATAAATAAATACTCATCAGAGGGGTGTTACAACATGTACACACAAATGTGCGATTACAAAAAAATGTTATTAAGAGTCGGAGATTCACAAGAATGGAGAGCAGGAAGGGAATGATAATGCAACGTTTTATCACTTCTACTTAGGAACCCCTTTTACACATGCATATTAAATTGAACCAGACTGGAATAAAACATCTAAATGTCTAACCCTAAACATTGAAACATATGTAATACAAACAAATTCTGGTAGGCGAATCGAATGGTCACAAGTTCGACCCCCCGTGCTTGCAGATCCACCCAACCAAGGGGGTTAAGAAATGTTGGTAGTGATTGGTAAATCACGATCCAAACATGCCTCGAAAGGGGTCCCCGATTCACGTGCACACAACACGAGAATAGCCTCGCAACAGGCCGCTGATCATCTCAGGACAGGCTCTCGTTGCCCCTCAGGCATAGGGGTGCTCGAGACCGCCTTGCGTGTAGAAGACCTAACACCTTTACCTTTACTACAGATGATGTCGAAAGAGCATTCGAAGACCTGAATTTAGAAAAAGAATAAAATCTGATTAACATGTTTACGATAAATTATCATAATTAATTAATGATCCTTCGATCAGATCACAGCGCCCACCTACACTCCTCCCGAACCGCCCCTCACGCGACCGTCGAAGCTGCGACCGACGAAAGAGGAGAAGAAAAGAAGGAGTCCCGATTCCACCAGCAGTAGTAGCATCGGAAGGTACGGTACAACCACTTGTTTTAAAATCTGTGCATTGTCTACTAATAGCGTAATACTTCCAATTAGGGTTAATAATAATAATAATGTTTATCATGCAATTTACATAGCAAATTGTAATATAAATTTGAGACGAAGTGAAAGTAACGGCATACATGAGATACGATGTCACATATAGTGACAAAGAAGGTGTTCTCAGAAAAGCTGAGAAAAAGAGATAACATTTGATGAGGTAGATATGTATCTAACGCAAAGATTGTAAATTAATGTGTTTGATGTAGTTCGAGAAAACATTGATACTACTATTGCTTACAATATCATCATCTAGACGATTCCAATGATGAACTATTCTATTTGAAAAGAAACGATTAAACCTGACGGTGTTACAAGTAAATGGACAAATTTTGAGCCTATGACCTCTAGAGTTACCAATACGATTAGAGAAGTTAAATATTGATCTGGGGGTAATATCGTAATATCCGAAAATAATCTTATATGATACAAGAAGATCTATACGAGTTCGTCGGTCACAAAGGGAAGGAATCTTGAGCGCCACCAGTCTGTCGTGGTAAGATGTTGCGGGCAGGTCACATCTGCGGAAGACGATTCGAGTGAATCTGTGTAAAACATTCTCGAGGCGAGAAATGTTAGTTATCGTGCTAGGGTTCCATAATTCACAACAAAACTCGAGTAGTGGTCGGACATAAGTGCAGAACAATTTGGAGTATAATGCCGGGCTTTTAGAGATGAACGATCGATGTATGAAAGAGCAACGTGCGGATGCTTTACCTATAATATTTTCGAAATGCTTCGTAAAACTCAGTTTGTTATCGTAAGTAATCTCCAAGTCCTTGATGTGAATGTGAGGAGTCAAAGTGACTCGGAGTCAAGTGAATCCTAGGATTCACTTGAGGGGGAATGTGAGGAGTCAAAGTGACTCGGAGTCAAGTGAATCCTAGGATTCACTTGAGGGGTTGGCCATTTGACTCTTTTATAGACTCCTTGAATCATTTAACTCCGAGTCATTTTGACTCGCGCGGTGTGAGGAGTCAAAGTGACTCGGAGTCAAGTGAATCCTAGGATTCACTTGACTCCTGAGGTCGTAACTCGGCCTAGAAAAGAAAAAAACGAATGTCGGAATGGTACACAACGACTCAGAATTGAATATAGAATCTTTTATATTTTCTGAGAAAAAGCAATTTTTCGTTATGCAAATCAATGTCTCAACCCACTTTTCGAATTTTCTCTATTTTTTTTACAATCAGACTTATTAGTTTTAAATTATACGTTTGAAAAGAACCGTTTTTACTCACACATGTGATTCTGCCCCAAGCGTTTTGCTCAGCGGAGAGTATTCGAAAGCATGATATTTCAAATAAACAATAAAAGGAATCTCAAAATATATGTAAATTGTGCCTTGATTTATCAAATTCTGGCTTCTCAAAATCCTCGGGAGTCAAGTGAATCCTGGTTGAGATTCATTTGACTCCTGATAATGTACCTCACTCTTCGAGTGAGATTCACTCGACTCTCATTCTTTGCTTTTTGAGCGGTTGTGAAGGAGTCAAATGGCCAACCCTACTTCCAATACTTTGATTGAGAAAAAATACTCAAGAAATGAGTACCAGACGATAAAATGTATGGGAAACTGAGAGTGTGGTTTGGTTGAAAACGTTATGCCAGATTTCCCCCCCCCCAATGATCACGTAATAACAATGCAGCAATAGCAGTCCCGGTTCGTCGGTCGGCTCTGCCTCATCTCCAATCGATACTACGGGTTCGTTGAGCGACAGCTTCTTCGTCGTGCACGAAATTGAGCGAGCCGGTGCGTTTTTTTTCGATTTTATTTTGAACATCTTATTTTTAAAATACTTGGGGGAAATAAATAGAAAGGTTGGCCCAAAAAAGCTTAAAGAAGGAGTGTCAGCAAAAATAGGCTATGGAGATTATGTTATTAATCGCTTACCCCTATCAAGGATAATAGAAATCCAAAATTTGAAAGGTCTATCTTTTCTCCGAAGTGAAATACGCGCATGCAAAGTAGCTACAGTGCTCAGGGAAATCAGGTTAAAGTGCCGCGCACGTGTGCGCGATTAAACAAATCTGTCGGTCAACTTTTTATCTCGTGTCGAATTTGCGTGCGCTTTTCCCCCGCTGGGAGAAGAGAGAGGGGAGGGAGGATTTGCACACTCGCTAATTTCTGCCTATCTGCATACGCGAATTAGCCTAGACAGCGTGTTTCATCGCAGACGTCGGACGATTGTTCTTACAGTATTCCCCCTCCCTCCCTCAGGGTAATCGTGCCAAGATATTTAGCTGACACTCCTTCTTTAAAGCCTAAAGGAGCTACCAGTTTTTTTGCCTCGGACTTTCTTTGCTTTTTGCAGTTGAGCGAGACTCGGACTCGCAGAGCAAGTATCAGCTGCATCGGTCAGTTTTTTCGATTCCATCTTCTGTTCTGTATTTCAATCTGTGCACTCCTCGTATTCGATTCGTAGGCAACACTGTCACAAAAAATTGCAGAATCGAGGAAGAGTCAGAACACGTCGAAGACTCGGTGATCGCATACAGTCGGACAGAGGGATCCATCGTGTCGGGTAAGTTTTTCCAGCGTTCAAGAAATCTAGAGCTCATATCTGTACGCAATCGTTTAGTCAAGATTATCACAGCTTACGCCACATCCATTTTGAAAATGAAAAATAGTTAAAATATCACATTTGTAGCAGCCACTCGCCACGATCAATGCCGTCCCATGCCTCGATCGATCTCAGAGCAATTCGAGTTGATGCAGCAACGAAAAGTTTAGAATCGGAGATCGAATATTGCCAGTACTTGAGATGATTATGTTGCATTCTCTATTACCCTGAGGGCTACGTCATGACAATTTAAATTATCAGTTAATTCTTTCCGAAAATATCCGGATCCCCGTGAGTCTTTGACTGCTAGCCGTTTGCTCAAACGTAACCAAAAGCTTTAGATTTTATAAGTGATCAAAATTAGATTTTATCTACATATACTCTGTCGATTTTGAATGTGTTGTTGTATCGGGTCACTGTGCATAAAGCTCTCAATTTTCAGTGAGCATGGCATTTTGCCTGGTGGTGCGGTCGGAACATTACTAGAACTGCCTTATACTTTATCACAAAGAATGCTATCGATATAGAGAGAAACGCGGTGCGCAATAAGAACATAACCATTCATAACGAAAGAAGAAAGGGGCTATACAGAAGGAAAAGAAGATGGCAAACATAGCAATCGATATTGTAACCAAATTCAATGTAAGAAACACGGATGGTAGATCAGCAGCGACTTCCGGGGTGAAGAGGAAAGGCGACGACAGGTAGACAATGAGAAGTAGAAACTGATCAGATAAATAGGCAGTAAGATAGAAAGTGATCGAATGAGACTCCGATAATATATATTTATTGAATGATCGATGACATAGTACCTCGCGGGGTAGAACAAAGGGAACGCGAGTTCAGTCGTCAAAGGAAGTGATCGTCTCGAGCATCGACGCGGAAGAGCTCGAGACCGTCATCGAAGACATCGAAGGTTTGGTTTTTTTGATGTGACGAGTGGAAGGACGCATGCTGGCCTTGACGTCGAAGATGTTAACGTAGCAGGAGGACGAGGTTGTGGAGGAACCTGAGTCAGAGCGGGATTGAATGGTGTGGACAGTGGAAAAGAAGGCGAGAAAGACGATACATTGACACAAAGAACGCTGTTTATATACTGTGAAAAGTGGTGCGCAATAAGAACAGAACGATCCATAAAGAAAGGAAAGGGAGAGGGCTATAATGACATCTGCCACAGAATGGAAAGTTGGTGTAAAACGGATAGTATATAGATCAGCCTTGATACTATCAACTCTTGCGAATGGTGAGTAGCAATCTTCAGCGAGTTGCATTCGAGGTGATGTTGAATGTCAGTTGTGTGTCCGCGAATCTCCGTTGACGAGCATCTTCTGAAATATCGTTTGTGTTATGAATGACATAGCGGTTTGACGGTGTTCACGAGGTTGGTTCTACCGCCTTCATCACGTCCTTCGTAGATCTCGCATGGGGGTTTTCTGATGTGAGGATTCGTGATTACGTTTTTTTTAAAAAATTGATGGACGGCATTATCACCACCCTACCATATCACAAATTTGCATTAAAAAAAACAAATTCAATTTTACCTGCAAGTACCGTTCCTTGCCAGTCTTCACCGATGATCAGTGCTCAATATTATCAGCTAAATCGAAAGCAAACAAGGTCGCGAATGAATTGCGCCATCGCAACTGTCTCAACTGGGTGAGCAAACTCTTCTCCCGTTTCTTCATCTTGAACATCCTTTTTTCAATGCCTCGATCAAATTGATATTGAAGTTATCGATCAGTCAGATCTTATCAAGGATAAGATGCCGCTTCTCACTCTCCCCGTTGCGCTTTCCGTTTGTTCTCATAGTCAGGCGATGACCTCATCGCACTCATCTTGTTGATCTTTTTACCAGTAGGAAGGAACTTTCCCGCCAACAAGTATGTGTTGTGTGCACCAGAGAACCGACGATTGATCTATAGGCGCAACCAAGCCCACTCCATTACACAGCCCAGTCAAACCTCGTAGAGAGAAAGGGCGCGCGCGTATGTAAACGCGATAGAGACTCTCTGAATTTCCCCCTCCCTTTTTTCGAGTTTCAGAACCACATAATCCAATTCTCCGATTTCTCTGTATATTTTATGCTGCATAATTACCATTTATCCGCCGTTTTGGAGTGCAAGTCATCTCTGGAACTTTAATTTATTCCGAACATTGGTTTGATTTCGTTCAGAAACAACAAAAAACATGCTATTACTCGGAGCGTTCAAAATGCCTCAGAAAAAGTTCAGATTCGCCCGCTTTGATCGTTGGAGGGTTCACATGAGCTAATGAATCACCCTTTGCCCTTAGTGAATCTGTTCTTTGGCGCGGTCAGTGTGTCATCAGAGTGCAATGCATGTAGTACTCTCTTGATCTACATTTCATCTGCAATAGCTCTTCCCGAATTCGATTCCGTCCCTCTGCTGTCTGTATGTCTCCTCTTCCCGCACACTCTCTCCTGTTCCTCTAACTTCCTCCGTCTCCTCACTCTCCTATTGCACAATGTTAGAATAATTTAGCGGCGCATTAGCAGGTCAGTATTTATCGCGTTTCCCACTTGTCTGACAGATGTGTTGTTCTTTCATAATTTCCACCGTGGTGGTCACAGCTTAACAATGTTTCGTGGTTGTGGCCCGCCTTTCATATTAACACTTGACATTACCAGAACCCGCTTGATATATAGTGCTACCATACGTAATAGCTTAAAGTGATAGATTCGATGATCTCAACAAAGTTATAAGAATTATTCACCCGTAGTGAATTTGTTCTGCGGAGCTTTCGGTGTGAAATATGTGTAGTGTTTTCTTGATCTTCATATCATCTGTATCATCTTGCAATAGCTCCTTCCGAATGGGTCTCTGCTCGTCTCCGTCTCTCCCCTTCTCACACTCTCTCGCGCCCCTTCCCCGAAGGTGTGTCATTGCACAACGTTAGAATGCGGCGAGATCAGTATTTATCGCGCGTTTCCGGACCACAGATCAATTACACTTTCGTTCTCCCCCTAGGCACAGAATTTCGGTATTTCCTGTATTTTCGCGGGCGGATGCTGGCAGCAACCTTTTTTATAATCAATATTTAATGAGCCTCTTTGATATAGCACAGCCATCACTGAAGTGCAGACATTTGTTTTTAAAGGATCCATTTGTAATAATCTAAATAAGGGAAATCAGAACCTGCTTGAGGAGAAAAATTTTCGTGGATCTCAAGTAACGCTAACCCTGTTCATACTCGACACGGCATTTTACAGGGGGTGTAGGAGAGAGGTAGATCAAAAGAGAGTCATGGGAAGGGGTCAGTGAGAGAGGAGAGGAAGTGAGAGAGCCTGTGTACTGGCATTTTGCCAATCCCCTGATTCTCTCGAAGGGAATTTACAAGAGCCGTTCAAAATTGTTCCCGCCAAAACGCCGTGCTCGACGGTTGTATCATTTCTGTGGTTTAGAATAGATGTAATCCGTGAAATCAAAGACGAGATGCCGCTTCTCTTTCTCTTGTCAATCTCGACGTGCGTTCCGTTTGTTCTCATTGTCAGTGACCTCATCGAACTCGTATTGCTCCTCTTTTTGCTGATAGGGAGAAAAGTTCCGCCGCCAACAAGTTTGTGTGGTGCGTGCATCAGAGAACCGTAGACAAGACGATTCATCGATCTAAGCCGTCTCCGTAATTTGTCTCATATTTTATGCTGCATAAGCACCATTTCTCTATCCTTTTAGAGTACAAATAGAATCGAATTTCGGCAGAGGTAGAGAGCTACAAATTTATCAAGGTAGAGTCGCAGAAAGATCAGTTGTCAATCAGGCGATTTTATGCGTTTCCCGTTCCTTTGCATTCCGCACATTTCCACAACCTGGCGAAATCTCCGGAAAGTGGTCAATAAACTATGTCAACGCATCTCCTGTCTCATATTCTGCCGTTGCCGACCCCTTTCTGGAAGTTTGAAAGCATACTCTTTTAACTGAACATGAGCCAATGAATCACAGGCGGTGCACAATTCGTGCAATTGTCTGTTTGTTCTATGGCGCAATCAGTTACATTCGGGTTATTCTCTTGATCTCGTTTTCATCATTTTGATGGCTCCTTCCGAATACAACGAACCATCTTTGTTCGTCTCCGTCTCTCCGATTCAAACTCTCTCTCTCTCTCTCTCCCGTCTCGCACCCCCATTGTCTCTAATCAGCTTATCACCGAGAGCACAAATCTCGTCCCGAAAGCCTATCATTGCACAATGTAAGCGGTGTAATTTGGTGGCGCGTTATCTGTCGGGTCAGTATTTATCGACTCGTCTCACACCTTTATTGGGCATTCGTTTTTATGGTCGAAGGTTCAAGAAATCATATTTAACTTGATTCTTCTATGTATGGCCAAGAGAGGGACCAAGGAAAGTAAGAAATCATATTCTTACTTTCCTTGGACGAGCTACTTCACTGACTTCCCTCATATTTTTCGACCTTGTGCGCTTCGAAATTTCTTTCTTAAACCACATCATAATTGTATTTATGTATCCTGATCTCGTTATAAATTGCTAAATCTTTTTTTTGCTGTACATGTCGCTATTTTCAGAAACGTCTCAAGTAATATTTTCTCGAGCATTGCATACACTAATCTTGGCGTGATTTCAGCAGTGCCTCGAACAGGGATGCGCAATGGCGTCGGAAGATTGGAAAAAGTTTGAGTCCACTTCATCATCACCATCCATTTCCACTGAAACTTCGACTCCTATTCCGGAGAAAGAGAAAGAGAAATCATTTCTGAAGAAGCTCGTCCAGGGATTGTTAGGGTGAGTGTATTTATTTGATGTCCAACTTTTAACAAAATATCTAAGCAACCTTTACATATGTAATGTTTTTTGGCAGATTTTTTTCAAACTATGAAAAAGGATATTTAGCTGGAAAGCAAAACATAAATTCAAAATAATAGGTGAAATTGACATACTTAAAAAAAACGAAATTGAGAAATACTTTAAAAAAAACGAAATTCAGAAATGAAATGCGAACATTTCCAGAGCTGAAGACGACGATGATATTGCAAATGCAAATGCAGTCTCATTTACTGAATTGGTGAGTCGATTTGAGTTGTATACACAAGTTTCTTAATTGTCTAATAACTTAGAAGTATTAGTGAAGTGATAAGGGGAATATTTTACTCACAGAATTATCCACCCGTTGCAGTTTCGATATGCTAATCGTCGAGATGTTGTTCTCATGATATTCGGTATTTGCTGTTCAATATGTGAAGGCATTATCTTATCATCTCTGAACGTTTTCGTTGGATTTGTGTTCACTCTCTACATATCCACCAAAGATGTGAGCGATGTCCATTATTGACATATCGATTTTCTATAGTAAAGGTGAAAGTAAAATTGACTGCACAATGAGGGATTATTTTCTGGCATTGGCCGACAGAAGGTCGCCTAGTGACTGGGGTACGTTTCGGGCACGCCACCTTTTGAGCACGCCGTATACATCAACGCCGTATGCATTAACGATTGCACAATGTATATTGGGCAACCGCGGATTATCAGTAGAGTGCGAAATGCTGGGGATGAAATTGTCTTTTTTACGCCTTCGCAAAAAATCAAATTAATTGCGTAGACTTGCTAGATCTAAAATAATATTACAATTTCGTATTGTGATAAACTTTAACTAACAATTCATCCGCTTATATTTTCAGCCAGTTGGAAATACTGATTTCATTCGCTCCGTCTATGTATGGGTTTTCTGCTACTTAGGCGTCGGAATTATCGTATATATCTTCGCCACTTTGGAGGTATTTTTTTTCTTCAATTTTCAAACAATGCTATCCGATCTGCCCAAATTTAGCACACAAAATTTAATATACTTTCAGCTGATTCCTACTTTAAATACTTATCTAGTAAATACTTATCCAATTTAATTTTAAAAAAATAAATTCTTTCAGTATCTCTCTCTGTCATGGGCCAGCGAGAGAATCACAGCTCGAATCAAAATGTGAGACACCAAGTACGAACGATTTAAACGATTCATATTTCAGAATATTCATAAAATCCGTGCTTGGGCAGGACTCAAATTTCCTCGATACCACGAGTTCCGGTGCATTGTCGAATCAATTAAACAGGTAAGAAGTGAAGGATGATGCAGTCGATATATTGAACATTTCAGTAACATCGAGCGAATTCGAGAAGGACTTGGCGACAAAATTGGAATGCTATGCAGGTAACGCTATTTTCGACATAACGTAGTAGCTCTTAATTCTTAAATATTATTTTCAACTTCACGGCTTAAATTATTACTCATGAGTTATTTGTGGCAATGAGCTTGACTAGTATACGATGCTATAGCATCTACAATACATCATTCAACATTCTTTCAATTGCATTTTATATCGATAACTGTTTCCTTCCTAAGTGTGATTTCATTTTTCTTAATCACTTTGATATCTCAGATCCGCTTCTCTCTACGTCTCAGCTGTCACAGTTGCCTTCATTCTCGACTGGCGAATCGCGTTGATCATGGTCTGGACGGGACCAATTTGCGTTCTCTCAATGGCATTAACTCCTATGGTACTATTATTTTTTTTATTTTTACAATTTATTCCTCCACTTATAGGAAATCAAAATGTCTGTCTGTTTGTCTGCGTGTTGGTTTTTTTTCCGTCGCGTGACGGACATTTTTTTCCGCATTTTCCTTATAAATCGCTTCAAAATCGCGCTATCTTCCCAGATCCTTTTGCATATGATAGCCCATCACGAAACACATCGAACTTTATATTTGAAAAATCGATAATGTCATGGCCAAGTCGGTAGCGAGCTCGAATTCAAATCCGAGGGTCTCACGTTCGATCCCCGCCGGTGCATAGTCTTTTGCCGCATTTTTTGCAAGTGTAACAAGTGGTCCAAACCCATTTTTGAGTAACGAGAAGCATATTTGAGCATCTTTTGCCGAGTTTAAAAGTGAATTATCGATTGATTTCACTTTATTTCACTCGACTTCGTGAAATTTTCGCACATTTCGTTGCAAATCAATCCACATGCCGGCAAACCTCATAGGAAGGGGTTTGGAACAAGAGAGCAAGGGACATCGAGAGGAACTCTCTCACTTTGGAACACACTCTCGTCCTAGACCCCTTTCTGGAGGCTCGGAATCGTGTATTGGGAAGCGTTATAAATCGCTTCAAAATCGCTCTATCTTCTTGGATCCTTTTGCATATGATAACAGACCATATATTTCGAATTTTACTAACCTTAATTCGCCAAATTCATAGCCAAGTGGGTTTCGCGCTTCACTAGCAATCCGAGGGACGCAGGTTCGACCCCCGCCGTGGGCAAAACGTTTGCCGCATTTTTCGCAAGTGCCAGAAACCGTTCTAACACGTTTTTGAGTACCGTGAAACACGTTTTCACCTGTTTTGCTGAGTTTTAAAATGAAAAAAATCGAAAATTTCGAAAAGTTACTAATTGATTCGCAGAGCATGGGGGACCATAGGAAAAGTGTTTTGCGATGTCGGCAACGTGTCTGAACGTTTTCTAACACGTTTTAACGTGAAAAATCGAAAATTTCGAAAAGTTACTAATTGATTCGCAGAGCGTGGGGTCAATAGGAAAAGTATTTTGCGATGTTGGAAACGTGTCAGAACGTTTTCTATTTAAATGCACTGCATCTTGCGTTTCCGTTGAGAAAGGCTCGTGAGGCTGAGAGCGACCGAAAAAAGTTGCCACGGAGCCACGAAGTGGCGTAGTGGCAACTTTTTTCGATCGCTCTCAGCCTCACGAGCCTTTTGCAACGGAATAAGCCAGTACTCTTTCTAGAGATTAACATTCCCCAACATACTAAATTCCCCCTGGACCGTATTTGGAGCCGGCTACCGAGTCCTCCTCTCTGGATCGAACCTCAAGAAAGCTCCCGAGCTCCCCCTGAACCGTACCTGAAGAAGGCTACCGAGGTCCCCCTGGACCGTACCTGGAACATGCTACCGAGCTCCCCCTGGACCGAATCTGGATCCAGTGACCGACCTCCCCCTGGACCGAACCTGGACCCAGAACTATGCATAGAACGTAGTGTACGCATAGAGCGTAGTGTATTTAACCTCAACACATCCCGGCTAGTTTTTTCTTTATTGTTACAATCTTTTTAATACCGGCTAGCAGAGAACACCGATTGCATAAGTGTGATAATATTTTGAGTTTCATTCCCCTAAGCGTTCTGAAACGCTCGAACAAATCGATTTATCGTAGATACTATTCGCAATTTGCTTTACAGTTCACATCATCATCAGTAGCCGAAGGACTCAAGATCACCGAAGATGCAAATGGATTGGCGGAGGAATGCATTCTCAATATGAAGACGGTGGCTGCTTGCAATGGAGAGGAGACCATGATCGAGGTCACTCACAACGATTTTAATCATCTCTAAAAGGGTCCAACTTAATTCAACAATCTGTTATTTGGAAAAGGCATCTAGAAATTACAGACAAATCAGTGATATTCGAATAAACAAGTAAACACGTGGTAATTTATTAATTAACGAAAATGTCAGTTAAACTCAGTTAGCCTCCTCCTCTTGCATCGATTCGCATAAGAACTGAAAATAATTTACTTATTTTGATATGTGATTTCACAAACCTTGAACAATCGATAGCTGTCCTGAGCATCGGCTTTTACTTCAGAGCGCAGGCCAGACCGGGCTTTTCTTTTGTAACCGCCCAAAGTTTCCTAGAATCGATATCATAACTACATTTATAAAAAAATATTATTTTTTTAAAAATATATATCTCTAAATTAAATTTCGAGAATTTTTACACAGTTGTTTTGTCCTCACCTTCAGTCTCTCCGGAAGGAACAGTGGGTGATGAGTGCGATTTGTCTTATCACTCGTCATGAGAAACTCGACTGTTTCCTTGTATCTATCAAAGGAGAAGGGGCCATTGATACCCACCCACTTTGAACACCATGTCTGAATTGTGATTTTGAATTGACCGGAGATGGTACCACTAAATATAGACATAACAACCATCGGCGCATGTACACTGTACCGAAATGGCAAATAGACTCATAATTGACAAGTAATAAACGGTCACAGAAATCGAAAAAAGGGAATATAAAATCAATACCTGACGATCTTCGTACATTATCCGCGCAAGTTTCTCCGCATCATCGACCATCGATTGCATCATTCCGAGGAAATGTTTGACCGAAATTTCGTGTGCCTGCAGACAAGAAGTGTACATAGAAAACGTAAACAACAAGATTACCTGTGCGCCATAATCGAGGGCTAGCAACAGCGAGAGAATAGAAAGTAGCGACAAGCTGAGCCGCATGACTGATAGTCACAGCGATTATCGGTTATCAGTATCTAAAGGTGAATGATGGGAATTATGCGCTTATCGAAGTGACTCATTGAGTGTCGAAAACAACAAAAAAAACTCTTCGAAATGTCGGCTGGAATGAAACAAAATGAACGAAGATGTGTGAGACTTCTTCATTCACATTTCCAGAAATACGGTGGAATCCTGCGGAACGGCTTGAAACCTTCGCTGAAAGTGGGAGCGATCTCTGGATTCTTCGAGGGCCTCTTCTTCTTCATCCTCTACGTCTTCTATGTCGCAGGCTTCTGGTGAGCTCTCTTAACTAATTTAGTAATAATGGACTTGACAGCAGTGTGCATCATCCCTATACCTGAGACATCTTGCTATTTCGAATGGGAAAAAATTGTATTGGCACCACTGCTGTTGAGGTTCGGTACTACCGGCTACCACAATGGGATCATCGCGAACTCGGGAACGGTCATGTCCGTCGTCAACCTTCTCATGTACTCATCCTACCTTCTCGGTATTTTATACCTTATTAAAATTTAATACAAAAAGCATAGAATGGACCGGTGATTGACACCACACGTGGATTGTTCTCAAATATGTTTCATTGTTCACTTAGAAGCAATAACAAGCGGCTTGTTCGCTGTCATAACATCGCTGAGAAAATGAAGAGAATACATTCACCGTTGAAAGATATGAGTTGCTAGAGGCAATTTGGTGTAAATTTATTTCGCTCAGCTCTCAGCCCTTTACTTGTACAAATGAGTGAGGAAACCGTTGAGGCCTACTCGGTCCCCATATGATGGCAGTACTCAAGGCAAGAGCTGCGGCAGCTGTTGTGTACCAAACAATCGATAAGGCAAGCATAATTTATGAACCAAAGGAACGACAAAGCAAGCCAATATTGTGTAGCAAAACTACAACAAAGCAAACCAATGTTGTGTACCAATCCGTCAGCAAGGTAATCCTATCATGTTCTTAACTTCTGCAAATCTCATTAAAGAAATGATCATGCGGTCTGATCGTCTACATGCATAACGAAGAGATATCTTCAGGTTCCCGAGATCGACGCTTCCTCCGAAGAAGGATTGGAGTTGGAACATTCATCCAAGGTCTCTATCGAGTTTGAGGGTGTGCACTTCTCATACAAGTCGAGGTGAGAAGGGCTGAGACACTTGTAGCAGTGGTCATCATTAAATCGGATTGCCGTGTTCTCTGAATGCACATTGAAATTCCCTAGGATCATTCAATCACAATTGTGATTTTTTAGAGTAAACTGTTTTGATTATCCAGATCGACTCCCGTGTTACAAGGCCTGAGTTGGTCGGTGAAGGCGGGAGAGACAGTGGCGTTGGTGGGACAATCAGGATGTGGAAAGAGCACATCGGTAAGATTCCCCTTCACTTTCTAAGGTAATAGGGATAAAGCTACGCCGAAACGGTGTATGATCTATGGAACGAAGGATAATCGTGAACGAGTCGGCAAACCGAAGCGCTCTGTGGCTTTCCCGACAGCCAGCCTTTTTGACTGATCATCTCAATTCTGAATCACAGATCGGTCTGATAACACGAATGCTTCAATCCTGCGGTGGAACAATTCGAGTGAACGGACACCTCATCGAACTGTACAATGTCCGCAAGCTTCGGAAGGTAAATAATTCGAGAAATATTTGACACCTCTCGTTGAAGAAGTTATAAGCGTCTGGAACAAGTAGACCAATCACATTCAGATGATCGGCGTGGTTTCTCAAGAACCTTCGCTCTTCAATGGCACTATTCGAGAGAATATTCGACTGGGAAGGAAATTGAGTGAGGACGAAATTGAGAGAGCTGCGAGAACTGCAAATGCACATGAATTCATCAGCCATCTGGAGAAGGTTGGCTTTTGTCCTCAATATTGATTACATCAGTGCAGGCCTTTCTTATGTACGAACAAGTGTTTTTACTGCACAGAGTGCGTTGACCATGCTTCACCGACGTTTCTGGAGTAACTTTTATTGTCGCTGTTCTCTGTTTTCTCGCAATAAGACTTATGTTTTTCTTTAGGGTTACGACACTCTTCTTGGACCAGCGGGCGTTGCCCTCTCAGGTGGACAGAAGCAGCGTATCGCCATTGCGAGAGCAATCGTTACAGGTCAGATAATCGATTTCTTTTTTCTAGTACACCGTCATCCTCAAGAAAATATGGGGACTACGATTACGATAAGACTACGACATATCTGACACATCGTTCCACAGGCCGGTCAACCTTCCAGAAAGGCCTTTGGAGTGAGAGAGCGTGTGAAATCGAGAGGGACTATCTCACTTTTGTACACTCTCTCGCTCTAACCCTGGTCTGTAGGTTTGGAATCATGTGCTGACAAAGGAGATGATATACCACCTTTCAGATCCGTCCATTCTCCTCCTCGATGAGGCTACCAGTGCACTGGATTCAAAGTCGGAGCGGGTTGTCCAGGTTTGCCCATTGTTTTCTTTACCTATTCGTTCTTACTCATTTTATGTATTGAACCTTTAGTTGGCACTACAACGTGCTTCTGCCGGTCGGACTACCGTCGTGATCGCGCATCGACTGAGCACGATCAAGGATGCCAGTAGAGTGTATGTAATCAGCGAAGGAAAAGTCGTCGAGGAAGGAGGTACGGAAGTTGTTTACTAACCTACTCAATCCAAGGATTACTCGATCTACTGTACTAGATAGATCTATGGACAATTATCAATATATACGAAATTGATTGCCGATTACCCTTGGTATACAATGCAGGTTACGAAGAATTGCGGGAGAAGCCGGATGGAGTCTTCGCACGAATGTTGTCCATGCAAGATGTGACGACGAACAGAAATGACATCGTGAAGGAAGATGTGCAGAGGTAATGAGGAAGAAGTTATTTATGAAGAGTACATATGGATTGAAATTCGCCTTTTCCTACTCATTTTTTTGCATAAATGTTAGTTTCAGATCGGATCCCTTCGTCAGACAACGATCGATCCTTTCCTCAATAAGGAGCACTGCTACACTCACAGACGTTGGAGTTCCTGAGGGAAAGGAGGAAGAGGCCGAGTTTCCCCATATTGATGGAGGATTGTGGCGACTACTCACTGGGTTAGCATTGGATCATCGATATGCAATCCCAGATAAATGGAAAGTGGAACAAACGCCCGTTCAGATACAAGTCTCATGTGCTGAAGCAGATTGCAGTTTCCGTCTTTCGTGGCATGGAGATGGTCGTGTTGGTGGTACGTTTCACACAAAATATTTGCACTGAGCCAAACTCTTGACGTCTCTTAATCTAAGAAATTTATGCGCGCTCATGGAGCGAACACTCAAAATTCGTGTTCCATCAGAATATTTCAATGAATTTACAAAAACTGATCTAAAATTAACATTGTCAGTTTGTGGCAAACATCGTCTACCGCACTATGAATGAGGATGACTACTACACACTCATGTTGATATCCAACTTTGGCCAACTTGTGATCGGATTGCTGACATGGGGAGCAATTTTCGCATCGGTAAGGAACATTTTTTTAGAATCAACTGTGTGTAGGCCTTTCTGACGGTTTAGCATCATGTGACGCTCAATCAGCACTGGTATCAACGTGTTTTGCGTACCTAGATTAACGACAATTTTGTTGGAACAGATTGAACAAATTTCAACAAATTATGCTGCATACTGCACAGCTGTGAAAATGCAATCTCCTTCCTATACAGCGAGTGACGGGCGCATGGGTTTCCGAGTCGATTCTGACCGACCTCCGGCTGAAGTGCTTCTCATCCATCATTCATCGCCCGATCAAATACTTCGACCGGTGAGCGCATTTATTGATTTTTCAGACATTGACATGCTAAAAGCGTTCGACTGAGGATTATCGATTTTTTGCAGTTCTCAGACGTCGCCCGCCGCCTGCTCCGTTATGCTCAGTCAGCAGGTGCCGCTCGTCAGCGCGGTGAGATTGATCTTTGATCTCTCTGTCAATAGTCGATTCTTTTTAGCCAATCGACTACCGCGCTTCACTCGTCTACGAAAATTCTGCAGCGACAATTGTTATGATCATACTCTCCTTCTGCTTCTGCTGGCCTAATGGATTCGTCAGTTTATACAATATTACTTTCTAATTTACATTTATTACGCCTCTGGGGTCCCTATAATATACGAAAAAAATTGAAAATATAGATCCGAATCTGTAACTCAAAATCGTATCGCATGGAACTTGAATGAGTTTATTTGTTTGATTCAATCACTGCCCATTGACATATGTTGTGTTCCAAGGCGATTTCGTAAGCACCATGCAATTTTAGGTGGCGTTGTTCGTTGCGACTGTCTTCATGAGCTCCTTTATTATTCTGGAGCGACTTTCGGACAAGGCGAACACAGCAGTTGACACCATCGACACTTCGGCTGAGGTACAAATGATTCCATGCCTTAAGAAAGGGGGTAGGAGCGAGAGTGAATGTGAGAGAATCAGTAACGTTGCTACGTAGTAAATTACAGAACAAGTTCTAGAGGAATCTCAGAAACTCCTAGAACACGATAGAAACACAAGTAATGGCTTTAGAACAAGTGTGCAATATGAAATGAAATGCAGAAATGAAAAGCAGAACAATTTTTTTTAACTTTCAGTTGGCAGTAGAAATTTTCGAGCATACAAAGACAATTCAAGTACTGAGTGTGGAGGAATTTTTCATTCACAACTTCGAGGAAATTCTGGAGAAGCGGAGAAAACCACTCCTGAAGGTGAGCACGTTGTCTTCAATGGAACGTTAAAATTAGTTTGCCTTTTCTTTGCAAAAGTGTATGAAAAATTATGGGAGAGAAAAAGTCTTCATTTTCTCTATTTTTTTCAGAAAACGTTGTGTCGCGCCCTCGTGCACGCTCTATCGCAGGCATTCAGTTTCTTCGCTGACTTTATGGCCACAGGTAGGTCATAGAATTAGTTCTCACTCCACAAGAAAAAAAATTCACATTTAGTAATTAGTAAATTTTCAATAAGAGTCCAAGAAGAATCCTGTTTTCAGGTCTCGGCTCACTCCTCATCTACTCTGGATACGTTTCTGCCCTGCAAGTGTACACTTCCGAGGTTAGGGGGTCGTACCTTTTGATTTATTGTGTCATCATTACGCAAGACCGGCTTTATAAACTCGGGTTGCTCACTAGACTATGAAGAATCCGCTTTTAGATGTGCGTTGTGATGGTGGGATGGGCAGTGATGATGATGTCCGGATCGTTCAACGATCTGATCAGTACGTTGCCGTTATTCTACGCATCCAGAAAGGACTCATAATCAATCATCGAAAACTTTTTGCGAATATAACTACCAATTCGAGCATGTATTTCTCTTTGTCGTGGGGAAGCATACCATTTATAAGTTTATAAATGTGAGATATGTTCAGGTTCGAAAGCGGCCACTAAGAAAATGTTCGCTCTCATCGATCCGAGTTGGAACGAACGAAGAGATGGAGAGGAGCCGGTATGAGACTATAGTATTTTTTCTCTATCAAACCGCAGCATTATTGGAGAGACCGTGTCGTAATGTGTTTAGTTGAACACTGAAACACACATGGATACGGTCTCAATTACAATTGTGAAAACAAATAATTGTCTATTCATTTCTCGCACGCTCTTTCTTCACCCATCAGTTAAGAATGTGTGCTTTTGAAAAAACTCATTCCAGGACCTCACTGGTTCCCTCGCTTTCAAGAATGTCTCTTTCGCCTATCCATCAAGACCAGCACACACTGTCGCGAGCAAACTCAATTTCAGTCTGCGCAAAGGTATGCTTAGACCCGTAGTTAGCCAATTAGAGCTCGGAATTCGAGCTCAGGGGGCTCTGAAATGAAAAAAAAGATGCGAAAAGATAGCCCCACTCAAAAGGTTGTGTACACATTTCCTTTTTTGACCCATTTCCCGTGACCTCTTTCAGGAGGTTTGTAATTCCTAGATATGTAATGATGTAATTTGCATTGCAGGTGAATCCCTGGCACTCGTCGGTCCATCAGGTGGAGGCAAGAGTACGGTAGTCAATCTACTCGAACGATTCTACGAACCAACTGGTGGAAAGATTGTAAGAAAATGATGATGAATCGGTGGCTGACTTTTTCCTTAAAGGAACTCGACTCGAATCTCCTCTCGAAAATGTCCTGCAAGCACCTAAGATCCAACGTGGCTCTGGTAGGTCAAGAACCCGTCCTGTTCAGAGGAACTATCCAAGAGAACATCACATTGGGAATGAAAGGTTGGAGTAGAGATTATCGATTGATCGAATATCGTTTGTTTAGATATATCGATAGAAGGTGTGATGGAAGCATGTAGATCAGCCAACGCGGCTCATTTCATCGAACACTTCCCGATGGTAAGTCGCAGTTTCCTATGATAATGTACATTCTGTTTCGGTTGCCATACTTTAGATTACGGTATCGTCACACTGTTGTTTACAGTATTGATTACAGGGCTATGATACGGTAGTTGGAGAGAAGGGAGGATCGCTGTCTGGTGGACAGAAACAACGAATTGCCATAGCACGAGCACTCATTCGAAATCCCAAGATTATTCTTCTCGATGAGGCAACAAGTGCATTGGACACACAATCTGAAAAGGTTCGTGCGAGGATTACGGTAGACGCGGATTACGGTAGACCGTTTTCCACACCGTCGTTTGTGCGAGGATCACGGTGGGATGAGGGAGATTAGATTACTGTATTCAGGCTGTGAAGAAAGCACTTGAAGCAACAGCCATAGGCCGCACGTCAATAACGATTGCACATCGGCTCGACACAATCTCAAATTGCGGTAGGAATATCGATTTATCGGATCGATAAATTAATATTATGATTACAGATCGAATCTGCTTCGTTGAGAGTGGAAAAATCGTTGAGACTGGAACCCATGATGAACTTATCGAAGCGGATGGGAAATATGCAGCCCTTGTCCGCGAACAAACATTATCATAATAACAGCGAAATTAATATAGAAAATAATGCTAAACGATGCTTTAAAATATCAGTTCACTATAGGTACGGGCTCACCACCTACAGTACTTGCTGACACTTTACATTCGTCCATTCTCAGCTCCTGAGAATACTTTATTGTCTGTTGATGTTCTGTGACAGTATATTGATAAACACATGTCAATTGGCCACTAATAATTATGAGATTCACCCTATTCAGCGTGGACAAGTTAAGATCTATCGCCGTGATAAAATGTCAACCCCCCATGTTCTCACCCCCGCCATAGATTTTAGAGAAAGTTTGGGTTGGGAGAAAGTAAGTGGAGATGGATTGAGTCTCTCGATAGATTACAATCTCCCCCCCCCCTCCACTCCCTTCTCTTCCCCTTCTCTCCATAGGGAGTCCATCACCTTTCTCACTCAACTCAATTAATCATCTGATCTCCTACAGTATCTCCTCTCATTTCACCTTCTGCCGTATCTCATTCTTACAGTATCCGGGTCGTGGGTGGGAGTAAGCAGATATTCTGTGTTTTTTTGGAATCGATATTCCATCTTTTCAAATTATAAAGAGAGCTGGCATTTCAAAATAATTTGTTTAAAAGAGATCAAGTTTATGAAAATATACCTAATTTTATTTAATAGAAATTATGATTTTTCATTCGGCTTATACTTACTTAGATACAGAAGATCCATCTTCATCGGCCGTTGTCGCGAGCCGTTGTCTCTATCGCGAGCGCGTGTAGTCCAATGTCTGTAGGGCTGTCGCTGCGTGGACGATCGCGTGATACGTCCTTGAATACCGTAGGGCATCTTCGCATACTCCACGATCGAATCCCTCCATCTCACTGGCGGCTTTCCTGGAGGTCGGCGGAGATCGGGAGGGGGGAACCATTCCGTGACTGTTGTTGACCATCTGCCGTCGTCTCGTGGAAGCACGTGTCCGGCCCATCGATGCTTCGCTCGTTTGATGTAGCGTATCGGATCAGTGAGGAATCGACTTATGCACGGGAGTAACTGTGCACATAATACAATACAATACAATACAATACAATATTTATCAGTGTCGCTTTAGGGGCGCTGATCAAGATGGGGTTTCGTATTGGTTTCAGACGTGATCGATGGTCTTCTTTAGAATGAGTCATTTTGTCCAGAATTGAGCTTCGGGATCGGTCTTCTTTCCATATCACAGACCCAGGATTTTGGCTGTAGAAAGAAGAAAACGATCTTACGAGCTTGACATTGCAGATGTTACGTTCGAAGAAAGAGAGACAGTTCCTGATTTCCTGAATTTGCGTTAACTAAACTCAAATCATCAATCTCAGAAGGAGATTCATCGAGTCTAGAAACCGAGGGACCAACCATCTTATTTAGTCATACCCATCACACGGCGACCAGTCCGGCTTGAATGGGGATTCCGATCTTGTTGCGTAGTCGATGACATAGACGAGGGAAATTGAGGGAAAATCCCCCTCTCCATCAGAGAGAAATGGAGAAGGACCGCTCGCGACGACTGACAGACTCGGGAATGTAATGGGAATGGGCACATAATACAGTTATGGTAAAAATTCAAAACGTTCAAAAAAACCTTTCAAAAAGCGTAAATAAAAAATATTTTTGCGTTCGAATCGTAAAAGAAATGAAACTCTACCTGATCGGAATCCCCATCCAAGCCGGACTGGTCACCGTGTGATGGGTATGACTACATACGATGGTTGGTCCCTCAGGTTCTAGACTCGATGAATCTCTTTTGAGATTGATGATTTGAGTTTGGTTGAGGCAAAATCAAGAAAGTAGGAATTGTTTCTCTCTCTTCGAACATATATCTTCAACATCAAGCTCGCAAGATCGTTTTATTCTTTCTCCAGCCAAAATTCTGGGCCTGTGAAATGGAAAGAAGACAGAGCCCGAGGCTCATTTCTGTACAAAATGAATGATTCTAAAGAAGACCATCGACCACGTCTGGAACCAATACGAAACCCCATCTTGATCATCACCCCAAAAGCAACACTGATAAATATTGTAATATTAAATTGTATTCGTAGTATTCCTCTATACAGTTCATCTAATTTCCCTTGCCAATCAATTTTTGTACATTGTAATAGAACACTCCTTCTTCAATTACGTTCAAAACTGTTTATGAACCCGCTCAAAATAGCACAATTTATGGAACAGTGAGTGGACCTGTCAATGAATACTTACGAAAACCGATATTTTTTTAAAAAGCGATAGTCATGGAGCAAAACCAGAGAACATGATTGGAATATCTATAACAATATTTGATCAGAACGGTCTCCAAATCGACTTTTCGTTTCTAGATTTAGTAATAGGGTTTGGTGGAAGAGGAACTTGAGAGATAGGCACCGAGTTTGTACAAGAAGGAGAAGGTAGATCAGAATCGATAAAATCGTTGCACTCTGATACAAGATCACATTATTAATCAGCCGCCACATGGTCTTTTGGTGGGAACAGTTTAAACGGTTCTCTTAAATTCCCTTCAAAATCAAATGGAGAATCAGGGGATATGCAAAATGCCAGTACACAGTCTAATTTTATCTCTCTCGCTGTCACCGTCCCGTAGAGAGTTCTGTTTTAATCTAAGTCTCTCCGATCCCCTCTGTAAAATGTTGTACTCCCTCAACGTTTTGCAAGAAAACCCCAAGGTGAGCATTAATTTGGTTGTGACTTACTGTTCTTTGAGATTTGATTGAGTGATTCTTCAAGCAATTCCACTCCCAATTCAATTATGTCCGCCTTCTCCCATTTCGGATAAATCGCCTGCAAATTATTGATTTAATACACTTCGCAATCATCTCACTAACATCAATAATATCCAAAAGAGAGTCGGCAAAATGTTATGGATATTCGTAAACTAACCCATAAATTGTTACATGTAGATCGACGTTTTCTTTCTTTTTCAGTCGTGTGCTTGCAAATTAATTCTTTCAATCGTCGAATACACAAATTAATTCGTTCTCGTCTCTTCTTTTCCAATGTTTTCTTGCTCACCTCAATTTTTTTTAAATGAAATCGGTTTATCGGAAAACAGCATTTGCTCGAGCTAGCTTTATACAATCTGAAAATTTTCAAACAAAATACTATAATGTATCTTAAAACTATTGGTTTCTACGCTTTTGTTCATTGTGAGTGGAAAGTGATTATACTTCACTCACCATTGTCGCCTTTCCCATTTTGGTGACTTCTATGGACTCCGCTAGTCGTTTGTGATCTACTGAAGGAGTACTGTAGAATTGAAAGGAAGGGAGAAGAAAGTGACCAGAGATTACGGTGCTACTATGGGTGGCCTCCATCCCTACAAAGAAGAATGAACCAATTGAGAAAAGCCCGCCAAGTGAGAGAGCCAAGGGTGAAGAAAGAGAGGGTAGAGAAAGAGAGATGAAGTGGCGCATGCAAAAAGAGACGAGTGAGGGGAGGGATACCGTAGTCACACAAAGAGAGTCAGAGAAAAGTAGATCAACGAAAAAAACTCACAGAGTAAAGGTTACATATTTAGTACAAGTTTTCTCATCACGTATAGAGATATGAAAAAAAGGAAAAATAATACATAATACAATAAGGAGTCATGTTTCTGGATATGTGAAAGAGTGAGAAATTTCTGATTTCAATTTTTCGGGAAAATCGTCAGCACTTACTTCTCATTTATAGAGCAAATTCTGTCTAATATATTCCAATGTAGAAGGTCCTCCTTTATTCATCAGGCATCAATTTCTGGATACATTGTGCTAGTGGTAACATTTAATGCTGACTTTTGCAGGAGCAACGATTTTTGTCTTTTGAAATTAAAAAAGGATGAGGAAAAGGACGAAGAAAGACGTCATGCAAAACTCATTGATTAGACACTGTTCGTCGCTACACGCTTTGCAAAAAAAAAGAAAAAGAAATGTTTACGAACAATGATACAAACAATCAAAAATAGTGAATGTGAAACGTGAATAGAGTAGCTTCTACCGTTTCGTTATGATGGATTTGACGTCTTCTACGAGAGTCCAAAGGTTTTCGATTTACGCATATTATTAGGGCGTACCACTTTAGGAAACTAGTGCGTAAATAGCAACAGTGTCCCTATAACATATTTTGACCGCTTTTGTGAGAACGCGTTTCTGAAAATAAATGCCTGAGCATCGCGTCAATACTTTTTGTGCACACTGTAAATATCTTTTAAATGAGCGACGCACTTTTTAAATTCTTTCCACAAAAAAAAGAAAAAAAGCAAAAAAATATTTTAAATTAAAATGCGTACTTTATTAAAATTATAATGTAAAAAAACTACAAAAAATTCTCCTGCATTTTCGATACAATTGAGAAACGATTAATATAATAATTATGAAAATTAAAACCCCTTCATGCCGCTACCTTGTTCCTTTAATATAAAACAATTTTTTTTATTTTGAAACATAATATTACGACTAGAGAAATATTCTATCGAAACTAAGTTACTCGACATGCAGAATCTTTGAAACGAGAGTGTCTTAAAGAGTGAGGAGGGTGGCAAACATTTTCCAATGAACGAAATCTTGGAAAACCGTTTTCCTAGCATATTTACGCTCTGTGCGAGGTCGTTCAGAAAATATAAGAAGTAGGTGGGAAGGAGCGCTAGCGTACTGTATTCGGGAGAGAAATCAAAAGAACCCCAAAGCCGCCGGAGACGAATATCGAATGAGGAATGAGGTGAGATAAGAGATATGAAAGACTATCGATGGTAGATAGAACTGACAAATTGCTGGCACAAGAGAACACTTTAATGTACCTGCACTAATATTTAGAGAACAAAGTCATTAACAGGGTAATTTGGAATGAAAGTTTGGCCATTATGTGACCTGAGTTGATTTGTCGACGGTTGTTCCCTCTCTTTCCTTCTCTCTCCCTCTCCTCTCTCCCCCTTCACGTCCCCTCCTCCTCCCCATCCTCTCCTCTCTTCTATCTGCATTTCAATCTCCGATAGCCTTCATTCTCCCGATCTGACAAATTACCACCCCGTCCCTCGATCTCTACAATATTTCATGTAGACCCGAGCACTCTCTATTTCATCCCGACCATTCCATAAGAGGAACATTTTATGCACATTCATGCATACGAGCACTGAGCGCAAGTTTGCCAGATAGCTGGAGAACGGTTATCTGACATATGAAAGCATGGAGAAAGTTCTCCAACTATAATATTTGGAGAGCCAGCTACGGAGTGGGGTCGCGTGAAAACAATTTCGAAAAAAAACGAAAACGAAAAAAAAAATTTGCCTAATAACGACACACAATTACGACATATGGATGGCTTAGATTTGTGACAATACTTATGTTGTAATAGACATACAATTAAAATGCCTTAATTGACAATACAAATATTAGAAAATTAAATCAGAAGGATTCGAAATATTAAGTTGAAATATTGATCTTCGAGCACATATCAAATTCGATTCTGGAGGAGAATATAGAAAGAGATGGAGAAAGTTATAACGAACAGAACAAATATATATAAGAGACGAATCGGGAGAAACTCGAGCACTGTTGTCAGTAGGAAAAAATCATGATTTTTAAATATTCTAGTTTTTCTATGGGAGGTACTTCTAACTCTCCTCTATCCGATAGCGTTTCCAGAATTTGTTTAAAAGGACCCGTTTTTGCGTGAAACATGAACAAACCTGGTTAGTTGAAGAAATTTTAAAGAAATCACCAAGTTTGAAAAATCATAACTTGCTTCAAAATGAAGATACAGATTCCCGGTTTTGTTTGTTAGATAGAGAAAAACCTCGCCCACAAAACAATTATGATTTCGTCATTCCCGGCTCATGCGATGATGCGGGGTGGTCGTTTTTGTAAATAATGTTGCCGTTTTGGTTAAAGTTAAAAGTAGAAGTCTGCGCGTTCTATAGGAAGTTCTTAGCACTATTTATAACCTGTAAAATTGGGTGTAAGATAGGCTGCATTACAAAGGAGGTGATTTTTGAGTGCAATCGACTGACCACATAATATTGAAAATACAATTCCACTGTCCTATTTGTGGTTGAAAATATTGAAAACAATAAAAAAATAATATACATTTATATTAATTTTATCGAAAACTTTTTTCGATAAAAAAAAATTGAAAATTTTAAAACTTGAATTTTGGATATCGTTTACTTCTCATATTCTGAAGCCCTAATGTATCCAAAGTACTTTCAATTATCAGTAAGTACTGTTAAATGACAGATCTGTGCATATTTCACATTGCTCATCACATTTCGAAAATATATCTAAATAATTTAGTTGCTAAATTGCATCTCTATTCATGCATGGCGTACCTCGTCCAAACTTCTTGAACTGATTCACTAGCTCGCATAGAACATTTGTATTTTTGGAAGTGAGAGGCTATCTATACGTAAAAAGATGTTACGGCACCAAGAAAACTTATTGTCTGCACGAAAACGCACTCTCAACCTCTCTAACACTCTCTGCCGTAAGAGAGTGTTAGAGAGGCTGAATTCCACGCGCTCTCTCGCACTGGTTCGAGCCCCGACTCGTGCATGAATCTTTTGCCAGATTTTCCTTGTTGTCCAAAGGAATATGCTGCATTCCCTCAATTACGATAACGCAGGGATGTGGCAAAAGATTCATGCACGAGTCGGGGCTCGAACCAGTGCGAAAGAGCGCGTGGAATTGCGAGAGTGTTAGAGAAGGCTGAGCGTGCGTTTTCGTGCAGACAATATGTTTTCTTGGTGCCGTAACATCTTTTTACGTATAGATAGCCTCTCACTTCCAAAAAGACAAATGTTCTATGCGAGCTAGTGAATCAGCTCAAGAAGTTTGGACGAGGTACGCCATGCATGAATAGAGATGCAATTTAGCAACTAAACTATTTAGATATATTTTCGAAATGTGATGAGCAATGTGAAATATGCACAGATCTGTTATTTAACAGTACTTACTGATAATTGAAAGTACTTTGGATACATTAGGGCTTCAGAATATGAGAAATAAATTATATCCAAAATTCAAGTTTTAAAATTTTCAATTTTTTTATCGAAAAAAGCTTATCGATAAAATTAATATAAATAAATTTGTATATTATTTTTTTATTGTTTTCAATATTTTCAACCACAAATAGGACAGTGGCATTGTATTTTCAATATTTTGTGGTCAGTCGATTGCACTCAAAAATCACCTTCTTTACAATGCAGCCTCTCTTACACCCAATTTTACAGGTTATAAATAGTGCTAAGAACTTCCTCTAGAACGCGCATGGAGGCGACTTCTACTTTTAACTTTAACCAAAACGGCAACATTATTTACAAAAACGACCACCCCGCATCATCGCATGAGCCGGGAATGACGAAATCATAATTGTTTTGTGGGCGAGGTTTTTCTCTATCTAACAAACAAAACCGGGAATCTGTATCTTCATTTTGAAGCAAGTTATGATTTTTCAAACTTGGTGATTTCTTTAAAATTTCCTCAACTAACCAGGTTTGTTCATGTTTCACGTAAAAACGGGTCCTTTTAAACAAATTCTGGAAACGCTATCGGATAGAGGAGAGTTAGAAGTACCTCCCATAGAAAAACTAGAATATTTAAAAATCATGATTTTTTCCTACTGACAACAGTGCTCGAGTTTCTCCCGATTCGTCTCATAAGTGAGAATCGAAGTAGAGAATCGATTCAACATAAGCCTACCAGTACCCGAAATATTGATTTCAAACGTTCTAAAAATGCCAGATAAAATGAGGACGCAAATTCCGAATCGCTGCAGTTTCCGAACCTGGGGGTTTATTTTTTTCAACCATCAAATAAATAAATTAGAAACTAGAAGAAGAAAATTTAGCCATGCTACATTCCTCCAAAAAATCACATCACTTGACCGTATCCATTTTTTAAACCCTCGCACGGATCCTTCAGTTATTCTCGGCTAGGACTGATAGATTGATGAATGTAGACAGCTCCTTACTATCTATCTATCCTTTCACAATAAACATCTACAAACCTTAGGTAACATGGTCCCTAACTTTTCCCTCTCTTTTACCGTAAACAGCAGCTGCCCTCGTGTTTTCGCTCATTCCTGCACATGAGATGAATCATTTTCGTTTTGCAAAAACACTCCTTTCACAGTTAGTTGCAACTGTCTCATTCCCTCATTATGGGCCATCAATTAGTTTCTGTCAAGTCCGTCTTCCCCCTTTCAACATCACGATTTACGGGACAGTTGTTCGGCCAGTTCCAAGTAGAATTCCGAGAGATGCATATTTCAAAGCATCGCCTGACGTTTGTTGTTTACCATCTCCCTGCAACACACTCAGTCCCGCAAACATTGGTGGTCCGACGGGAATCAGTGCGATATGTCGATCCTATCTGTCTTCTGGAACATAATTAAATTAAATTCGCACCAAATACGGAGCTCGGACCATTATTTTTCTGCCAGATTTCCCCCCCTTTCCTGTCGAAAATTTTACTCACTCGGGGAATTGTCAAGCCGGTTTAAACACGTCCGTGAGGCATACATTTCGAAATCTATCGTTCCGTGTTGTAGTTTTCTTTCCTCTCCCCATATTCCACTGTTTTCCCCACTGCCACTGTATTTGCCACAATCGCACAACTCTTATCCCTTGTTACAATAAGACGCTTTGCACTCTCGCGAGTCCCGCCCCCTTGACTAACAAGCTGAAAATAGCCAGGGGAAAGACGCGCCCAATGGTGATAAATCACGCGTGAAGCACCACACCCAAACCATATCTAATCAACGCTAAGATGCTGCTTCTTTCAGCTTGCCCTCTTTGATAGACTGTGACCTAATCGAACTCATTTTCTTCCTTTTTTGCTAGTAGGGAGAAACTTTCGCCTACATGTTTGTGTGTTATCAATCAGTTGTTACTCTCTTCATATCGATATCATCACGAATACAACAAACCTTCGCTCTGCGAGTCTCTCCAATTCACATAATCTCTCTCTTTCTCAAACCGCCTGGGTTTCCCATTGTCTAATGTGCCTATCACCGAGCACAAATATCAGAGATATTTTAGCGGCGTGTTATCCAATGCTTGGCGAGTATTTAACGTGGACGGCTCCTTTCACAGATTTTTTGTACTTTGTTGCATCTTTACTTCAAATGCGTTATTCACTAACTTTCAGGTTTGTCTCAAAGAGGATGAGCAATGGCTACAGAAGATTGGATGAATCCGCTGAAGATTCACCTGATACTCCTACGCCGCGGGAGAAATCATTTCTGAAGAAACTAGTTCAGGGATTGTTAGGGTAAGTAAATAACCTCAAAACGGAAGAAAATGCACCGTGTCCGGGATTTTCCGGGATTTTCCGGGAAAACTCCGGAAAGTCTGGCAAATCGTTGTTTCTCAATGAAATCGTCCAAATTTTGGAGAACGAAGGTTTCTCTGAAATTCAAGAAATCCGTTTGAAGAACTAAGAAATTTATTGATTGGAAGGTACTGTACCAGAAGTTGCGATTTTCGTTGTGTGTCGTGTACCACATGCGATACGGTAGTGTATTGGTGTATATTCTTTTTTCTTTCAAAATGTTTTCTTTGTTTTCTACTGTTTTGATAATATTCTTCATTATTTTGCTTTCCTCTCCTAATGAGAGTGTTCATGAAACGAAATAACGAAAAAATTGCATCAAAATAGAAGAGTACAAAGACAACGCTTTGAAAGAAAGAGGAATGTACACCAATACACTACCGTATCGTATGTGGTTCACGACACACAACCAAAATCGCAACTTCTGATACAGTACCTTCCAATCAATAAATTTCTTAGTTCTTAAAACGGATTTCATGAATTTCGGAGAAACTTTCGTTCTCCAAAATATGGGCGATTTCATTGAGAAACAACGATTTGCCAGACTTTCCGGAGTTTTCCCGGAAAATCCCGGAAAATCCCGGACACGGTGCATTTTCTTCCGTTTTGAGGGTAATTTTTTTTGCTTGAAACTCTGGTTATTGTTTTAAATCGTTTTTTTTTCTGATGTGATTATTGTAAGAAACATAGTATCTAAAATCAAAAGAAAATCGTAGGATTGAGGAAATTGACAAATTGTAAAAATTTGAATATTTCCAGAGCTGAAGAAGATGATGATATTGTCAACACAAATGCAGTATCATTTACGCAATTGGTGAGGCGAATTTTAAAAAAAATTTTTGCACAAATTTAGTGATTCATCTTCTGAAAATGGGAAATCTTACACTTAACAATATCGGATAAATAAACATAAGCGTGATTAAAATAACAGTGGATCACCCACATCGTTGCAGTTTCGATATTCAAGCCGTGGTGATGTCATGCTCATGATTTTCGGAATTTGTTGTTCTATATTTGAAGGAATTATTCTATCATCGATAAACGTTTTCATGGGATTCGTGTTCACTCTCTATACATCCACGAAAAATGTGAGTCATGCCATGCTATTGATTAACTTTGGTAAGGTATAAAGGCGCCTACAATTGCGCATGAATATTTTCGTACGCGCCACCTTTTGCAAACACGTATGCATAACTATAAATAGGGGAAAGTGAAAATTATCGTGATAGTATATTCTGTACTTAAAGGAGACACACTTTGAATTTGTTGTTTTCAGCCAGTAGGAAATACTGACTTCATTCGCTCCGTCTATGTATGGGTGTTCTGCTACTTAGGCGTTGGAATTATCGCATATATCCTGGCCACTTTGGAGGTATTTTTCGAACTTCTTACCCTAATTTACTTATTCTAGCTTATAAATTCTGCATGCCGTTCTATCGGAAGCTTCTCAAATTAATTTTATTGTCATACTATTTACAGTATCTCTCATTGTCATGGGCTAGCGAGAGAATCACGGCTCGAATCAAGATGTAGGTACTCCAATATTTATCTGACTTCAAACAACACTAGTGAGCGGGTAGATAACTGTATTTTGGAGACGTAGGAATGAGGCGGAATCAGTCGAAAAAAATCCAATCTTTCAGAACATTCATAGAGTCGGTCCTCGGGCAGGACTCAAATTTCCTAGACGCCACCAGCTCCGGTGCTTTATCGAATCAATTGAACAGGTAAGAAATGATAAAGACTGTACACAATAACCATATAATTTTAGCAACATCGAGCGTATTCGAGAAGGACTGGGCGACAAGATTGGCATGCTCTGCAGGTGAAGTTATTTATGACATTTACCTCTTCACTTCAGGCTTAATTACACCATTTAGTGTTTCGAAATACCAAGCTTACAATAACATAAAAATATTAATATATAAATTCCGAATTTCCATCATGTTAGTTAACAAAAAAAATTTTTTTCTGAGTGCTACATGAAATATTTTGCATTGAGCTTGACTAGTTACCACTAATTTTTTTTCTCATCGATTACATATCTCAGATCAGCTTCTCTCTACATCTCAGCAGTCTCAGTTGCTTTCATTCTTGAGTGGAGATTAGCCTTGATCATGGTCTGGACAGGACCAATTTGCGTCTTCTTGATGGCACTCACTCCAATGGTATTTACAGTAATTTATTTACTAATTGTTTTTATTGATTTTCTCACTCATTTTCTGGCGACCAATGAACGATGATTTGTTTGAAACATACGCCTAGTGTAATTCTAATGAAAAATCAATTTTACCGTCATCGGCTCGTCACAAATACAATTCGCAACTCTGTTTTGTAGTTTACTTCTTCGTATATCGCCGAAGCACTCAAGATCACAGAGGATGCGAATGGATTGGCGGAAGAATGCATTCTCAATGTGAAGACTGTGGCTTCATGCAATGGAGAAGATACCATGATTGAGGTGAATACTAAAAGGAAATGGTTTCATGGAGACCTCAGCTGTTACAATAAGCGGTTAATCTCATAGATTGTTATGAAAGAAGCGTGAAAGCCAAAACACACTTGTTTAGAAATACGGACGGATCTTGCGTAACGGTCTGAAACCATCCATCAAATTGGGAGCTGTCTCGGGATTCTTCGAGGGCTTCTTCTACACGATTCTCTACGTATTCTACGTCGCGGGATTCTGGTGAGCAACTCCTCACAATCCCGCTTGTAAGCGGAAGTTTATGTTGAAAAAAAACTTTTCATTCTGTGCGCTCTCGAAACTCACTTTTTAGGTACGGTACGACCGCGTACCACAATGGGATCATCAAGAACTCGGGAACCGTCATGTCCGTGGTCAACCTTCTCATGAACTCGTCCTACCTTCTCGGTATTTATTTGTTGCTTGTATTTTATTACGATAATGCATATGAGACTGATTCCTTTATGCAGCTGTAGCTGTGGCTAATTTTGAAGCAATGAAAAAAGCCTTGTGTTTATTAATTAGTGTCTGCATTGATCCGTAAAATAAGCCATTTTCTCTGTAGAATTCAAATTGAGACTAAGCTTTGCCATAGTGGACTTAGGGCGTAATCTCAAATAGTCAATGCGGGAAGTATACCACTCACTATCAGGTCTGCTCGGTCCGCATATGATGGCAGTGCTCAAAGCGAGAGCGGCCGCAACTATTGTATACCAAATAATCGACAAAGTAAGACTTGTTCAGAAAATTAGTTTCCGAGAATTTACTCCAATCATTAGGGAGTGAGTTCAAAATGAAACTATAAGTCAGTCCGCACGGTTAAGGTGCCCGAGATCGACGCTTCGTCTGATGAAGGTTTGGAGTTGGAACACTCATCCAAGGTCTCCATCGAATTTGAGGATGTGCAATTTTCATACAAATCAAGGTTAGAAACATATCGAAATCAATAGCAACCATCAAGTTGGACTGAACTGTTCTAAGAATATAAGAGCGGTTTTTCTTCTTCACAAATCTGAGTTTGGTGTAATCGTTCCACCAATATGATAAATTCATTTAACTCTATAAAAATGATGATTCCCAGGTCAACACCGGTACTTCAAGGTCTGAGTTGGTCGGTGCAGGCGGGAGAGACGGTCGCGTTGGTGGGACAGTCAGGATGTGGAAAGAGTACCTCGGTGAGATGTGACTTCCTTTCATTATTTTGAATCTATTGTATTTTATCTGAAATGATGAAGAATTACACTTATGGTATAATTTAATCACTAATAGCGATGAAAAGATGTATGATTCTTCTCCGGTCCGAGTAAAATGTGATAAGCCCGAAAGCCGACACGGAATGCTGAACATGACGTGTGTTATCTCAGATCGGACTGATAACGCGAATGCTTCAATCCTGCGGTGGAACAATTCGTGTGAACGGACACCTCATCGAACAGTACGATGTCCGCAAGCTAAGAAAGGTGTTCACTTCGTAATATTACATACCAGATGCTATTAAATCCGAAACTAACAAGAAGCTCAAAAGGTCCATCTATAATCACAAAATGAAAACTATCACATTTAGATGATCGGAGTTGTTTCGCAAGAGCCCTCACTCTTCAATGGTACCATTCGAGAGAATATTCGATTGGGTAGAAAATTGAGTGATGATGAAATCGAAAGAGCGGCGCGAACTGCACATGCACATGAATTCATCAGCCATCTGGAGAAGGTTCGATTTTAACTAACATTTTAAAATTTAAAAAAAATTACTTTATCTCTTCAGGGTTATGATACACTTCTCGGACCGGCGGGTGTTACTCTGTCCGGTGGGCAGAAACAGCGAATCGCCATTGCACGAGCCATCGTCACTGGTGAGATACGCGACACTTTTTTGGACACTTACCAGTCTTACCAATCCAAATTTGTTTATTGATAACATTGCCCCAACGATTCTGACCATAGAGGTGGAGTCTTTATATTACATGAAGATGATAACTCATGCAGATCCGTCCATTCTCCTACTTGATGAGGCAACAAGCGCACTAGATTCAAAATCGGAGCGAGTTGTTCAGGTTTGTCCATTGATTTATCTGTTTACCCGGGATGAACAAGCTTTCGCCTAATATTCGTATGTGTCAGCTGGCGTTGCAACGCGCTTCGGCCGGTCGGACTACGGTAGTAATCGCGCATCGACTGAGCACGATCAAGGACGTCAGTCGAGTGTATGTAATCAGTGAAGGAAAAGTCGTCGAGGAGGGAGGTGAGAAAGTTTTTTTCTTGAATTGTGGAAACCAACGGCTTACATATTTCTAAATACGAATAATTAACAAAACCTTCAATCTGTAGTATATCGTTTAATAATTTTACGTTTGTATGCAATTGTGTCATCACATGCATTTCAGGTTACGATGAATTGCGGGAGAAGCCTGACGGAGTCTTCGCGCGAATGTTATCCATGCAAGATGTAAAGACGAATAGAAATGATATCGTGAAGGAAGAGATTCAGAGGTAGCGGGGGAAATTTAAAAAATCTATGAGATTTAGACAATTACAAGCCTTTGGAAATTGCTTGACAACAGCCGAATTTCAGATCGATTGTTCCTTCAGTGAGAAGCGGGGCGACGCTCACAGACGTCGGAGTTCCCGAGGGAGAAGAGGAAGAGGACGAATTCCCACACATCGATGGAGGAGTGTGGAGACTGCTTACGGGGTTAATGTTGCATCATTACTACGAAATATCTTATGATTCGAAGATGATAGGCTTAACATTAAGGCAATTTTCGTGCAGTATAATTTGGTCCATTCAGGCACAAGTCTCATGTATTCAAGCAAATCGCCGTTTCCCTCTTCCGTGGAATGGAGATGGTTGGATTGGTGGTAAGTCTTACATACGAATGAATGAATAAAAAACCTAAACATTGGCACTCTGCGAAAAACATAGCATTGGAAACTCATGCAACTTCATTCAGAATTTTTTGTGCGCACGTGTGAGAATAAATAAACCATTAGGCAACAATTACTCGATAAATCAAACTCTCCAGCTCGCAGCGAATATCGTCTTCCGTGCTTTGAATGAGGACGACTACTACACACTCATGCTCATATCCAACTTTGGTCAACTCGCCATAGGAGTGCTGACATGGGGAACCATTATTGCGTCGGTAAGTGAGATGCTTGAGTAGCCATTTCATCATTCAGTATCTGTCAATCCACATGATTCCAAACATACAGATCAGGGTTGGAGCGAGAGAGTGTACAAAAGTGAGAGAGTCCCTCTCGATTTCACACGCTCTCTCACTCCAAAGGCCTTTCTGGATGGTTGACCGGCCAGTGTAATGATGTGAATCGTGTGGAAATGCGTGTCACACAATTCCAAATCTCAAGAACGGTGCATGTAGTCAAATGTAGAGAAAGTATATCGCAAGTTTATATACTATTTCGCTTGTGACACCTTGCGGGAGGTGTGGCCGGGAAGATAAAGAACATGCGCTTTAGCAATGCTCTCCGGATTAGCAGATTGCATAGTGACATTATAAATTCCTTCCATCAGCGAGCCACCGGCGCTTGGGTGTCCGAGTCGATTCTGACCGACCTCCGACTGCAGTGTTTCTCGTCTATCCTTCATCGACCCATCAAGTACTTTGACCGGTTAGTAAATTTATCGATTTTGCGCACGTCATTGTAGATTTATCGATTTTTTGCAGTTCACAGACATCGCCCGCTGCTTGTTCAGTGATGCTCAGTCAGCAAGTGCCGCTCGTCAGCGCGGTGAGATTGACTTTTGATCTTTGGACTTCTATTTATGGATACATTACTCAAATCTATTCAGCCTATTGACTACCGCGCCTCGCTCGTGTACGAAAACTGTGCTGCGACGTCGATAATGATAGTAATCTGCTTCTGCTTCTGCTGGCCGAATGGATTCGTTAGTGTTTGAAAGATTTTTTTTTATAGATAGGGAATTGAATTGTTTTTTTTGTTGTTTTCACAACTTCCGAACGAGGGACCGTGTGTAACAAACGCGGCAAGATGAACCCTTTAGTTTCTTCACACTTTCTCACTCTGTGACCCCATTCTGGAGATTTCACTGGGAAGTAAATTTCAGGTAGCGCTGTTCGTTGCGATGTCCTTCATCGGCTCATTTGTTATTCTCGGGAGAATTTCCGACAAGGCGAATACTGCAGTGGACACCGTCGACACTTCCGCTGAGGTACTGCCAGATCTCCAGAAATAATGCGTTAAAGAAGGCGTCCCACGAATGATTTCAACCTTTTATTTCCCCGATGTTCGACGTTTCATTTCTCTTATCAGAAGATGGTGAAACACAAATGCACGCGCGGTTTCTCTCGCGCACCCTCCTCTTTTCCCATTATCTCTCTCCCTTTCTCTGACTTCTTTTCCCAAAATTCCAACTCCCACCGCGAAAAGATTGCAGGTTCAATGTGAGATACTGTAAGAATTATGGTCGTTTCGAACAGTTTATTTAACATAACTTTCTTCAAACTAAAAACTGAAACATCCGATTTCTAAATATTCGTGGGACACCTTCTTTAACGTGATAGATACACTGATAGATACACAATTGCTAGGAGAAATGTCCTCCATGGTTTCACAGTGTCTAAATTGAAAATCTTAAATTCTTTCAGTTGGCTGTAGAAATTTTCGAGCAAGCGAAGAACATTCAACTTTTGAGTGTTGAGAAATTCTTCATTGGCAAATTCGAGAAGATTCTTGAGAGGAGGAGAAAGCCACTTCTGAAGGTAATAATTTTGGATCAATAAGATAACTTTAAAAATTAGTTTATAAGGATTTTTTTGGCATAATGTACATGAACTTGTGAAATTATGATCATGCATTGATGAGAAAGAATCTTTCTTCAGAAAACTATCTGCCGTGCTCTGGTGCACGCTCTATCGCAAACATTCACTTTCTTCGCCAGTATTATGGCCACTGGTAGGTCAACCGATGTATTGTAAAAAGACTTTCAAATGGCAATTGATGAAATAAATTGATTAATTGAAAAACGAGACTCTTACTTTTGCGCACTCTCTCGCACCGGACCCCTTCGGGAGATTTGAATTGACAGTAAAATTCTCCAGAACAAAATGTAATGACCTTTATTTCTCAGGTCTCGGCTCATTCCTCATCTACTCTGGATTCTTAAATACTCTGCAAGTTTACACTTCCGAGGTGATAAAGATTGCTTCAGAACTAGGCAATCTGATGAAATTGCTTAGTTTTCGTCATTACTATGCAATATGCTCTTTCAGGCGTGCGTCGTGATGGTGGGATGGGCGGTGTTCATGATGTCGGGCTCGTTCAACGATCTCATCAGTACGTTATCTTCATCTACACTACGTGTAACACCCAGAAAGGGGGCAATGAGTGAGATAGTGTGTGTGAAAGTGAGGGAGACCTTGTGAATTACACACTTTATTTCCCTTCTGAGCCTTTTCTGGATGATCGCAGTCGTGTGCTACTCCACCACTGTATCTTCTCAAACTAAGCTATTGTCTGCAACTACCAAATCGAGCACGGATTTCCCATTTTATTGGTGGACCTCTTTTCGCTCAACGTTCGAAAGTTCAGGTTCGAAGGCGGCGACGAAGAAAATGTACACTTTCATCGATCCTAGTCGGAAAGAAAGACGAGACGGAGAAGAGCCGGTAACAGACTAGATCATTGATCCGTTTCCGCCCATGGCACATGGCGTCATCTAACTATATCATTCCTTTCTTAACCAGAATTTTTAGATTTTACATTTCAAATCATCTGGATGTGACCTCATTGCAGGAGATCACCGGTTCTGTCGCCTTCAAGAATGTCTCGTTCGCATACCCATCGAGACCAGCACACACAGTGATCAGCAATCTCAATTTCGGTGTGAGAAAAGGTACGGAATTATGAATGCCGGATTTGTGATGTTTATACCTTCTGGCGATCACTCAGACCCTCTACTCTATTTATTGCCGAAACTGAACCGCTGTACTCTTTTATTAGTGAGTCCCATGCATGGACTCCACAATTTGAGGGCACTTAGTGGGGAGAAATGTGACTGGACGTCGCCATAGCGACATAGAGGATACAGAGGGTGAAAGAGGGGGATTCTGTTGCCAGGAGACGAGTCCGATAGGAAAGGGAGAGGGTATAGAGGAATAAAGGACGGAAAGGATGTTAGTGAAAGTACAACGCTTCATATCTAACTAACAATAACGAGTGAAATTGTCATATCTCGCATGATACCAAGCGTCCGGAAAGGGATAAGGAGCGAGAGAGTTTCAAAAAAGAGATTTGTTCTCACTATTGCAAACTATCTCGCCCATGACCCCTTTCTGGAGGAGAACCCGGTGTGCGTGAAGTGATCTGCGTTACAGGAGAATCATTGGCACTTGTCGGTCCATCGGGAGGCGGAAAGAGTACGGTAGTGAATCTACTGGAACAATTCTACGAACCAACTGGCGGAAAAATTGTAAGGAAATATCTGAAGATGAATCGATTACTGACTTTTTTATTACAGGAACTCGACTCGAATCTCCTCTCGAAAATGTCATCCAAACATCTGAGATCCAATGTGGCTCTGGTAGGTCAAGAGCCCGTCCTGTTCAGAGGGACTATTCAAGAAAACATCACATTAGGAATGGAAGGTTGGAGTTGATATTATCGATAGATAAAATACCGTATCTTTAGGAATATCGATTGAGGGAGTGATGGAAGCGTGTAAATCAGCTAACGCTGCTGATTTCATCGAGCAGTTTCCCATGGTAGGTTGGCGTACTGTACAATATGTTTCAGAAGGCATACCGCATGTGGCGGAATCGTCATACTGTAGCTGACAGTATTGATTACAGGGCTACGATACGGTAGTTGGGGAGAAGGGAGGATCGCTGTCTGGTGGACAGAAACAACGAATCGCCATTGCACGAGCACTCATTCGAAATCCCAAGATTATTCTTCTCGATGAGGCAACAAGTGCATTGGACACACAATCTGAAAAGGTTCGTGCGAGGATTACGGTAGACGACACTCCGAACACTAGCCACGCGTCCAAAAAGAGGTCAAGGCTGGAGAAAATGTTGGTCATACGGGCTCTCTACCCCGGACTTTATCTGTTTTTTTGTAGGCAGGATTACGGTATGAGGAGAGGAATTAGATTACTGTATTCAGGCGGTAAAGAAGGCGCTCGAGGCCACATCCATCGGTCGTACCTCAATAACGATTGCACATCGGCTCGACACAATCTCAAATTGCGGTAGGAATATTGATTTATCGGATCGATAAATTAATATTATGATTACAGATCGAATCTGCTTCATTGAGAGTGGAAAAATCGTTGAGACGGGAACCCATGATGAACTTATCGAAGCGGATGGGAAATATGCAGCCCTTGTCCGCGAACAAACATTATCATAATAACAGCGAAATTAATATAGAAAATAATGCTAAAGGATGCTTTAAAATATCAGTTCACTATATGTACGGGCTCACCACCTACAGTACATGTTAACATATGTTGACACTTTACATCCGTCCATTCTCAGCTCCTACGATTAATTTATCGTCTTTCGATGTTCTGTGATGGTATCTCGATAAATGCAATTAATTTAAATAATAAAAATAAATATATATTTAATAATGTAAATTGATAAAACATCACTTTACTATTCGTTGTGTTCTTTTAGACGGCTCTGGCTTTATGTTCTGTCTTTTCCGCTTTCCCGCACGCGCTGCGGTTCCGCGACGCGTCTGAACCTCGCGCGCGCTTTTCGTCGTTTATCGATTTTCCCTGATCTACCCGTCCTCAATTTTGCGCCGCGGCAAATTTTGAATCGCCCCAAGTAGCTCCGCGTCCCGGTGCAGCTTAATAGGACGTAATGAGCGACGAATCTGTAATCTGAACCTCGCGCGCACTATTCGTCGTTTATCGATTTTCCCTGATCTACCCGTCCTCAATTTTGCACCGCGGCAAATATTGAATCGCCCCACGTAGCTCCGCGTCCCGGTGCAGCTTAATAGGACGTAATGAGCGACGAATCTATAATCTGAACCTCGCGCGCGCTCATCCTTGTTTATCGATTTTCCCTGATCTACCCGTCCTCAATTTTGCACCGCGGCAAATATTGAATCGCCCCACGTAGCTCCGCGTCCCGGTGCAGCTTAATAGGACGTAATGAGCGACGAATCTATAATCTGAACCTCGCGCGCGCTCATACTTGTTTATCGATTTTCCACACATTATTCTCTCTGTTTGTTGCGCCGCGGTAAATATTGCATCATCATGAGTAACACTGCGCTACCGGTGCTGCCTCATAGGACGCAATGCACGTGAAAGACTCTTTTTTGTACTATTGATTTCCCTAGAATATTTTTACACTAAATGCTGTACTGTGAGAGCAGCCTCTCTTTACTTGAAGGGTGACCAGAACATATACGAATTTGGTCTAGTTTGATGCCTTGCTCGACTTTGAATCATCGCCATTGGGCGTGGCTTCATGTCCCACATCACACGCCTATCGCAGGGCTCATGCTCCCCCGCACTTCCAAAACGCTTTCACTGCTCTTTTCCACTCTCTCGTCCAATAGGAATTGCTCACACCCTGGTTTAGTTTTGTTCCCGCCAATATTGCAATGCCATTTTCGTAGGTTCTTTTTCATTAAATTTCACTTCCTGTTTCAGAATGCGCGTTGTCAAGCTGACTTCTTCCGACGGAGAGCAGTTCGAGGTCCCTAGAGACGTCATCAAGCTCTCCCAGACCATCAACACTCTTCTCCAGGTGCGTAATCTTCGCGTTGATTCGGGATCACGCCCGTTGCTGTAAGTGCGTTGAGTATTTGCTTTCTGCAGGATCTCGGTCTGGATGACTCGGAAAACGAAAGCCAGGACCCGATTCCCCTGCAGAACGTGAACTCGGCCATCCTCAAGAAGGTTAGAAGTCTTGCCTATTTACATTTTCTATTGTCCGATGTTTTGTATGATTGCGAAATGCATCATAAATTGTCGTTTGTTTCAGGTGATCGCTTGGTGCCAGTACCACAAGGACGATCCTCCGATGGCTGAGGACAACGACCAGAGAGAGAAGAGGACCGACGACATTCCCAGCTGGGACACGGAGTTCCTCAAGGTTCGCACTCCTTCCGCAATCTTCCTCGATATTCGAAGAAAATGGTTGCTCAAATTGCATACTTCTATCTTCGAAGGTGGGACTCTAAATATAAGCTAGAACCTAGCCTATTGATGAGCAACATCGCGGGATCAATCTGGGTTTGGCTAGCTCTGTCGGAACATTGATGTTAGCTAATCTGTTATCTAAAATCAGCTATTATTTATATATATTTTTTAGGTGGACCAGGGAACTCTTTTCGAGCTTATCCTCGCCTCGAACTACCTTGACATCAAGGGTCTTCTCGATGTGACTTGCAAGAGCGTCGCCAACATGATCAAGGTAAGAGTGATTTTATGACCATCGAAACGAATATTGTTTGATTGTGCAATGATTTGGAAATGAGTCAGAGGTCAGCATGACTAACTCATATCGTTCTTATCTACGCTAGCGTGCGAATATTGTGCGAGAATAGGTGATCCTTTGTATCGATTCAAATGCGTTTCTTGCTTTCCTCGATTGACGCGATATCACGGCGACAGCTCTCATTACAATCCTGATGAAGAGGGGAGGGGCAGTCGATTTGAGTGGGGGGAAAGGGAGGCAGAATAGGTCATGCAGAGTGCGTGCTCATCCGGTCAGCTGTTAGATGAGAGGCAACGCGGGTAGAAGTATTGATCTAGTGGTTCACTGGAGGATCTGAAATGAAATAGGGGCGCTTCGTTCAAACCTACATTACTCACTCCTGGTGCATTTTTTGCGTATCTTTTCTTTAGCAATAACCCTACAGTGATTACAGAGTTTTAAAAAAAACATCTCAACTTTCTTTGGTTACAAGATAAATGAGTGATTTTTTAAAGAATGAATTCAGTGTCAGGGGGGAAATTAGAATTTACGGACATATGATAGGGTTTGCCTTGCAGAAACTTATACTCACAATTTAAACATTTTAATAGTAATTACTTCCTGGCTATCTGTTATTTGTGTGATGCTTGCAGGGTAAGTCGCCCGATGAGATTCGTCGCACGTTCAACATCAAGAACGACTTCACTCCCGAGGAGGAGGAGCAGATTAGAAAGGAGAATGCATGGTGCGAGGATTAAGAAGAATCCCAGGCCAGTCAAGGATCGATAAATGAGAGTGCGAGTGTTTGCACTCGTAGTCTCGTTTATGCCCTCTGTTTATCCCTGATCCCCATCTCTTCTTTCAATCAATATTTTCGTATAATAACCCTTCTAATCGTCGTATTCGGTTCGCTAACTCGGTTGTTGAACTCGATAAGAGATTAGCCATCAAACACACATGAACATTACCAGTAGTCAAATCTTCCTTTCATCCTATTTTCGTATAATATTACCCCCTCCCCCAGTCCTCACGGATTTTGCGTTTCTTGCAAGTTTTCTGCCTAGAAGTTCGGCAACCTTGTTCGGAATATCGCTTTGTATGTTCGCTGGTCTTATTTTTTGAGATATTATGCATCGGAATCAGTGAGGACGTTGCATCATAGTCTCCACTAGAAGCTAATCTGTTTGAATCTCTGCTTTCTTCTCTCTCCCACCACCCTTTGCTATTGTAAGACTAGAGGATCGCATTTTGCTTTCTCTCTGTATGATACATGCTCTGGAAGTTTAAATAAAATTTCGCTAAATGGAATTGAAGTGAGTACGCGAGCCAGTCATTGATGTACAAACGAATTTAAAGATGCTATCCGTTGAAGAAGATGCGTTAGTGCGTGAATTTAGAAATTTTGGAAGAAATACATTGGGCATTACGTGATGTGAAAGAATTGAAATTTATGTTTGTGGGCTATTGCCCGACCAAGCAACCCGCCGGGGGTGAATTAGAGGTAACCGCTTGATTCACACAGTGGGATGATGAATGAGGATTCCACCTCGGGTTGCTTGGTTCGGTAAACGGAAGTAGTTCCAATTTGTGTACAAGCACAAATATGGTTGATCAATGATGTACGTACACAGTTCTCGTACTGCATGATTACGGTAACGAACCTATCACTATTACAAATTTAAAATCATACGTTCATGAAATGGACTACTGGTTGTGTACTTTCTTTCTATACCTCGGCGTGTCTCTTGTTGTGCCATGCTCCGGTTTTTCAGCGCAGCTTGTGCGCGCGATTTGTGTAGGGTAAGACGCGGCATGCGCCGCACCTTATACCAATCGGGCGCACATCGCGCGTTCTGTTGAAAGGTCCCGAACGGAAAAGCCAGGTCCGGCAAAAAGTCCGGCACGCGTCTTGTAGAATCCCGCGCCCAGCTTGTGGAATTGGAATCGCGCGCATAAGCTGCGCTGAAAAACCGGAGTGCTCTCTCGCCAGCGGAATTTATGTTAGCCGCGGAACGTTTTATTATTTTGGACGAGTCTTCGTGAACTTGTAGTACCCTGAGTTCTAAGTCTCCAACTTCCCTTACAATGGAGACATTATCTCCTGCTGAAAGAGACTGTAAAATCTAGAGAGTGATTGAGAGACAGTCAGAGATGATCCCTCGAGTTTCCATACTCTCAGCAGGAGAAAAAAATCTCCAGAGTAAGAGAAGTTGGACACTTCCCGCTCTGAGTGGGACTAAATACTGTATCAATAGCGAACGCCACTCTCGAAAAAGAAGTTCTCGGAGACAATATTGCAGAGTAGAATTTGATCCGGTTCGTCTTCCAGTCTTATTTGTACGATACAATACCATTTAATTACCGTGGTTGTAGGCATACTGTAATCTAATTGGGAGCATTCTGCTTCTGTTTATTTTCTCGCTCCACGGTAAGCCCCTCTTGCTATTTTTAAGGGGATCGAAATAGGGGCTCCTCTCTGTGTGACTCAAATGCTAGATGTTTAGTATCGAATTTTTTTATTCGAAATCAATCGATGAAAGTGCCACTTTCGATGTAATTCTCCCAAGACGAGGGCGATGCCTGAAATGAAGTGGCTATCACAACCTTCTTTCCCGACTTAAAAGGCGAATTCTCTAGCGCACTATCATTTGACCATATTTTCGCTACCGTACTCCACAGTACACTACAGTAGATGTGGTGGTGTCACCGCACACAATTCGTTAGGGGAAATCAACCCCTATCTGGATGCCATAACGGAGGTCGGAATGCTGTGCTATATTGATGTTGGAACAGCTTCCGATTCTACAGATGAACATGTGATAAATATCTAAAAGGCGAATCTAGGGATCCCGGTGATCAGACATTTCGGAGAAATGTAACCGGAAAATGGCAAAGCGAAAATAACGCTTCGGAAGTTATAAAGCTCCGAAAAGGGGTTAGTCTCAAGTGATCATCATCCCCCCTCTTCTCCTCCTTCATGGTGAAGTCGTCGATGACTTTTCGGTGCAAGAGGTAGTGCGCTACGAGAGTGATCGACGATGCAACGATTACCCATGCACTGGCAACGCATCTGTAGAGCGTTATAATTAGTAAAGACTAATTCGGGCCCGAACCTCCTATCAAAACGGGAGTGGAGGAGCATAGCACGCATTTGCAGAGAGGATGTAACTGTCTGCATGGCGCAGTGGGTTGAGCGTTTGCCTAGTGATCGCACACCCGCAAGTTCAATTCCCCTTTTGCGAAAACCGTTGCTATTTACAGTAAAACGGAATGTCGATGCTCTCGTACTATTTTTGCAATCGAGAGCACAATTCAGGATCGCCGATTTTGATTTCTTTTTCTCTTGTAATATTCCTTGAAAAATCAAGAGAATAGAATGCGGGTCTATCAGGAGTTCTGAGTTCAGGGATAAGCCCAATTTCGACGATTTCGAAATTAAATTGAACTTTTTCGACACCTCAACGTTCTCCGATCAACCCTGATATAGGCGCAATCGATTGCACTCTTCAAGACCTCCAAAACAAGCTATAATATGACTCATATCGTTTCGAATTACGCTTGTGCTCTCAAATTCTCATTTTTTGTCGAATCCGGGTGCGCGATAAGTGGGCGGACGTTGTGGACCCTAACTATGAGGGGATTAACTCACATGGTGTTGGCCACAATGCGGCAGCGGTTCCAGACTCGACCTTGTTGCATCTCGAGAATAAGGAGAGAACTCCCAATCACTCTTTGTTGTGTCGTCGAAGACACCTCTGCCCAGAAGGTGGACACTGCCACGACCATCCATGAGGTCACGACGCATCTGTAGAGGATGACGGTATATTATCGATTTTACTTTTTTGCTTGTAGTGCAGGAATTACGGTACCTATTTCGCACCCAACACACCGGCACAGCGTTTCAATGCGGAAAGAGTTATTTGGTTTCAAATTTCCAAAAAGTTCACGAGAGCAGTATTTCGACACGAGAGAAACCCGTCTTCGCTTATAATTCCTTTCTGGACGTCTGGTAAAGTGGGTAGACTCACATTGGGTTGGCGATTACCCTGCATGGGTTGCACGCTCGGGAGGGTTGCATCGCGAGAATAAAAAAATGGTGCCAAAACGGGGAGCGGCTTGGGTCAAGTAATCTGCCAAGTGGGAATCATTAATTGGTAACTTGTGAGGGCGCGTAGATTCCTGAATAGGGCGGAATTAACCTCCTTAAAGGGGTCAGGCACGATAAAGTTTGTGAAAATAAGAGAGACACTGATTAGTGACTACCACAGTAATCGCTCTTTTACTTGCTATTTTTTGAAAATATTTATGGTATAAGAAGTTACAAACAATTTTAAATTAGTGAATACATGAAATGCAAAGATAGACCGCATCTTCTGAACACTGTTCTTGCTCATGAGCTCGCAATGGAATCAAAGCAAAGGCGGAGTCGGGAGGGGTCAAACATCTACTCTATATCTTTATCGCAACAATAAATGCGCGAGTACACACTAGCCGGTAGCTCGGAACCGACATGGACAATTCAACGATGATCGGGGAGCAGCGAAGTAGAAGAAGCGGCGCCTCCGAGGCGACCCGAACGGAGCTAAGGAGAAGAGAGAAAAGAGGAGAGAGAGAGAGAGAGAGAGAGAGAGAGAGAGAGAGAGAGAGGGAGAGGAAGATCACTAGGATCACAAGAGATATTCAATAGAAAGATAAGGAGATAGCGATTTTAAGAACAAGGGAGAGGAAAGGGAGAAAATATCATCGGGCAAGGTGTTGATAAGAGAGAATGTGCGATGAGAAAGGAAGTTTTTAGATGAATTGTCTGTTGCTCTAAAAATGGGGAAGAGTTTACAGGTTGCACCTCTAGTACACGAAGATCTGAATGTAAATAGAAGGGATGGGGATACATTGGATTTGGGTGAGAAAATGGAATGAATGAACTTGAATGAAGATAATTGTCTACGGAAATCAAGAGGTTCGAGTACGAATCTTTTACAAGAGGACGGGTAATTAGTGAAAGGAACTTTACAACGATAATGAAGTTTACGCAAGAAATTAAATTGCACCTTCTCGAGGAGTTTGCGCTCCTTGAGTAAGTGGGGAGAGTAGACGATAGAACAATATTCTAAGATAGACCGAACATACACCTTGTAGGCATGGACAAGAACTAATGGATTGGCCGATCTAATAGCAATAAAAAGAAAATTAACGCGCTTAGACGCCTTTTTCACTACATCGACAATGTGAAGGCGAAAAGAAAGGGAATTTGAGATGAGCACACCTAGGTCGCGTACATCATCTACTCCCTACCAGATATAATGCTTATCTGTTCAGTTACGTCTCTTCAGTTTGCACACTCTCTAGGCTGGTGAGAGTGCACAGAATGAAGATATCCCTCTTTGCGGCACTCTTCAACTAGAGCGATAAGATAAGTGCCCGTTCCCAGGTACTCCCTAAAGTATCCATATTTTATAGACAACAAGATACTGATTCACTGTATCTTATCTGCCAATTACTCGTGCTGACATGAACGCGTGTGGACAATTGCTTTCTCTGGACCCTCTCACATACTCGCACTCTCTCGCTCTTCGCCCCATTTTGGAGAGTAAGGTTAGTTGATTTCCGAGGAACGAGAGCAGTATAGACAGGGGGTTGGAATATTGCGTATGTATGATGTAATGATGATCGAGACGGATTTTTCTGATGGAAACGAACTTCGAACTGTTCAAGCAACAATTTATCAGTGATGAATGTACACAGTATCCTAGACGTGATGAATACGGTAGCTAGCTGGTTTCTGTAGCTGCTGATTACGGTATCAGTTATCGAGTCCTTCGGCGATGCGAATCGCCTTCTCGAAGGAGAAGGGCTCGAAGGCAATTCCGTTTCCAGAGTAGAACTTGGACTGGAACTCGACCCTGCAACGAATTTAGAGGATTACTGTTACCAGAACTCGATTTGGGAGCCCTTTCACATCTGACAATATTTCTTCGTGGAATCTAAAGAAAATGCCAGACAGATATTGTTGTCTACCGATATTCTACTTTTCTGGATCAACTTATTCCTCTAAATTATGTCTATTTCGCAATCGCCTAATCGATATTCTCTGTTTCTGCCTATCTTTCCGTGATCTACCGTAATCTACCGTATCCTACCGTACCAATGGAGTCGAAGTGCGTGGAGGAAGGCGGAGAGACCCTCCATGAGCACGAGAATTGAGACGGAGAGAATGGCGAAGATGAAGAAGAAGATGAATTGGAGCGGGGCACCTGCAGAATACGGTAGATTATCGATTTTACTGATTACGGTAGGGATTAGGTAGATAACTAATTTTATTGATTACGGTATCAATTTCTGTTATTGTATCACTTACCCAACCATCCATTCACCTTGAAAGCAAAGGTTTTGAGCAGCATATCCCACAACACCTCAGAGAGCTCTGAAAAAAAAATCTCTCATTAATTTCTTGATCGATAATCAAATTCGTACAGTTTAAAACCTCCAGAATGGAGACTGAACACTGAGAGTACATCAACTCTCTCTGGTTTGCACACTATCTCGCGCCCGACCCCTTTCTGGAGGAGTGGAATCAATCCCCCTCTTTCTCAGTAATAATATCTTTCCTTTTCAACTATTCAAACATCTCGTAAATGATGACGCACTCTTGCGGTGTACGATAAATAAATATATAAATGGTGCTACTCACGAGCGTGAGCGAGCGAGAGAGCCCACAATCGGAGGTACGAGGCGGTGTGGGAGATGCATCCAAGCGCGAATTCGATCGTGTGAATTGCCTGAGTTTTTACATTGTTTTCATTACGTAAAACATTTCAAAAGCCACGGACCTTGAACAAAAACTATTAAGTATTTTGAAGCTCCGAAAAAGCGCGGGAAAACTCGATTTGAATTGTCTACCTGGTAGACCATGACGTCACCGAAGGAGAACTCTCCGTCCTCCGAGTGAGAGTGGCCGATGGAGAGACCACGGGAGTGTCTGAGATGGGATTACGGTAGTTCCGTGGGTCAAACTAGCGATCAGTGAAATACTATAAAGAGTTCGGCGGGTCAGATGGCTGACCTCCACTTGATGTAGAAGGGCTTGACAAAGAGCATGAGAGGGATGGAGATGACAGCGACGACGAGCAGCACCTTCTCGGCGATCGACTGAGAATGCAATCGATTGGATACCGTAATCCTCAGATTTTCCGTTCAAGACCAACAATAGTTCATCGATTTCGGCGTGATATCCATCCCATATATTTTGAATCGATCGATTGGATACTGTAATCTTCGGATTTTCCGTCGAGGTTGCTTTATTTCAGGCCATCTCACCTCTCCCGGATACCAGAATGAAAGTCCGCAATTGGGGTCATTGACGAAGTCGTCGAGGTTGACATCGTCTCTGAACAAGTAGATGGTTCGCAACCTCCAGTAAGGAGCCGGGGCGAGATAGTGTGGGAAAGTGAGAGAACGGTTTCGATTTTGCACTATCAATTTTTTTACTCCGTTCTGGAAGCTAGACTAGGCATCGAAATGATGCGATGCGATTTGTCTAAGAACAAGTAGGGATAGACAGGGAATCTTTATTATGAAAAATATGTAAAACTGTAAAAATGCATGATATCACTCACCCGACGTTGTAGTTGGTAGTGTTCTTGAACTCTCCGAAGCCGTCGGTTCTGGGCTGAAAATTAAAATATTGAATTTTATTTTTTTTTGAAAAATAGAAAAACTAACCGTCATCATGAACATGTTGATGAGTCCGATGAGAAGATTGGGAGCGCAGTTGGAACCTGAAATCACATCATTCCACGGGCCGGTCAACCTTACAGAAAGGCCTTTGGAGTGAGAGAGTATGTGAAATCGAGAGGGACTCTCTCATTTTTGCACACTCTCTCACTCTAATCCTGGTCTGTACGTTTGGAATCATGTGAAATCAAATACGACACTTCTATAATAAATAATAAAATTCTATAATAAAATAACCCAAAACTGTCTTATTTATGTTTCACTTTACGTGCACGAATTGAGTCATCAACTCACCAGGGTAGAATTTGCCGAAGACCCAAGTGGGCGTGACGGGGAAGAAAATCCACTTGATTAAGATCTGGAAATAATACAATATTATTAATTAACTAATTAACAAAAAGATCAGTGTTTCCTTTGCATCGCTACGCTACACCAGCCATCCTCTATTAACCTTTGTTTGTTTTTATTTACGAAAAAAAACTAATTTATAAAATATTATAAAGTTACCTGGACGCAGAGATAGACGAAGATGCAGCAGAGGAAGAGCATTTGAGGAATGAACATGAAGAAGACATCGACGAGAGATCGATTGTAGCTGAGATAGAGAAGAGATCAAAGATTAAATATCGATCGACGAATAGTGGACACATGGAAGTCAATAGGTTTTGTGTCATTGACAGTAAATTCACTCGATGATAGGTCTTTTTACTTCCAGAGACTTCCAGGTGGACAAACATTTGTCAAAAAATCAATAAAACTATTTTGCGTGGTCAAAGTGCTTACATGTGATTTCCGAGCGATACGAAGAGACCGAAAGTCATCTGCATGATTCCGAGAATGACGGCGCTACAAAAATTTATTTGTTTATTTAAAAATTATTTTCGAAAATTAGGATGATTAACGCACGATTTCATTTTCATGGTGTTGAGGAAGTTGAGCTTGTTCGAGGCCAGATTCCAGACGGGGTCGAGACCGAAGGGATAGGGTCCCTCAAATATATTCAATGTTCGCAATAAAATGCTTTTACAGTGAAATGCTCTGGTGCAGATATGGAAATGCCAATGCACAATTCCTGACAAGAATGGAACATCCCGATCATGCTTCAAAATTCGACGATGGTATATATTCAGATTCTAGGAAACATAATTATCGATTTTTTTGGGGAAATTTGATGGACAACTTACGGCTTCAGTATCGTAGCAGTAGATGGGGTCGAGCATGATCTCGAACGTCTGATTGTTGGCTGCGGCATCTATCTCCCACTGCTCGTAGCCCTTCCTGAATAATGCCCCGGTCAAACCTCCAGAAAGGGATCGAGAGAGTGCGTGGAAACGAGAGGGACTCTCCAATTTTCATATACACAATCTCGCTCCAGACGTGAGATAGATCAGTGGAATGGCAATGTTAGCGAAGAGACAACCCTAATGGGATTTTATAATGTAAAAAAAATATTTACTCAAATATTAGAGTAAACATACAATCCCTGCCACTTCCAGCACGAGTTGTCGTTGGCGTCGGTAGCCCACGAGGAATGGTAGACGTCTATCGACTTCGAGTAGTAGTCGTTGTAGATGAAACCTGCACAATTGTTTTTAAAATTATATTTAAATTTAAGTGAAAAAGATTGTTATCAAAAATATTGGCCGCTCAGAAAGGTCATATCTCATATATTTCAGCAGAGTCAGATATCGGCGTGAAGTTGCTGAAGTTCACTACCCACATGATTCCAAACCTACAGACCAGGGTTAGAGCGAGAGAGTGTGCAAAAGTGAGAGAGTCCCTCTTGATTTCACACGCTCTCTCACTCCAAAGGCCTTTCTGGAAGGTTGACCGGCCTGTGGAATGATGTGTACCGTCAGGCGAAAGAGATCAAAACAATTTTTAAAAAAGTAAATAAACTAACCGGTGTAGAGGGAGAACAAGCCCATGAGCATGACGATGTAGCGACCGCCGAAGAAAGTATTGAAGATCTGAAGGGAGGAGATCAAAGATCAAACATCAGATATTCATACGATCAGAATAGATATAATCTAGCAGTGAGCAGATAATTTCGATTATACATAACAATGGCCAGAAGGTACGATATAGCGGTTGAATGCATTTCACCCATCCAAAGATATCAGAGATCAAAGATCAAATGCCACTCACCTCATCCTTGATCTTCATAGAGATGAGCTTTTTCTCGAAAAAGATGAAGCAGAGAGCAAAGAAGAGCATGATAATTGCTGAATAAATTAATTATTTTCAAAAATGATTATGCAAATACCGTGTCCGACGTCTCCGAACATGACTCCGAAGAGGAAGGGGAAGGATATGATGCACCAGGGAGCTGAGAGAGATCAAAGATTAAAGATTATGAGCCGTTGAAATCAAATATTGATTAGAGAGAGAAATAGAGATCGAAAATCATTCTAACCAGGATTGAGCTCTTTGTAGTCGGCCATACCGTAGGCGTTGACGATGTTCTGCATTTTTTTATTATAAAAATAATTTTTAACCCTCACCTCAATACACACATTCTTTGCCTACGCCCTATTTTTTTGGAATTTAGTCTGTCTAACTTGGCTTTACTATTACTTTTGCACACAGAAAAAGAGTCTTATCTGAGGCCCATGACCCTCTAAAAAGTCTTATATTTAAGACTTAAGTTCTTATATATAAGACTTTTGAAAATGTCATGGGCCTAATATAAGACTTTTTTTTCTGTGTGTGATGCTGTCTTTTTTGGCCGTACCTGATATCCCTGTGTGAACTTATTGAGGGTGAAGTGAGTGGGCGGAGTCTCGTGGTGCTCCATCTCATTGAGTACCGGGTGAACGAGGGAACCAGCAGCGATCTGAGGAGATCAAAGATCACAAAAATATTCGTAATTTTGGTCCAAATACACAATCAACGATGTAAAGATCAGAGATCAAAGATCAAAACTCACAGTTCCCTGTCTCAACGCGTCCCTGACATCGTCCATGTCGTTGGTCGGGATCCAGCACTCGGCGATCAGACACTGGAAAAATCAATATTTAAATTAGATAATTAAGTTTAATTAATTAACTAAATCAATTAAAAATAGCTCGACCTTCTGGGTGACGTCAATGGAGAACATGTTGAGGGTGTGGAAGACCATCTTGATCTTGAGCACCTGAAAACCAGAGTGTTATGATTGGTACCATATCTGGTCCCGCTGTGGTAGCCTGGTTCTGTTCCCGTACCCACCTTGATCTTCCACGCGTAGACAGAAGTGGCTGCGGCGGTGATCACTCTCGTGCGATGCTCGAGTGTGCGAGTGATGACGTCATTCAGATCACGCAGCTTCAAATTTGATAATGATTTTTTTTTCGTATTTCTCCAAATTGTTACTCTTTGGGTTTTTTTTGAAATTAAAAAAAAACATAAAATAAAATTTTACAGTGCCGTAAGTGTCCATAATTTGTACCGATGGCCTCTGCGATTTTACTGGTATGATCAATATATATTCCTACCTGCTGATCGATCTGTTTGTGAAGAGTGAGACGGGCTACCGGCTCCTCGGGGCAGTTGTAGAGGCGGGCGTGGAAACTGAATTATCGATTGTTTTTTCACACGATTCCCAGCCTCCAGTATGGGGTCAGATGCTAGAGAGCGGGCGCAAGTGAGAGAGTCCTCTCATTTTCACACACTCTCTCCCTCCTGACCCCTTTATGGAGGTTTGGAAGTCACCACTGACCCGCTGCAGATCTTGGCGACGCGCTGCGCGAGCTGCTCTCCCGAGAAGAAGAGGATGAACACGGACTTCTCCTCGTCCTCCTGCCAATTTATCGTTCCACTAATGTTTCGTTGACGGACAAACGCGCCGTTGCCGCGTAATAATTCTCAAAAATCGAGAGGACTCACGTCGAAGCGGTCGTGCTCGCCCTCGCAGTCGTGCGAGCGGATGAAGACTTTGCCCTGGAGGGAGGGAAATCGATAATTACTAATTAATCATATTTGCAAATAAATCAGTAATCGATAACTACCGTATACCTTGCACATGCGCCACAGGAACTTCTCGAAGGCGACGACACGATCTCGACGCATCACTCCCGTTACCAGTCTGAAAGATATTTTTTAAATCGTAAAAGAGCTTTCTCTAATTTCGATTTCGCACACTTACCAGATATATCTCAACGAATTCCTGATACTAATTGAATCCGAGGTAACAAATGCGACGCACGAGTGGGTTGGGTAAATTTCGTTTGTAAAATCGTAGGTTTTCAATCTGTTTCATCTCGAGTCATTAGTTTTAGACAATGAGAATCTCTTTGATTCCATCGATTCTGCGTACTCCTTCTATCCCTATCACCCCCCCCCCCATTGTCAATGCATTTTCTTTAACTCTTAAACCATATTTGATCACAGCATCCAGTTGGCACCATGCCAATAACGCCTCTCGTTGTCTGGCCCTCTCGTTTGGCGCGGTCTCTCGCCATCTCTCTCTTTCTCTAACTCGATCTCGCCGACTCTGTTTCGAATGATGTGTTGATGAGTACGAACTTGAGTTCGGTTCCTCCTCTATCCTTGCTGTCGTGTTCATCAAAGATTCCGGCATGCGTCACCTGCTCGTGGATTACGGTAGACGCACGATGACGGGTGTGTCCCTGAGAGATGACGTCACTTACTAACTTCATTTTCCAATTTGAATTTTCGATTGCACACATGTATCTACGTTTCACACATGAAAGAGAGGACGCAAACAGCGCAATCCAGCACAGTCTCACGGTAAATATTGAGAAAAAATAGATAAACACTCTAAAAATCGATAAACACCCACAGAGTCGATCATCATCTTGACTTTCTCGATGACCTGCGCCATCTCCCACAGCTGGATGTGCGAATCCTGAAAAAAAAATCAAATCGAAAAATCCGAATTGAGAGTCAAAAATGTAAAATAAAACTATTTCTTGAGACTTTTTTCAGAAAAAAAGAGATCGTACCTTGAGCGCCCTGGTGTTGGTGTTGATGGTGACGAGCTCCTCCTCGATCTTCTCGAACGATGCCTGCAAAGGGTGAATTATCGATTGATTCTTCGATCAATCGAATGTTGGCTCAATTTATCGATTTCCCCCATTTCAATCAATAATCTCACCTCGATGTCGTTCATGTCCTTTGGCTGGGGAGCACGGAACTGCTCAGCAGGCTCGATGATTTCAACTCCATCAGAGATGATCTCCTGCTCGATGAAACCTCAACGCGAAATCATAATTCCACCACCCTCCAGAGAGGGGTCAGCGGCAAGAAAGTGTGCAAAAGTGAGAGACAACCCTCTCCTTTCCACATACTATCTCTCTACAGACCCCATTCTGGAGAATTAATAAAATCTGACCCCACCTCCAATCTCTTCAAACAACGATTTTCTGATTCAAGCACTTCATTGCCTCATCGCAAATTTTCTTATCAAGGTGGAATGTGTGAATAAGTCGCACGTTTCTATCGAAAAGTAAACTTGAAGTTTTCAGATTTTTAGCCTTAGAAAAATAGAAACTTACGAAGCTTTCTCTCCATTTCATCGCATCTGCGAACCTCGTTGACGAACTTTCGCTGGTACGAGTTCATCTCCTCGTTCAACTGCACAATTATTGATTTTTTCATCATCAATATCACAAATTCACGATATTTCACTTAGTAATTAGAATTCCCCCAATATTTCATTTCCAGGGACAGCCCTACTGACGGAAACATGGAGCCGCAACTTTTCAGGCATATTCATAACCGGGGTTTAGCAAGCACAAAATTTATATATTTTGAATGAGCCTCTCACATCTCTGAACTGGACCATGCCGGCCTCGCCCAACTCGGCGACACATTGGTAGGCGGCGTCCGTCTGCAGGAACAGCTGACACAGCGACATGTCAGCCGACCGGAAGATCGACGATTCCTGCAAACATCAATCGATAATTGGACAGATACAGTATTCCGTATTCGTGTCAGGACTTCACATAATGCTCTTAGCTTATTCTCCATAGTACACAGAGCGCAACTTTACCAGCAGAACGGTTTTCCATGTTTCGTTTTTTTTTATAGAACGGTAAAAAAACCGCCCATTTTCCGAGAAAGTGCATGAAAAAGGAAAACTTGGAGAACCGTTCTCCTCGAAAATTCAGCTCAGCGTCAGGAATCAATATTACAGTCTGTGTGCAAACCTTGAACTTCTTCGTCATTGTTGGTTTATCGTTGAGGCTCAGCCGCCGCTCTGTGCCTGCAAAATATGGTTACTGTAGGTTGATAAGATTACGGTAGGTAGGTCAAAAGCGCGTGAAATAGATAGATAGGCTGCAATGCAACACAGTGAAAGCAGGGCAGGAATTCCTTATCACTAGTAGTCTTCTTCTCTTCTTTCCCCTTTCGTCCCTCCAATAGTCTTATCACCACACGTCGATTCACACAAGGCAAAAGACCGGCAAATGGTCTCTGATTGAGAGAGAGAGATGAGCTCAGAATGATCGAATCTAACATTCAAAGAGGGCTTATCAAGGGAATTCGAGATGAGGAATGAAGTCGATAAGAGGAGTGAGAGATCGAGGGATTGAGAAAAAGAGAATCGAAAAAGGAAAGAGACAAAAATAGAACGGAGACGATACACTAAAACAAGATTAAATTTGAGATCGATACACTAAAACAAGATTAAACTAGAGAGAAACTTGAGACAGTCCTGTTCTCCCCTACCCATGACCCCTTTCTGGAGTCTTCTTCTCCTTTCTAGAGTAGAGCAATCGTTGAATATTTGTGACTTCCTTCCCAGTCAGAGCTCTACCCGGGAACAATTCCCCATGTATTCTAATCCAATGATATGCGATGCACAAAATTGCCTGCTCAATCTTTATCAAATTAAAGGGGGCTGTGATATGGGCACACATAATCAGGGGTTGTACTCGATGGGGAGGTTCTTTCTGCGGACCATGCCGTCTCCCTGGAACCACTCGCGGCGGAACTGCTTGGCGGCACCGTCGGGGGTGTTGGTCCACTCGATCGTCACACGGTCGTTGTTGGTATCCTGCAAGAAAGGGGTAGTGTATGATAACCAAAGGAGAGAATGCTAGCTCATGCGATGAAAGATAGGATACGGTAGCAGGGGTGAAGGGTACCGTACCTCCTGTCCGTAGGCGAAGGAGTCGCAAGAGACGGCGATGAGGGCGGCCTCCTTGGGGTCGAGCACTCCGGATCCGGGGTCGACGCCGAGTCTCTTCATGTTGGTGGTCTTGAAGGCCCATCCAATACGGCGAGCAGAGTTGTTGGTCACCTGAAATGTGAGAAGGTTACGGTAGGTACCAATGAAAGAGGGGTATATCCTACGGTGGGAGGGTAGCGTACCTTGATGTGGTAGGTGTGCTTGTCATCGTAGGGGGCGTTGAAGACGATCTTGGTGCCGGGGGCGGTCTGGATATCTCCGGGAGGAACGGACTGAGCCATGTCGACGACTTGGGTGAGGAGCAACCGCTCCTTCGCTCATTTATACTAAGGAATGAGCACGCAAATGAGCATTGAAATTAGAGATAATCCGGATATTGTTAGAGAGAGATTGAAATTGTGCGAGAGGATAGGGAAATTAATACTGCGCTCGATTGAAATTTAGATTGATCTTACATAATATTTTGCATAGATTCTAATGCTGCATTCATTGTCGATGCCTTATTATTGGAGGGGTCTACACTCTCCATTTCACTCACTCTCTTGACCGAGCGATTCGCGAGATAGTGTGTAAAGTAAAGAGACGGATGCCTCAATTTTTAGACATTGAATACAGCATTATAGTGACTTGATACGGAACTTGATAACCTGCAATTCCAGCCTCTGAACCTATCGTTCTCTCTTGCAATTAGTTCGTCGAAACGGTTTGGATACTGTAGCTACAGTACACTACATATCGACCTCTGAATCTCTTTAGATGCCCACAAACAGTTCTCATTGTATTATCATGCTCAGTCTCCATTTCCACTGATCTCCTCTTAATCCCGCCAGGGTCGATAAGCGGGATGCTCACACTTACTCATTCCTTCTCCATCCTTCCCTCCAGTGCCCCTGTCAGCCTTGTCAATCGATATTTCGTCAGAGATGGTGACGTCACTGCGTGACCTACTCCTTCTTCTGCTCTTCCTTACTCAACTTCAAGCCTGCGACACCGGAAGTATACTAGAGAGTATTCCGACCACGATGATTACACCGAATGCTGATGCATTCGGTGAACTTCTTCACAGAAATACTTTTGCTGATAACCTGGAATCAAGTGCGGACGAGGTTGGTTATCGATTTTTATTGCAAATTGATTGCTTAAATTCAGGACCCTCCACCTCTTGAGATCACACCACAACTGCGGAAATGCGAGTGAGAATTTGTAAAGATTTTTAAAAGTACTAATTTTTGCGTACTCATCATTAGTACTCATCAAAATGAAAATACAGAATATTGATAATTTTTCAGGTCCGAAAAGACTCATCTCTTCGATATTAGCAACAAAGCGAAAGTGCAGATGAATACTCTTACAAAATGCTTGCGTACGATTTTTTAATATGGTTATTTTACTTTTTTGTCATATTTGTTTAATTGTCAAATTCTGTGGTGTCACTGGAGATGCTACATTTACAAGAATTAATAATGAGAGGATACGTTTGGTAAATCTTTCAGTTGGTGATGATCCCTCTCCCGATTACGGTGCGACAAAGTGTGAGACTTGGTCCATCAACATAATCATTGCACTCAAAGCTGATTCAACCGATAATGATCTCGAGAATATCAAGACATTTTTACTCGATGTGAGTCACGAAGCCGTATATTGGGGAACTGGGAGGGACACTCTCATTTTCACACACTATCCCTCACCCGAACCCTTTCTGGAAGTCCGGATCCAGTGTGCAAATTGATGTACTGCAGATCAACCAATTCTGCGACAACCGCACAATGATTTCCGTATTCGCTCCAGGATATCCAAATCCAAATTGCGCCAATTTCCCGGTTTGTTGATTTGTTTAAAAAACATATTGCTTTTTTTCCTTTTTAGAAACGTAAACCTGAGAGAAGCCATGAGAAAACCTGAGAGAAACGTCAAGATAAATCCAAATCCCTCCCAAAAACGCCCCTTGGGGAATAAAGATTAAAGATTAAAGTTTTAACCAGATGTTCAACACGAATGTTGTCGATCATCTCGGTGGTCTCCCATCTTTCGTCGTCGCCGAACCGGACAACACGTATTCAATGGTCCGCGACCTCTACTTTCAGCAGGTCACACCTTTTTCTACGTCGTTCGTTTAAAAATTGTCAACTTTTTTCGAAATGAACACGATTTGTTAATGTACCGTCATGAAAATTGAAACGAATCCCCTTTCAGTTGGTATGCTCGAATGAAGCAGAAATCTCTCAATTGGGAGGTCTCACTGTCGTTTTCACCAATTCGGATTGTAATGATTACTGCACTTTCGGCGACAGACGTGTACGACACATTTCTAAGAATCTAGCGAAAAGTATTTTATTTATTTATTTATCGTACACCGCAAGGGTGCGACAACATGCATAAAATGGCGTAATAATCATATTTAGGTATGTGAGGGAAAGAGCCCCTCTTACTTCTCCCTCCCCATGCATCTTTGATCGATAGGACTGGGGAAGGATTACTAGGAAGCTCAATTTGTTGGTCATTTCAGGAGGCCAAACCATTGCCTAACCCGAGATGGACACAGTTGTATTACTCGGGACAATGGGATGAATGTGAGTTGTTTTCTGATTCCATTAGTGAGGAAGACGGTAAATTATTCATAAAAGCTGTTGGTCGCAATTACGTCGTTATCACGTGGAATCGTATACATTTCAGCCTGCGATTCTGACGCTCCATCGATTTTCGATTTCCTCGATTGCGAGGACAATGTAGACAAGTGCGAATATTCGGTAAGTTTTCCAAGCTCCTTACTTCTCAGTTCCATGGCTTTCCAAGTCAATAGAAGTATGGACAATTTCTGCAATTGTAAGATGAACAAAGTTGATGTTCGCTAATTAGCTCTAATTTCATTTCAGATGGTGCCATTGAGCAAACTATCCGAAGAGGAATCGTGCATGAGAACATGCAAGAACATGGAAACACTCAACGTCAGTCGTGAGTCTCTTACATGTAATTTTGCGCAAACAACGGTAACAACGAATTAACTGTGTATATTTTTGAGTGATTAAACTATATCTTAACGCTCTGGTAAATTATAGTCTCGAGTCTGTATCTATCTTGCCGCTTCTGCCTCAATGTTCTCGCTCATTCTGATCTCTCATTCCGTTTTATCGCCCCCATAAACTCGCACCTTCGCTTGTGCACCGATTACGGGCGTAATCATCATTGTTTCCCCACACAATCGCTTCCTTTCTCTCTAATCCCTTCTTTAATCTTGAATTTCGCATCCTCCTAAAAGTGCTCGACCGGAAGAATCACCAAAACACCAAGATCTCCTATGCAAAATCATCCATTGGAGAGTGTAGTTCAAAGATCAAAGATCAAATGGATCCCTCAACAGAACTCCTTCTCCTCATCGGCATTCCATGCATCACTATGATCATCATCGCACTCGGCTGCGCCTACTTTTGTTACAAGGTAATTAATTAATTAGTTTAAAATATTAATCAATAATTGTAGAAATCAAATATTCGCTGGCGCAAGTTCTTCCTGCGTGAGCAACTGCAAAAACATAATTTAACTGTGGATGAAATCAAGTTTGTTGTTTTATTAACATATTTACTTTTGTTTAAAGTTTGTTTTTTTTCTTCAACGAAAGAGAAAAAAAATCTTGTTCGATTTTCACAACAAAACGCGGAGAAATAAGGAAAGGTTCCTTACAGAGACTTCAAAAGACAAGCAACTTCCTGTAATCCTCCATCGCCCGGAAGTCTCGTTGCGAGCATTAGTCACAAGGTGGACTAACCATTAATCACCCTAGCCTTTTACCCCCCCCCTCTAGCCCATGTTTCATAGAATGTCGTCGTTTAAAAAATAAAAATTGTCCATGTCGGTTCCGAGCTACCGGCTAGTGTGTACTCGCGCATTTATTGTTGCGATAAAGATATATAGATAAAAATGACGTTTTACAGGAATCGAAAGTCACATCCCCAATTCGGAAGACGAATCACTACTCGGACTATTCCATGAAACCCATCGAAGAGTCAGTTTTGATAGCATTTAAGAAAATCACAAATTAATTGTTCAGGGATGAATGCTATTGGGAAATCGGGCCTGGTAATCTGCTGATACTGGATAACAAGGTCACCTTTTTTTCTTTTGATACAATAGTATTTCACGCTTTCTAAATACGAAACTCAAAATCATCTCATATCTCGAATTCTATCCAATCGAATTGGATTTTAATTTTCAAAAAACGAAATGAAAACAATAATAATGAAGAGACTTCAGGTGCTGGGTCACGGTGCATTCGCCACAGTGTGCAAGGGTGTCATCAGTGGTCGAATTCCATTACTCGACGTCTATCCCACACTCAGTCTCAACAATTGCAAGCATGGAGACGAGATTGAGGTCCGTAATTTATTTTCATATTTTAAAATGATTCAAAAAAATCCAGGTAGCGGTCAAGCGGTTACCCAACCACGCAGATGACTACGCCCGATCCGATTTCGAGAAGGAGATTGAGTTCATGAAGACTTTGGGGTAAGAAGAAAATCTTGCCGAGCGAAACCGCCATATAGGACAATTTTACCACAACAACCATGCATTACAAATATAGTATCCAATAGCTAACTAGCTAAGACATATGTAAATGAATGGAGTCCTCCTAAAAAAAACCATCCTCATGAGAAAATGAAGCAGAGATCAAAGATCACTCCTCTTCGTTCAGGTACCATCGCCACATCATCTCCATGTTCGGCTGTGTCACCACTTCGATCGATCCAATTCTCGTCGTTGAATTCTGCTACCACGGAGATTTGCTTCGCTTTCTCAGAAGTCGCACCAAGCACGTCCTTGTTGTAAGCTGATTCCAACCAAATTGCATCATTTTGGAAATCTGCATTTATTCGTCATTATAGAAATTTTGTTAAAAATATCAGGGAATAACGTAATTGTACAAATAATAATGTAATTGTCAGAACGAGGACGACGACTGTCCCATCGACGCGGATATCTGCGTGAGAGTGAAGGATCTCGTATCGATCGCTTGGCAGGTTGCAGATGGAATGGTAGTTTATCGAGATAATCAATAATACCTACTTTTTCAGTGTAAGTTTGACGAAAGTTATACAATTTCTTTCCAGAGTTATCTCTCCTCGCTCAACTTCATTCATCGTGATCTGGCTGCGAGGAATGTTCTGCTCACAAAGTCACTCGTTGCTAAGGTACGAAAAATTGTATTGATTAAAAAATATGCATTAATGAGGAGAGGAGCCTTACACACTAAATGCATTGCAATTAATACATTTCCTCTCCTAATTAAGTATCCATAAAATTAATAGTTTCGTTGTTTTATGTAGGTGGTCGTAGCATTTGCTAGAATCGATCAAAAATTTCTGATATGTTTCAAAGTATACTTACTTAGCGCATTGCGTGTCGAAATCTAATTCCACTAGCCCCGTCTCTGCGAAGAAAAACAAAAAAAATATCTATAATAGAATTAAGAAAACAATTTAGATAAGCGACTTCGGACTGGGTCGGCACGTGGACAGCACACTCTACATGGCTAAAGGTGGGTTCGTTTTTGTTTTATGTCATTACAAGGTAATCCGTTCGTGTCCCTACCAAAATATTGTGCGAGTTTGAAACTCACATAACAGAAAAAAAAACGGTTTATTGAAGGTGGCCGTCTTCCCCTGAAGTGGATGCCTCCAGAAGCACTCAAGTTCAACGAATTCTCACAGAAGAGTGATGTGTGAGTTATCATTCTTTCCAACGAATACCGTGAAAATTGTGTATATTTAAATATCACTCATTTATAAAATAATATTTAAATATCACTCTTTCAGTTGGTCTTTCGGCGTCGTTCTCTACGAACTCTTCTCTCTCGGCAAGCAGCCCTTCCCACTCGTCCAACCATTCGAGATGGTTGAATATCTCGAAGAGGGGGGACGACCGCCCCAACCGGCACTCTGTCCAGCGCCAGTGTTAGTAAACAACGACTTCTTCCCCTAAAAAGTTTCAGAGTTCCAAACTGAAAAAAATTAATCGAGGCACTGATTAACATGTTCATGTACGAAAATTCTCTAGAAGCAAGAGCTTTCCTAGATTAGCTACTCCTGGAAGGCGTAGATACGAACCAAACAATTCCATTCAGTTTCGACATCCAACAGTGGTGTCTCTCCCTCCAAACCTGTCAACGACCAACCTTCGAGGAGGTAAAGAGCGCCTTCACTGATCTACTCAATACGAACGACGAGAAGTATGGGTATTTGGATCTGGCAGGTGGGTCGCGGAAAGAGTTTGGTAACAGAAAATGTTTAGTATTGCATGTCTAGATCTGATCTTTAAAAATGATATCCATCTGAAAGGAATAATTCTTTCTCTTTGTTGCGTCACTGTAATGCTCAAGTTTTCTCCATAACATCTATGTCGCTGCTAGGCTCAACATTATTGATCGGTTTGTTATTAGGAAAGTCCGCCGGCGCTCAGCTGCACGATCTCATGAACAACATTGTGGAGGAAGTGGTTAGTAACAAAATTAATAAAAATGAAGAAAAAAATTGTTCTTAAGCTCGAAGAGGAGGAGGAACTGGCACTGCCCCAGTCGCCTTCAAACGAAGTCGAGTGGCTGTATCTCGGAGAAGAGAGGAAATGGGATCCGGAGAGAAAACGGTGCGTAGCAATTAAATGTAGTTCTGTTCACCTAGACTCCGATCATCGGAGTCCAATGTCACATAAGCATTCAATGGAATGCAGGTCATCGAGGATGTGCCATTTCTGAAACTCAGTAATTACTTTCCTTTTTTAATTTCAGAATTCTGAAATTAAGTAAAAAATTATTTCAGGTCGGCTTCGATGGTCGTTGATTCGACCCCTGCCTGTCTCACTCTCCCCAGTCCACTCCATCGAGCGGCCTCCTCCACGGCACTCGAACATCGACGCAATCTGGTATGTTTCACACTTTATTGAATATCCATCAAAACAGTGGGAAGTTTACTATTGTAGTTGTTGCCGTTTTAAATATTAAAAAATTGCTCAATTGGTGCGGAAATAGTGGAAAATAATTGGCAATGCCAATGTGACAATGGAAATACTAATTTCCACTGTTCTCCGAACATTCTCTCATGCCAGTTCTCTCTCCGTCAATTCGCTCTGGAGAAAGCGGATTCTACCGAGGAATCGACGACGAGGTTAAGCGGCGACTTGAGACTGAGTTCTCCCACTATCAGACTCACCAGTCCCTCACCGAGAAGCGGATCTCTCAGCAGTTCAAAAGCAATTGTGAGGCTCAGACTTACCCAAAGGACAATTTACCGTGTGTGATATAATGAGATTGCATTGAAAACATGCTACATGATAGTACTTTCAGGAAGTATCTACGTCTACTGCGGAAGTACTCCCGACGGGAGTGTGCCCGCTTCAGCGCTTCGAACCGCCACCGCCATATTCAGGTTTGAGATCTGTGAAGATTGGTATTTGCAATTTGGTATACGCTTTAAGAATCCTGGCCGGCATCTCATCGCTGTGATCGAACATTGGAGGTGAGAGAAATTTTAAGATATTAGATAGTGATCCTCGCGGCTCCCCCAAAATTATCCGATTTCGCAACACTTCCTTTGTAATTTCCCTAGACGATCAACGAAGCAATACCGTCAGAGCCGGAATATTTCATTTCCACATCTTATCGTGCCATACAAGCATCACACAAATACATAGAGACACGGCAATTATTTTCTTTCAGGAAGGTCTCGAGGGCATCGGCAGTATTATGCCATAGCTGTAATCCAGTCATCGCTCCATCATACATCTTCTCATCTCACTTCTCTTCGATTCTCTCCTTTTATTTGTTCAAATCGTGTCACCGAGCAATAGAAAATTGCATAATAAACCTATAAATTATCAAAACGGACCTTTATTAGATATGAAATGTGGAGAACATGCGATAAAAATGGATGAATATACATTTCAGTACATAATATGCAGCTTCTGAAGCCTTTCTTGTGATATTTCTATGTAATTCTCGTTGGCTGGGCCAATTTTCACTTCGGCAATCTCGAGAGCAGTGGAATATCGCTCGCTGAGCTCTGAAACGTCACATTTAATCAATATTTCCAGGAAAGAGTGCTGAAAAAGAGTTGAGATTGACATTTGATAGCACTTCAATAGTGACAATGCGGCTGATAAGGCGTAGAGAGCTCTCTATAGACATGAATTCAAACATTTTTTTTTCATTTTGACTATGGGTTACCTCTAAACGTCGGTCGTGTCTCTGGATTGAATCTGCAGCATTCACTAATGATGTCGTCGAGTGGAGATGGACAACCGGCCGGAACTTGATGCAGCAAATTCCTAAGCGATGACGTCATCATTTTCAAAATCTCTTGAGTAACATCACTGAAGATAACAAATCACTCACCCTGATCCAACATTGTAGAGTAGTTGGGGGTAGTCATACTGGTTGAATGGTAGTTGTTCACTGATGAGATGGATGATGAAGACACCAAATGTGTACACAAATGACTGAAAATCGAACAAACTTATCAATTTCGGTGATAAATCATTGCCCAGATGCCATTTCAATTTTATTTTACGTTTTTTTTTATTTTATTTTATAATAATTCCCGTTATATCTACTGTCATTAATAATTTACAATTTCGCAACACTTCTTTGGTGATTTCGCAATCAGGACCCCATCCTGACCAATGACATTTTCCCCCGAATTTAGGACATGCTTAAATCAAAGGATTATTGTAGAAATTCCTAAAACCATCTCTCCTTACCTTTTCCTCTTGTCCCTTCTCTTCTCTGAATACTTCTGGTGCCCAATATCCCTGTTGCATTTTTCGAATCTTTCTCGGTTGAATAAGGGCGCTCCCTTTTTGATACATCACGCTGTAATAAATATTTCAAAATTATCTTTTTTAGAAAGTTCTTTCGAAAAAGGGAATTAGTTTCGAAATGAAAGAGCCTTTTTTCTTTTTCGCGTGAGGGAAATGTGTGTAGCTTCATTCGGCATACAACTCCTATGACGCGAGTAACGTGTTGGTAGAAAAATATCAAGCATGAAAGTTACCGATAAAATAAAACTGTTAGTCATTTCATTCAGTAATATTGCTTTTGTAATTACTAACGCAAGATTAGTCATGCATGATCACAACTCTCAGTTAGAAAAAAAAACAAGTTCCTTCTGTTGTAATAATGTCCATTTCGTATTTCTTTCTCATAATACTGTACCACGTTTCATCGCATGAATTAATTTTATAAAAATTATTTTCAATTTAAAAAAAAATGTAACTCACTTTCGCAGGCTGATTGGCTGAGGAACATCTCTGAGCAATCGGAGCAACTTTCGCACAAACTGAATTTTCTCCCGCAAAAACGATTCATGATTTGACAGTTCGTGATTTTCTTCGCGTTTGCTCGAAGGACTGGCAGCTTGGTTCCTTCAACGTATTTTTTTCATAATTCGCCAAATAGATATCAAACCTTTTGTAGATCTCTTCCACTTCTGCTGACCTCTTCTGCTCGTTGTTATTCAATTCAAATGTCTGCTGTGCGAGTCTGAAATATTGATAAAATATTACACAAGATTTATTATTTTCAAATACACATGTTTCATTGTCAATATTGAACCTCATGGCCAATTTGGCGTTTTCTTCTTCCATTCTTTTCCTATCTTCTGTAATCTTCTGTTTGAGTTGCCTGAAAAATATTTGCGAAGTAAAATATTCTATAATAATTTGGAAAAGCCTGAAAAATCTCACCTACGCCCCATTAAGGTCTGCGATCAATTACATACTATAGTCTATATTTCACTCATTACTCGGAGATCATTCAGATTAAATCGAAACCTCCAGGAAGGGGTCGGACGCACAACTTTTCTGAGGATTGATCGGGTTGTAGAATGAAGTAGTAACCTTTGTTCTTCTTCCAACTGTTTTACTTTCTTTTCCGATTCCTCTACGAGCTTCATCATGCGCTCCATTTGTTGCGTTCTCATTTTTGACATGCTGATAGTATGATTTCAGTTTAATGATTCCAATTTTAAGACCTCCTTACCTCTTTTTAGACTCCATTTCGAGCCTTTTCTTCTCACTACAGGATGTTGCTTTTCCAATATTGTTCGGAGTCTCATTGGTCTCTTGTGAAAGATCCTCCCAATCGTCAGATTCCGTTTCACTATTTCTTGATTCTCTCTCTTCTCGAGGGAAGAGAATTTCTCGAGCGCATGCGAAAGTGACATCCATCCTGTACAAAACGTGAAAATTCAATACTGAGCAATCGATATTCGAGCGGGACGGAAATAAAGATACAAGGAAGAATTGGTCTCGAGGTGAAAAATTAACTGTACGACAGTGAGCACGATATCTGTAGGCGGAATGCGTCAATGTCCTCTTACCCGCCCTATTTAACGAGTGAGTCGTTTTGAAATTATCATATTACGAAACTTGTATCTTCTCGCATTTCAATCCCATTGTCTTTCGTTACTTTCAAGCTTTTCATATGTGCCGGTTCCTTTCGAAAGTGCTTACCAAATCATTCCCCGGCTCCGGTTAAATCGCCGTAAAGAGGAAACTCTCTCAGTTTCTGGCAATCTCTAGTCTCTGATCGCAAATGAGTATTGAGAAATTCCCTGAATTGTCCGCACAGGAACGCATGTCCGATAAGATTACTAATGCTGAACTCATTAATTACTATTGTTCTCTCATCAACCATTCCCAACTTTTTTTCATTTCGAAACTGGACGATTTTTAAAGGAAAGAATCTGTCAAGAGCGGTCGCTTTCGTCGAGGAAAAGGTTGAGAACTCTCTGAAAATTAAAAGATTTTGTCCGGAAGGTCGAGAAACTCGTCTTTTTTCTTCGACCAGATCAACATATCTAGACGATTTCTCTGTTCACAGGTTTTGCAAGAACTCTGACGCTCAATGCAAATATACGACCAAGGCAGGCAAACAGAAACGCTTGTATGCATATCCAAAGATTTCTATGAAAGTCATTTTGAAATTGTCTTTTTCTGTTCATCACATCTTTCTTAACTTACCCTATTTCAATCACTTAATGCAGTTCAAAATCGTAGTCATTGCATTTTTCTTTTGCTCTATGAATACTAGTCCCACATCAACCTGTTCATCCCAGACTACGAAAGAATACGGTAGAAATCTATTGTTGGCATCGCCAATTTCGAAAAGCGATGGCATACTGTCGGACGATTTTGTATCGCACATGCCTGTCAATAAGATATCACTGATAAATACAAAAAAACACGAGATTATATTCGAAATAATGTTGTGGAAATGAGTTGATTAGAGTTGGAGGAGTTTTTTGTATTATTTTTTTAAAACTAGAGCTGCATATTTTTAAAGGGATGGCTAGACAGGAAGGATAGCAACATCCTATTGGGAAATGAGACGTTTTAAGATTCCCATTTCGAGCAAGAATCTTGCTTCCCTGTCATTTTCACATATTTTGCGGTGTTTTTGCCAAGCAAAAATCTTGCCCGGTTCAGGAATTTTGCTTCCCATCAGTTCTCCCATGTTCAATTCCCACTCATAAAAAGTGATCTCTCTCTCGTCCCTCTCTTGGCCATACATAGAAGAATCAAGTTAATTCCACTCATTCTTCGCATTCTGAGGACCTGAACCGCTTATTTTTCCTGCGAAGCAATCCCTAACTTTTTTCATGGAAGCGGTCTGTTCCTTGTATCTCTCAATTTTTGAAAGTCTCATTCTTCTCATTAAACAAGATTTATCTATGCGCCTCAAGAAAAAGTAAATTTCTTTTTCACATCTTGATTATTAATTTTGCTCATTCAATCATTCATAAAGACCCTCGATCATTCATCATTTAGTGTCCTGCACATGAAAGTACACCGTGCTAACTCCACCCTTTATTGTGGAAGATGTTGGAGAGGATACTGTACTTCTCATCACTTGACTGCTCCTCTTCACATTCAGCACTATCCACACTCGCCGATCGTTGCTGCAATTTAAAGTCAGTTTGCGGTCGAAACCACTTTCCTACAGTACCCCAACTGCAATACTTACAGCAGGTGCAGCTGAGGCGACGGGTCGCGGCACGGGCAGCAAGAGCGGATCCGGCTGCAGCTGCATTGGTCGCAGCGACAACGAGGAGTCCCTGCAATGGTCGATGCAGCACTTGCAGCAGCTGCAGCAACTACTCACCTCCTTATCAGCCTTGAGCTGTCGGATCTGCGCTCGCATCATCTCAATAGTGTCGTCCTTGCGTCCTTGTTCATCCCCCAACTTGTCGATCGTCTCATGACACCGCTTCAACTCCCCCCTCTGTACTCGAATCTCCTCCTCCATGCCAGTTTGCGATTTTCTTCAGTTCGCGATTTTCTTCTACCACATCTTCATTTTCGTCTCGAAGTTTGCCATATTTCTCATTCAATCTGTTGTAGGCTTTCTCCCATTTTTCAAGGTACTCCTTTCTTTTTTCCGATTTCTCCTTCAGTCGCTTGTTTTCCTCCTTCAGTCGAATGTTTCCACGATTCTCGACATCTTTCTTCAGTTCTTGATTCTCCTTCTTCAATTCCTCCATTTGTTCGTTCATTTTCTCTACTTGGAAATTCTGCGGGGGAAAATGAACCATTTTCGACTCTGAATATCGGAATTATTTCATTCCGCGGTAATTTGCTTAAGAGTCTGTCTCTGAGCGAATTAGAACATACAATACTAAAAAGTAATTATCAATTATAAGCATACACCATCCTGCTCCAATAGATTCCTGAAAGCCGCAACTAGAGTGTTTAATTCGGTTCCGGGTCCGTCTGAATGACCGGTTCCTAAATCCAATTTGCGAGAAATGACACGGCTCGATATCCACCTCTCAGAAATGATACGGACCCGATATCCGACACGTCTAAATGGTCTGGACTCGATATCTTTGTCAAACTGTCGATCACTGTCATATGGGGAAACTTTATTTTGAGTTTCAATTTAGGCAAAAAGATCAATTTCCATTATGATCACTACATTTAAATTGAAGTTTTTAACGATTAAACGGTGAACTGGATTTTACCGGGTTCAAAATTTGTTACCATCCCGTTCAGCTGGGAGTTCATAAATCGCCTTGAAAAGTATTTTGTGGATGCTTATTGTGATGGTCTCTCTATCCAACTTGTTATATCGATAGTAGCTAATTTCATTCTCAAGTTACGGCAATTTTCATTGAATGTGATTAGGGTACGTTGCGCTATCGACAACTAACAATATGACTGGAAAGTGCCTGAACCTCATCTTTCCCACGGATTATTGGTTTCCAGAAGATCTCCGTTTTTGCAATCAGTAGATCTTTGGTCAACTCATTTTTAGTAGTAAAATCAAACTAAAATAGTGAAATCTAAAGTAATCGTCGTCAACTGAAATCGCCATAACTCATCTAAGGAGAATCTAAGGAGCTACAATCATAAAAAGTCGGCCGGATAAACTACCACAATAAACATCCATAGATTACTTTCCACGCCAATTTATGAACTCCCAGCTGCACGGGAGGGTAATTGCGAAGTGAATCTTAGGCTACACTTTATTGGAGATTACGTCATTACTTTCACCGTTTTCTTCTCTTTCCTGCGTTTTCGGTATTCTGAAATACACTAATTATAGTTGATATTCTTCAGTATGGCATTTAATGACCAAATCATAGACAGTCTGCTAGAAGTTTAGCTCAATTTACAAAGTTTAATTGCCTGAAAATATAAAGATCCTCTAAGAAAAACATACTAATAACTTACAAAATAGTGTTGTCTTAATAGGAAGTATGTCTAGCGACCGCTGATGATTGTGAGAACTACCAAAAATGGCAAAGAAGACAAAGAGAGTGTATGGAAATCGATTATTGAGACGTGAGAAAGCGTAGGGTATCGGGTCCCCTCTCCCTCTCACTCTCGGATATCGGGTCCGCAGACCGCTCATTCTGAGAATGCGAGTCCGAAAGATATCGGGTAGCGTCACTTTTAACACTCTAGCATTTACCCGCTGGCCGCGTTATTTATCTATTTCTTCTTCGGAGTAATCAACGCCTTTGGTTTCACTTGTCCTATTATGCATTTTTTTCTCTTTCTCTAAATACAGTTGTTTCTTAATTTATTTGTTCAATCTCCAATCTCAGAATGGCAAATTTGCTGTACAGGGAGGAAAGTTTCGCGCAAGTTGACTTTCTCCGCGAAATTAGGGTTAGTTTCCATTCATCGATAATTGTTAATCTTTAATCATACAAATTATTCTTCAGAAATCGATAAGCACAATACTTGTCCATGAAGGTGTTTCTTACGATATCAGTGATCCTTCACTTATATTGATGCGAGACAAGTCCAATGAACAACCCAGAAAAGTGGAAGCAAAAGGAAAACTGAAAAAGTTCAAGAAGGATAAGTAAGTTATCAGAATTGAAATGATTGAGATTTTTCTCGTTTACGTATTTCTTGTAAGTGAGTATTCTACAGGACATCGAATTTGGTGGTGTGGCGTGGAAATGCATACTGTATCAATGATGGTTTTTTGTGGTTGTTGGATCTGAAAGAAATGATGTGGAGCATTATCCCTGTTCGAGACTGCAGGGCTGAGGTAAGAAGCACATTCAAATATGTTTCTTACCCGTACACCTTGTTGTGCTTATTAATTATTACGATTATAGTTATAATAAAATTTATTTTTGTCATCATCCTCTTTTGGAAGATTCAACAAGTGACGATCTCTTTATCCCCACAGATGAGGAGAAAGGGCTATTTATGTTCACCCGATTCCGGCCTAATTTCCAAGAATGCGAGAAAGTTATCATAAACATGTTTTTACTTACTAATCTAAGGGATTAATCACGATAAGTTATTTTGGTAGAATAATCTTTCACATCTTTATTTATATGTCTAAGAAAGCTGTTCATCAAACCAGCAGTTGTATTCTCTTCGTTGCTTACTCCCATTCCCTCTAAAATCGGCCATTTCATTTATTTTTTAAAAAATAATCGGCCATTTCATTTATTTTTAAAATCTGAACATCCGAAAAAAAGTTAAAGATAGTTTGTGTAAATTTTATAAATATATGTATATTTTGTTGTTGAGAACTGCTCCCAGAAAGAATATCACTTCGAAAACTGAAAATTATTGCCGAAAAAAATGCCTTCATGGACAAAACTTTTTTTTATCGAACGTTCAATTGTCAATTAATATTTTTCCAAATTGCCATCTTAATTTGGCCGACTATTTGTTTGGCCAAATATTGAACATTTCGGAAAATTTCCTGTCGGAAAAATTGTCCGAAATGGATCGGAAAAGCGGGGAATTTTTCCTGTCGCACAACCCTGATTACGACAGGATTAATCGATACAATACATCAAGAGTGGCACAAATACAGTAGGGTTGCGAAAATGACTCCACGGGTAAGCGTCTTTCTTTCTTCTCTCGATCAATACCCGTCGAGAGAAAAGAAAAAGTCACCAGGGGTCGAAGACGAGATCGTAAACTTGTGAGTTACTCGCGGGCCGAGGAATTTCGAAGAAAATTTGTAAAAGAACTCAAAACAAGGGAATATGAATATAATTATAGCAAGACAATTTGATTAATATATAATTCTATCATCGATTCAATAGTAGAATCTAGATATACACAAAAAACCAACATTTTATTCGATAGAGGCAGATGCAAACCACAGTTTGGGCTCAATCTAGAATACTTGAATACTAATAGCAGGTATTCGTGATTAACTATAAGGGCAGCATTCTATGAGAAAGATCAATCGATTCAGAATTTATGCTGCTGTGAGACCATTTTTTTAGATTTTCTTTTTACTAAATTTTAGAAATGAATTACAGATTTCGAATCTGGCCTCGTGGGGAAGAGTGGAGATCAGTAATTGAAACTAGAACTGACAATGAGACAATACAAGGTACTTGGTTCTGCTTAAGTTGCTTCTCTATTTGCCATTATTAGCCACTCCTTTCAGTTGTCGTTTATTTAATTTACAGGAGATCCAGTCTCATTTCCGGATAAGATGATGATACGTTATTTTACATTTATGCCGCGCTCAATTTCTCAAGTTCTGGAAGGAATAAGATGTGGTTCCATTCCGTATCCAAAATCGCAGGATGAGTTGGAACGGCTATGTTTGCAAGAACGAACGGGAATTGAGAAAGCAGAAATACGAGAAATCGTAGAAAAACTGCGTCTAGATAACAAGTAAAAACTCGTGTATTTTAAATTTTGCAATTTTTCTAGTGTAATATATATGTGAAGAATGTATTCCATACAAAGCTACTGTACGTATAATATTAATTGTTGCAGCAGACAAGACCTATCCACTCGATTCTCACGCGTGTGCTGCTTGTGTGCATCCCCGAATTCCCGCATCCGAGTAATTTTCACAGCATGCGGCCACGTCTCTTGCAAGGCGTGTGCTCAAGAACTCTCTTTCAACCATCCTCAATTCCGATGCCCTTTCTGTGGAAAACGCAGCGATTTTCGTCGCATCTTCGAAGATGAAGCAGAGAGTGCAGCAGGTGCAGCAGGTGCAGCTGCTATGGCTCAAGATACGATCGGCGATAATCGACAGCTGCAACACTCACACCTACAGTCCGGAGAGAATTGATGGAGCAAATTCAATTGGACCATATCCCATTCCTCCTCTCACAATGGGAGAACCAAAACTTGACATATTTTCTCCCCTCACTCCTAATTCCCGTGCGGTGGTCCCGATCACTCCCTACCCGCTCCTAACTCCTGCGAATGACCCATTATTAAATATCATTTTTAACTCGTTCATTTTTTACATGTTGTGGCACCCTTGTGGTGTACGATAAATAAATAAATAAATAAATATACATTTCATGAATGGAGATTTCGATGTATCTTTCGTAGCGGTGACAATACAGCAACTGAGGCTTTCAAATTCAAATGCGATACAATACGTGGTCGATGGCCTTCTTTAGAATGATTCATTTTGTCCCGAGTTGAGCATCGCATGGGATTCTTCACATTTCAAAGATACTCGCTGAAAAAACCAGAAGCGATTTGCGAGTGTCATTGGCGTGAAAATATTTTCTCACATTACTTTCTCACATTACTCCCCTTACCAGATACCTTCCCATGTATCCATGTTGGCTACTTTAAACTATCCGGATATTGATTGGCAAACCCTATCTTCTCCCGCCCATTCCGATCTTCTAGATTTCATATCTGACCCCCGTTTCTTCCAGTTTGTCTCTTTTCCAACTCGCCCTCAAAATTACCTTGATCTTGAGAGGCCCTTTAACGTTACCGGGAATCCACGGAATAATTTTGAGTTCGCGGTATTCCCTGATGAGCAATGGCTGTGTCGCGTGTCGCGTCGCGGTCTTATTTTGGAGGCTCTTTTTCTCATTGGAGAATTTCGTTACATAAATTCTAATATGAATATAATTTTCAATAAATATAATTTTCAATACACCGAATTATGTAAAAAAAGAAATTTAAAAAGGCCAGATGTAGTTGGATATAACCCTAATATAGTAGGCTCACTAAAAGGTAAAGGTGTTAGGTCTTCTACACGCAAGGCGGTCTCGACCACCCCTATGCCTGAGGGGCAACGAAAGCCTGTCCTCAGATGATCAGCGGCCTGTTGCGAGGATATTCTCGTGTTGTGTGCACGTGAATCGGGGACCCCTTTCGAGGCTTTTTTTGGATCATGATTTACTGTATAGGTAACCAAGAAGAGTGATGAGGAGTGAGTAAGTGTTTGTGTATTGTGATGTTATTCTCGGAGGCAATCGATTAATAAATAAAATTCAATTTACTAACAACAACGTACTCCGTGGAGTGCGAGAAGAACAACTGACCGAACAATTTAGGAAAAGCAAACAATTATTAGACAGAAAGCCGCAGCTACTACTTCAGTATACTGTAATCACGCGAGAACTAGTGCACAAAACGTTACGGAAAGTAAATGTGGCTAGTCGCCAACTGATTTAATTAAACAAGGAATAGGGGAGAGTGTTTGCACCCTTTAACTTGGCTTGAATCTCTTAGGTGTCTTCTCATCTTCTTCATCTCCCTCCTCCAAGTTTCGGCGTCCTCGACGAATCCTGGTATCTTCTCGGTCAAAGGATGGCTCCTCTGGATCGTATTTCTGGTTCGGGCAGTTACGGGCGAAGTGACCCTTCAGATGGCATTCATGACACACAGTCTCCTTCATCTTCTCCTCCTTCTTTTTCCTCAGCTCTTCTATCATCTTCTCAATCGACATGTGTAGTTCCCTGGATGATTCCTTCTTGTTGGGCGTGTTCCAGTCTGCCTCGATTCTCCTCTGCTGTACCATCCTTGGCGGCGGTATCCATCTTCCTGAGTACCTCAGCTCTCTCCCAGTCATTTCGCGTGAGATGCGGATGGGACAGATGTAGAGAAGAGATCGGGTATCCGTCGGTGACGAATGCACACTCATTCAGCAGTACTCGAATATCTCCTCTCTCAGTCACCTCTGCTGCCATCTCAGTCAACTGCTCTTCGTAATCGTGTTCCGTGTCCATCCCACTTGGCTCCCGTATCACGACCACCTCCCATGCGGTGCATTCAGTGACCTGCTTGATGTACGCCCAGAGTTCGTTCCGTCTCCCTCTGCTCTCTGATCTCGGCCACAAGATCACCACAATCTTCACCTTCTTCTCACGGTTTCGCAGGTGTTCGAGGAGTGCTCGCCAATCCACCGTCACCTCTTCATACCACTCCCAGTGTACGGTGTCACTCTTGCCCTGCGGAGCATTCTTCAATCCCTTCTGCAGGATTACGGTCCCGTATCCAGTTGTCTCCTCCACCCTTTCTCCAAGTGACGATCAATAGGCCTCCTTGAGGTGCTCCGAGACGTCCTTCATCACGAATCGAAACTGTCCTCCTGCCTCGATAGTCCTTCTTGCATGGACACACGTCTTCTTCACCGTCATTCTGCATTCTTCTACCTCGATCTTCTCGTCTCTCAGCGTCTTCGTCTTCTCATCTCTCTTCGTGTCTTCGAGAATCTTGTGAGCTCTGCTCGGAGTCATTTTGCCGAGCTTGACGACGCGGATTAGCACGGCTAACTCGATCACTCGCTTGATGGGAAGATGTCTGTATGCTGGGGGGCATTCCTCCCACAGACTTCCTGCTTCCCTCCCTTCTCGATTGCACTCCGGGCACGCATGCATCCAATGCAGCGGACTCTTCTCGTCGATGACGATCCTGCAATACTTATCCTTCATATCCATACCATTGACTGTATTCAATCTCAATGAACTTTCAATACTCATTGGTACTTTCCTTAGCCGGTCTAGCTGCACCACTTTCTCTTTCTCGTCTTCAATTCCCACTATCTTTGCCGTTGTATCTGATCTACCTATCACCCTGTATGGCCCCTCCCAACAAATCCTTAACTTCGGGGTTTTCTCTCCATTTCTCTCTCTAAAGGCATATACTCTATCACCCACCCGTGGTTCATTCACTTTGTTCCCTTCTCTCTTCTTATCATACTCTATCTTCATTTTCTCTCTTTCCCCCTGTAATCTCTCATTAACGATTTCTTGGGTTCTCTTCATCCTCAACATCATACTTGACTTATAGTCATCGCTATCTACTACGTATCTCTCATCTACCATCCAACTCTCTCCGGTCGGCAATCTATCGTCTCTCCCGTGGAATAGGAAAGTTGGACTCTCTCCCGTCGCTTTATGTGGCACCGTGTTGTACGCATATAGCGCATAAGGTAGAGCGTCTTCCCATTCATCTGATCCTCCTAATATCCGTCTCAGTAGGTCTGTGATTGTCCTATTCACTCTTTCTACCGCACCATTGGCCCTCGAGTGATACGGTAAGGTACATTTCCTCTCTATCTTCCATAATTTATTGATTTCTTCCATCACCTCATTCATAAACTCTCCTCCATTATCACTCAGTAATGCCTTAGGCACTCTCCCTCCTTTCAATACCCATTGAGTCATAAACTCGTCTGCTACCGTACTCGCTTTCTTATCTCTGATCGGACAAGCTTCAGCGTATCTCGTGAATAAATCGATAATTGTTAGAATGTAACGATTTCCTTTCTTGCCTCGACCCATATCGATTAAATCTACCGCCACTATTTCCAAAGGAGCATTTGCCTCTCTCGGCTTCAGTTCGGGGATGAATCTCTTTCTTGAATTGCTCACAAGACACACCTCGCACTCTCTCACTACTTTAGCTACATCCTTATTCATCGATCCCCACACGTACTCTTTCTCTACCAGCTCTAGCAATTTCTGCACTCCCACGTGACCTACCAACACACTCTCATGTATTTCCTTCACTAGCCTTAATCTCTCTCTCCTTGGTACATACAATCTTCTTTCGTGATCCCTTCCTATCAGATACAGTATCCCTTCTTCCACTATCACATCCGCCATGCTGTACTTCTTGGTGGAATCTGGTATTTTCACAATCTCCGTCTTCTCACCCTTTTCCTTCTCTTCTTCATTCCACTTTCTTACTAGTTCTACCACCCATTCCTCCTTCTCTTGCAGTTTCCTCCACTTTTCTTTCCCTTCTTTCTTCTCTATTGCTACTATTTCCTCATTCCTCAATTCTTGATCTCCCTTCTTCTTACTTCTAGTTATCACGTTGATTACTAGATCATCTCCTATTGTCACTGGATCTCCCGCTTCTTCCACTAGATTTCGTGATAATGAATCCGCCACCACATTCTCTCTACCCTTGACATGTACAATGTCGAGGTTGTACGGCATCATCTCCGCCGCCCACCTCAATATCCTCGAGCATACATTCTGCCTTTTAAACATGGATGTTAATGGTGCATGATCTGTCCTTACAATCACTCTACTACCAAAGATCAGAAATTTCCATTTCCTTGTCGCCTCGAATATAGCAAGTGCTTCCAGATCAATTATGGAGTAGTTTCTCTCAGGACCTCTCAAAGATCTCGAATAGAATGCTACCGGCTTTTCCACACCTATCTCGTCCGCTTATGCGAGTACTCCTCCTATGCCGTGCCCACTTGCGTCTGTCGTTATGATGAATGGCCGATCTCCTTTCACTGCGGCTTCACAATCTGGCTGTACGAGCACCGGAGCCTCCGTAAACGCCTTTTTCATAGATACGAATGCCTTTTCTTCCTCGCTACCCCATCTCCATTCTACTCCATTCCCAGCTAATCTGTGCATCGTTGTTCATTGCTAACTCTGGCAAGCTCTTCACTCCCTCATCTGTACAAACCGCTTTAATAACCTCTCTATATGTTCTCGCACTCTCGGCTAGTTTGCTCATTTTAGTGAGGATCTCATCTACCGACCTGCACTTCGTGCCTTGGACTAATTTCTGTTCCTCCTTCCAAAAGTTGCTCACTTCCTCTCTCCTCTCATTCCCTCTATCCATTGCTTTTTGCACCTCGTCGCACTCCTCCTTAGCTCTCTCTCTCGTCTTTCTAAATAGCTCCCTCACTTCCTTAATGTTCTCTTTAGTTTTGAGTGCCGACAACTTGACTATTGCCTCCTCACAGTTTTTGAACTGTTTGAAAACTTCGTCCATTCCTTCACTCACTCTCTCATCCAGTGCCTCCTTTCTCATTGCTTCCGCTCTACCCCTGGTCAATCTATCACTCACAGCAGGGGTTGTCTTGCTGCTTCCATCCGACTCCTTGCTGCTCTCGCTTCCCTCGCTTCTTGCTTTCTCCTCTTCTTCTTCCACCATCTCCACGTCCACCACTGCTTCCTCCTCTTTCTTCTTTCCAACCTTCCCTTTTCTTTCTGTTTCTTCGCCCAGAAGTTCAGCTTCTAGCTCCTCCGAAATGTCAGACATCTACAAATACTCCCTCGTTATTCTGCACAATAACGATAATACACCAATACGGTATCACACGCGAATAATCACAAATACGGGATCACACGGGAATAATCTCTATAATGGGTCATACCCAAAATGTCCCCCCCTCCTAAAAAAGAAGCCCAAAATGTCCCCGGAGAAAGTGCCCGAAATGTCCCCTACCCAAAATGTCCCCCCCATGCCCAAAATGTCCCCCCTGCCCAAATTATCCCCTGCCCGAAATGTCCCCCCCCCTTCCGAGGAGAGGGAGAGAGTAGGGGAGAGGAGAGAGATAGCTTCCTCTCCTTTGCCGCCAAGCCATTTTAGGCGATATTCAAGGTGCTCGATCTCAGCCGAGAGTAAACCGATCGACATAATTTTTGGTTTCAGAGGTCTTCTTGCTTATCGCAATAAATTGAACCGGGTATTAAGCAAAAATATTAAAATAGAGTCGAGTTACAGCAAGTCAAATATGGCCGTTTTCACCCACATAAGGGTACCCCCCATGGTGAAAAAAGTGAAATTTTTCGATCTCGCAAATTTTAATGAAATATTGATACAACACATTTCCCATTATGGGAAATTCGATTTCATCAATATTTTCACTTGATTTCGCCTCCTAAAGCGGCAATTGTGAACTGCTTGATGTTGTTTTATCGCTATTACGTTGTATTTTTCTCAAATAATTTATTATAATTTCTATGAAGACAGCAAAATATATTAAAAGAAGAAAAAGTTCAGTCGCCGTACTAATCCCATTTCGTTTGCCAGGAAGGGAACATGTTAGAGAGTGTGTTGGAGAAGAGATGCAGAGAAAGATATCTAGCCAACGAGCGGGTTTGGGAGAGGGGAAAATTCGTTCGCCAGGCGAGAGACAGCCGTGATGTCACGAGCACAGATAAAAAATAAAAGTGAATTTGCCTCGTTTACCTAATCAAACGAGCTAGTTTTTACCCAGTGGGGGTAGACTTATAGCCACGGGGTGCGAAATCATCTACCCCCAGACAGCGGAGGAGAAAGGAATGATAAGTGAGACTCAAGGTTCCCTCCATCTACTATAAGGGTGTCCGGAAAGTTTTCGCACTTTTTCACGTTTTTGCTTTTCCTTCTTTTCGCCTCAATCGCATGGGGTATTGCTGTAGCACGTTAGTGTGAGGGCCTGCTCTCACTACTTTTCTGGTTCTAGGGAGTTATGGCACTGATGGTGCCTATTGTTGAGCAACGAACTTACGAACAACGAACTTACTCAACGAACTTACTCAGACCTGAATTTCAAAAGTTTTCATATTTTTATCTCGAATAGTAGTCGAAAAAGTTCGCCCAAATTGTCAAATGAGTCAACCAATAATTGCGGATAATAAAAACAAAAATAAACTTTCGCAAAAATAAATTTCCAACGTGTTTTTTCAACCGATGAGATTTTCTCCGTAAAAAAACGGTGGCAAATTTTTTTATTCACTTATAATTGTTTATAAGCCATGTTTGGAGTGAATTGGGGCTGAAGAAGTAGGAAATTTAAAAATGTCGGAAAAAATATTTTCGACATTTTTCCAGTTTTCGACTTTTACAACGACCTGCTCTCGATTTAGGCTTTTGAAAAAAATAGTTAAATTCAATCTAAAAAATAGTTAAATTCAATCTATTTATATTCTAAAAATTGTATTTTATTTGCTTTTTAGTATTATGGTTCCTGGGAGTCGATCCTCATTTCCATTGCTCTCCCTCTGTCTGCAATTTGTCTGTACACTCCCATTCTCTCAGTATCTATCCCGATTTGTGTGATCTACCGAACTCCCCGGTCTGACATTTTCTATAGATCATCTCGAAATTTTCATTTTCCAGGAGTATATCAAAGGGGTTTGGTACGGCAGCGGATGTGCGATTTTTACGAGGAAATATGTCCAGGATTGTGAGACTGGGCGATGCGAATGTTTGGAGTGAAATTTTTCTGGGGTTATCTATTTGGGGGATTTCATGTTATATTTTTAAAATATCTTTTTTATATTATTTTTGGCCAAACATCGGAGTATTCTGTGCAATGTGTGTCTGTTCTTTCACTGTGTGGCCTCCCCGGAATATTGTTGAATGTGTAGTTAAATTATTTCTTATTTTCACTAGTTTGGGCTTTTTTGCCCAAAACTAGGGATAACAAAATGAAAACGGAAAGCGGAATCCGCCATGCAAATCGGCGAGAGTCGTCTCTTGCCGGCGTTTTCGACTTTTACAACGACCTGCTCTCGATTTAGGCTTTTGAAAAAAATAGTTAAATTCAATCTATTTATATTCTAAAAATTGTATTTTATTTGCTTTTTAGTATTATGGTTCCTGGGAGTCGATCCTCATTTCCATTGCTCTCCCTCTGTCTGCAATTTGTCTGTACACTCCCATTCTCTCAGTATCTATCCCGATTTGTGTGATCTACCGAACCCCCCGGTCTGACATTTTCTATAGATCATCTCGAAATTTTCATTTTCCAGGAGTATATCAAAGGGGTTTGGTACGGCAGCGGATGTGCGATTTTTACGAGGAAATATGTCCAGGATTGTGAGACTGGGCGATGCGAATGTTTGGAGTGAAATTTTTCTGGGGTTATCTATTTGGGGGATTTCATGTTATATTTTTAAAATATCTTTTTTATATTATTTTTGGCCAAACATCGGAGTATTCTGTGCAATGTGTGTCTGTTCTTTCACTGTGTGGCCTCCCCGGAATATTGTTGAATGTGTAGTTAAATTATTTCTTATTTTCACTAGTTTGGGCTTTTTTGCCCAAAACTAGGGATAACAAAATGAAAACGGAAAGCGGAATCCGCCATGCAAATCGGCGAGAGTCGTCTCTTGCCGGCGTTTTCGACTTTTACAACGACCTGCTCTCGATTTAGGCTTTTGAAAAAAATAGTTAAATTCAATCTATTTATATTCTAAAAATTGTATTTTATTTGCTTTTTAGTATTATGGTTCCTGGGAGTCGATCCTCATTTCCATTGCTCTCCCTCTGTCTGCAATTTGTCTGTACACTCCCATTCTCTCAGTATCTATCCCGATTTGTGTGATCTACCGAACCCCCCGGTCTGACATTTTCTATAGATCATCTCGAAATTTTCATTTTCCAGGAGTATATCAAAGGGGTTTGGTACGGCAGCGGATGTGCGATTTTTACGAGGAAATATGTCCAGGATTGTGAGACTGGGCGATGCGAATGTTTGGAGTGAAATTTTTCTGGGGTTATCTATTTGGGGGATTTCATGTTATATTTTTAAAATATCTTTTTTATATTATTTTTGGCCAAACATCGGAGTATTCTGTGCAATGTGTGTCTGTTCTTTCACTGTGTGGCCTCCCCGGAATATTGTTGAATGTGTAGTTAAATTATTTCTTATTTTCACTAGTTTGGGCTTTTTTGCCCAAAACTAGGGATAACAAAATGAAAACGGAAAGCGGAATCCGCCATGCAAATCGGCGAGAGTCGTCTCTTGCCGGCGTTTTCGACTTTTACAACGACCTGCTCTCGATTTAGGCTTTTGAAAAAAATAGTTAAATTCAATCTATTTATATTCTAAAAATTGTATTTTATTTGCTTTTTAGTATTATGGTTCCTGGGAGTCGATCCTCATTTCCATTGCTCTCCCTCTGTCTGCAATTTGTCTGTACACTCCCATTCTCTCAGTATCTATCCCGATTTGTGTGATCTACCGAACCCCCCGGTCTGACATTTTCTATAGATCATCTCGAAATTTTCATTTTCCAGGAGTATATCAAAGGGGTTTGGTACGGCAGCGGATGTGCGATTTTTACGAGGAAATATGTCCAGGATTGTGAGACTGGGCGATGCGAATGTTTGGAGTGAAATTTTTCTGGGGTTATCTATTTGGGGGATTTCATGTTATATTTTTAAAATATCTTTTTTATATTATTTTTGGCCAAACATCGGAGTATTCTGTGCAATGTGTGTCTGTTCTTTCACTGTGTGGCCTCCCCGGAACATTGTTGAATGTGTAGTTAAATTATTTCTTATTTTCCCTTTCTCTATATAAAATATATTTCTTATTTTCCCTAGTTTGGGCTTTTTTGCCCAAAACTAGGGATAACAAAATGAAAACGGAAAGCGGAATCCGCCATGCAAATCGGCGAGAGTCGTCTCTTGCCGGCATCCGCGCTAATCTAATCAAATTTCCGCTTTGGTGCCGGCTTGAAAGCGGAGCATCAACAGTTTGAATAATTTTTTTTGGAAAAAAAATCCATGAAAATTATCAAAATAGTTTTTCGTTTCGTGGTACGAGTTGTTCATTTGAGTGTGAATACAGAACGTGTGCGTGGGTAAGATAATAGAAAGGTCCCAACAGAACAGAAAGGTCCCAATAATCGAAAAAATGGGCTCAAAACAATAGGAAGGTCCCAAGATAATAGAAAGGTCCCAAGAAGAGATTGAAATCCATGAAAATAATATAAAGGTCCCAATATAATAGAAAGGTCCCAAGAAGCAAAAACAATTTCCATGAAAACAAAAGCAATGAATGAAATAACAATTTTTTAAGAGACCGTCCACGAGAGAACGTAACAACTGTTGAAAAAAATCATAGTGAGAACGCGACCCGAATTTTTTGCTGATGCGTATTTTTCGATTTTCTTACATCAAAAGATTTTCTTACATTATAATTTTCAAGCCATTTTTTCGATTCTTTGGACCTTTCTATTATTTTCAAGCCATTTTTTTCTATTCTTGGAACCTTTCTATTCTTGACAAGCTATTTAGAGCGTTCTTGGGACCTTTCTGTTCTTGGGACCTTTCTATTCCGGATTTTTTTTTCTCCCTTTCTTGGGACCTTTCTGTTTTTGGGACCTTTCTATTCCTTTGGGACCTTTCTATTTCCTTTAGTGAGGGGATACTAGAACAGAGCCAAGTATTTTGCGATGTCAGAAACGTGTCTCAACGTGTTCTAACACGTTTTAACATGAAAAATCGAAAAATTCGAAAAGTTCCAAAATGATTCAGACAGCGTAGGAGATCACAGGAAACGTATCTCAAAGTGTTCTAAAAGTTCTGAACGCACTGTATCCTGCGTTTCCGTTGTGAAAGAGCCTTGAGCCACGAAGTGGCGTAGCGCAACTTTTTTCGATCGCTCTCTGCCTCACGAGCCTTTTCCACCGGAATAAGCCAGTACTCTTGGTAGCGATTAACAAACCCTAGCATGCTTCGAGCTTTAATGTAGCCGGGAGCCGGCTACCGAGGTCCCCCTGGACCGAACCCGCACCCAGAACTATGCATAGAGCGTAGTGTACGCATAGAGCGTAGTGCATTTAACCTCAATACAACCCCGCTGGTTTTGGATAATGAAATGGCAATAAATGATTGAATTTTCTATGTCTTTTTCTCTTGCACTTTGGTCAGTTCACTGACTGCTGCAAACACACAGACGGTTAATCAAGTCTGCCAATTTGGGCAATATAATTTTACCATTATCCACAGACTCTCCCTTGTTTGCAATTATTATCTTCCATTGATCAATTTCATTTTCATTATGTGATCGATCGCTTCCCATTCTGTGTTCATTTCTCCTTATACCGCTACTCTTGACTGGTTGGTAGGGATGTCTATACGGAATGCGGAATAGCTTCATTTCATTGCCATCATAAAACCCATTTATAAAAACAAAGGTAATAGGCACGACGCAAGTAACTATCGCCCTATAAGTCTCACTTGTTGTACTAGTAAAATATTGGAAAAAATGATCAGCCACTCGTTGCATGTATATCTTTCCTCTAACAATCTCCTCCACACTGCACAACACGGTTTCCTCCTTAGACACTGCACAACACGGTTTCCTCAAGGGAAGATCGTGCTCCTCTGCACTCTTAGTCTCATCCACTTCCATCTATCGCGCGCTAAATAAGGGGTCTCATGTGTCAATATGTTTCATCGACTTCACTAAAGCTTTCGATACCATACCATTATCTTCTCTCATTGATTCCCTCAGAGACAAAGGAATCACTGGATCTCTTCTTAGATTCATCAAATGCTTTGTCTCTGGGAGAACGCAATGTGTGAAAATCGAGAATAATGAATCAAAGATCTACACAGCCTTGAGCGGAGTCCCTCAGGGGTCCGTTCTCGGCCCTCTTCTCTTTTTAGTTTACATCGACTCTTTCGCTCGCTGCCTTCCTCCCGAGGTCGAGGTCACTCTCTACGCTGACGATGCCAAGCTACTGACGGTCGACAACCCAGAGCTTCTACAGTGCGCAATCGATCGCGTCGGAGAATGGGCCAAAACCAATGGATTAGCCATATCGATTTCGAAGAGTGCTATAATGACCCTCGGCTCTTCCCACCCCCCATTTACGTTCAAGTTGTACAATTCCGATTTACCATCCGTTATCGATTTTCGAGATTTAGGAGTAACCTACGATAACCTCCTTCGTTTCCGCCCACATATTGATAATATTGTGCAGAAAGCCCGTTCTCGCTCCTTCCACATCCTTCGCACTTTTAAAACTAGGAACCTAGAATTACTTCGCCGTTTGTTCACTACCTATGTGCGTCCTATTGTTGAAAATGTTTCTGAAGTCTGGTCCCCCTCTGATGTCGATAGTATCAAAATATTGGAAAATGTTCAAAAGATTTATACCAAATGTTGTTGTAAACGTTTAGGATACGACCCCTCTTACACTAGACGTCTCTCTCATGAATCTATCGTTATTGCAAAGACGGGATCCCGTCCTTGAAGACTGATGGGAATACCATAAGTAACAGGTAATTATAGAAACGATCACCTTTGCGCTCGGTAGTTGCTAATTCGTTGGACACGTCATCATTATACATCGTTCGAATTCCAGATACATGAAAGTGTTTGTCAAATAAGTGTAACATAGATTTGTGTAAATAAGTACTCACCTTGATTATGTTGGGTCCAAGAGGTACGATGCCGAACGATTGAGGTGAAATGGAGCAATGGACCGTGCACGATTGAGAAAGATGAGTGAAATGAGAAACAGTCAACTGAAATCACACTCACTTTGTCTATCTCTTCTCTTCGTGCGCGGTCGTTCGACATCGTGACTCTTCCACCCAACATAATCAAAGTGAGTATTCATTTACACAAATCTATGTTACACATAATTAACACACTCTTTCATGTTTCTGGAATTCGTACGATTTATAATGATGACGTGTCCAACGAATTAGCAACTACCGAGCGCAAAGGTGATCGTTTCTATAATTACTTGTTACTTATGGTATTCCCATCAGTCTTCAAGGACGGGATCCCATGTTCGCTCAAAATGCTGTATCTATTGTTATTTCTAAAGCGTAGAGAGACGAAATGGAATGGCAAGATTTTGCAGTGCAAATTCTTGTCATTTCGACCGACCCAACCACTCAGAGTGGGGGGAATGGCCAGAATCACAAGATTTTGCAGTGCAAATTCTTGTCATTTCGACCGACCCAACCACTCAGAGTGGGGGGGGAATGGCCAGAATCACAAGATTTTGCAGTGCAAATTCTTGTCATTTCACATCTCAACCACAGTTGTTCTTCGTAACAATGTATTTATTTCAGACAAGAATTCGATTGAAGACGATTGAAGACCAAGAACATCTTGATAAAGAAGAACGAACAAACGAAGATAATTCCACTTCCTTTCCACTGTCATTTTCAATTAAATTATGATAAATAGATAAAATAGAACGTGGCATCCTTATTTAAATTTTCGCAAGAATTTCCACTAAACAAAATAATGGCAAAATACAATTTTAAAATGAAAAAATATGAAAAAATAAAAAAAAACAATTTAAAAAAAAAAAACAAAAATACAATTTATGATAAATAACACCTCGATTTTGCTTATAATCACAGCATTTATGCTTCTGCCGTCAAAATTATAAATTAATTGTTTTGGTGGTTTGGAGAGGCACTACTTTTTCAAAACTGCAGCTACCCCTTGGACAAATTAGTTTGACCCGTTTTATATGATCAATTATTCTTCGGCTATATTTTCGATGTTTGGCCAAAAATAATATAAAAAAGATATTTTAAAAATATAACATGAAAACCCCCAAATAGATAACCCCAGAAAAATTTCACTCCAAACATTCGCATCGCCCAGTCTCACAATCCTGGACATATTTCCTCGTAAAAATCGCACATCCGCTGCCGTACCAAACCCCTTTGATATACTCCTGGAAAATGAAAATTTCGAGATGATCTATAGAAAATGTCAGACCGGGGGGTTCGGTAGATCACACAAATCGGGATAGATACTGAGAGAATGGGAGTGTACAGACAAATTGCAGACAGAGGGAGAGCAATGGAAATGAGGATCGACTCCCAGGAACCATAATACTAAAAAGCAAATAAAATACAATTTTTAGAATATAAATAGATTGAATTTAACTATTTTTTTCAAAAGCCTAAATCGAGAGCAGGTCGTTGTAAAAGTCGAAAACGCCGGCAAGAGACGACTCTCGCCGATTTGCATGGCGGATTCCGCTTTCCGTTTTCATTTTGTTATCCCTAGTTTTGGGCAAAAAAGCCCAAACTAGTGAAAATAAGAAATAATTTAACTACACATTCAACAATATTCCGGGGAGGCCACACAGTGAAAGAACAGACACACATTGCACAGAATACTCCGATGTTTGGCCAAAAATAATATAAAAAAGATATTTTAAAAATATAACATGAAATCCCCCAAATAGATAACCCCAGAAAAATTTCACTCCAAACATTCGCATCGCCCAGTCTCACAATCCTGGACATATTTCCTCGTAAAAATCGCACATCCGCTGCCGTACCAAACCCCTTTGATATACTCCTGGAAAATGAAAATTTCGAGATGATCTATAGAAAATGTCAGACCGGGGGGTTCGGTAGATCACACAAATCGGGATAGATACTGAGAGAATGGGAGTGTACAGACAAATTGCAGACAGAGGGAGAGCAATGGAAATGAGGATCGACTCCCAGGAACCATAATACTAAAAAGCAAATAAAATACAATTTTTAGAATATAAATAGATTGAATTTAACTATTTTTTAGATTGAATTTAACTATTTTTTTCAAAAGCCTAAATCGAGAGCAGGTCGTTGTAAAAGTCGAAAACGCCGGCAAGAGACGACTCTCGCCGATTTGCATGGCGGATTCCGCTTTCGGTTTTCATTTTGTTATCCCTAGTTTTGGGCAAAAAAGCCCAAACTAGTGAAAATAAGAAATAATTTAACTACACATTCAACAATATTCCGGGGAGGCCACACAGTGAAAGAACAGACACACATTGCACAGAATACTCCGATGATTGGCCAAAAATAATATAAAAAAGATATTTTAAAAATATAACATGAAATCCCCCAAATAGATAACCCCAGAAAAATTTCACTCCAAACATTCGCATCGCCCAGTCTCACAATCCTGGACATATTTCCTCGTAAAAATCGCACATCCGCTGCCGTACCAAACCCCTTTGATATACTCCTGGAAAATGAAAATTTCGAGATGATCTATAGAAAATGTCAGACCGGGGGGTTCGGTAGATCACACAAATCGGGATAGATACTGAGAGAATGGGAGTGTACAGACAAATTGCAGACAGAGGGAGAGCAATGGAAATGAGGATCGACTCCCAGGAACCATAATACTAAAAAGCAAATAAAATACAATTTTTAGAATATAAATAGATTGAATTTAACTATTTTTTAGATTGAATTTAACTATTTTTTTCAAAAGCCTAAATCGAGAGCAGGTCGTTGTAAAAGTCGAAAACTGGAAAAATGTCGAAAATATTTTTTCCGACATTTTTAAATTTCCTACTTCTTCAGCCCCAATTCACTCCAAACATGGCTTATAAACAATTATAAGTGAATAAAAAAATTTGCCACCGTTTTTTTACGGAGAAAATCTCATCGGTTGAAAAAACACGTTGGAAATTTATTTTTGCGAAAGTTTATTTTTGTTTTTATTATCCGCAATTATTGGTTGACTCATTTGACAATTTGGGCGAACTTTTTCGACTACTATTCGAGATAAAAATATGAAAACTTTTGAAATTCAGGTCTGAGTAAGTTCGTTGAGTAAGTTCGTTGTTCGTAAGTTCGTTGCTCAACAATAGGCACCATCAGTGCCATAACTCCCTAGAACCAGAAAAGTAGTGAGAGCAGGCCCTCACACTAACGTGCTACAGCAGTACCCCATGCGATTGAGGCGAAAAGAAGGAAAAGCAAAAACGTGAAAAAGTGCGAAAACTTTCCGGACACCCTTATAGTAGATGGAGGGAACCTTGAGTCTCACTTATCATTCCTTTCTCCTCCGCTGTCTGGGGGTAGATGATTTCGCACCCCGTGGCTATAAGTCTACCCCCACTGGGTAAAAACTAGCTCGTTTGATTAGGTAAACGAGGCAAATTCACTTTTATTTTTTATCTGTGCTCGTGACATCACGGCTGTCTCTCGCCTGGCGAACGAATTTTCCCCTCTCCCAAACCCGCTCGTTGGCTAGATATCTTTCTCTGCATCTCTTCTCCAACACACTCTCTAACATGTTCTCTTCCTGGCAAACGAAATGGGATTAGTACGGCGACTGAACTTTTTCTTCTTTTAATATATTTTGCTGTCTTCATAGAAATTATAATAAATTATTTGAGAAAAATACAACGTAATAGCGATAAAACAACATCAAGCAGTTCACAATTGCCGCTTTAGGAGGCGAAATCAAGTGAAAATATTGATGAAATCGAATTTCCCATAATGGGAAATGTGTTGTATCAATATTTCATTAAAATTTGCGAGATCGAAAAATTTCACTTTTTTCACCATGGGGGGTACCCTTATGTGGGTGAAAACGGCCATATTTGACTTGCTGTAACTCGACTCTATTTTAATATTTTTGCTTAATACCCGGTTCAATTTATTGCGATAAGCAAGAAGACCTCTGAAACCAAAAATTATGTCGATCGGTTTACTCTCGGCTGAGATCGAGCACCTTGAATATCGCCTAAAATGGCTTGGCGGCAAAGGAGAGGAAGCTATCTCTCTCCTCTCCCCTACTCTCTCCCTCTCCTCGGAAGGGGGGGGGACATTTCGGGCAGGGGATAATTTGGGCAGGGGGGACATTTTGGGCATGGGGGGGACATTTTGGGTAGGGGACATTTCGGGCACTTTCTCCGGGGACATTTTGGGCTTCTTTTTTAGGAGGGGGGGACATTTTGGGTATGACCCATTATAGAGATTATTCCCGTGTGATCCCGTATTTGTGATTATTCGCGTGTGATACCGTATTGGTGTATTATCGTTATTGTGCAGAATAACGAGGGAGTATTTGTAGATGTCTGACATTTCGGAGGAGCTAGAAGCTGAACTTCTGGGCGAAGAAACAGAAAGAAAAGGGAAGGTTGGAAAGAAGAAAGAGGAGGAAGCAGTGGTGGACGTGGAGATGGTGGAAGAAGAAGAGGAGAAAGCAAGAAGCGAGGGAAGCGAGAGCAGCAAGGAGTCGGATGGAAGCAGCAAGACAACCCCTGCTGTGAGTGATAGATTGACCAGGGGTAGAGCGGAAGCAATGAGAAAGGAGGCACTGGATGAGAGAGTGAGTGAAGGAATGGACGAAGTTTTCAAACAGTTCAAAAACTGTGAGGAGGCGGTTTACTCTCGGCTGAGATCGAGCACCTTGAATATCGCCTAAAATGGCTTGGCGGCAAAGGAGAGGAAGCTATCTCTCTCCTCTCCCCTACTCTCTCCCTCTCCTCGGAAGGGGGGGGGGACATTTCGGGCAGGGGATAATTTGGGCAGGGGGGACATTTTGGGCATGGGGGGGACATTTTGGGTAGGGGACATTTCGGGCACTTTCTCCGGGGACATTTTGGGCATCTTTTTTAGGAGGGGGGACATTTTGGGTATGACCCCTCTATAATCACGCAATATTCGCCATTGCCTCCTCTTACGTCACTTCGCCTCCTCTCAATCACACTATATCTGCACTCACAGCCACACACTTCCTTCTCTACTTCCTGTTCCCTTGCGATTCCCTCGGTTATTTTCGTCCCCAGGTAGTTTATACGAACTCCTCGCACTACTCTGACTACTTTCCCTCAGGAATCGCTCTTTCAATTGAGACTTTTCGACCGATATTGACGAAAGGTTTCCCGAACAGTAATACGTCTACTTGCTTCTCACTTGAAAGCGATTGGCTTTCGATCTCCCCTTTGGTCACAAACCAAAGGATCCGCGATCGAGGCTACCCTTGCCTTTTAACAACCCAGCTGGCGATACCAACTGGTATGATTCTGTCCTTTTTCAGCTCAACTCAGCCCCCATGTATAGGTGACCAAGAAGAGTGATGAGGAGTGAGTAAGTGTTTGTGTATTGTGATGTGATTCTCGGAGGCAATCGATTAATAAATAAAATTCAATTTACTAACAACAACGTACTCCGTGGAGTGCGAGAAGAACAACTGACCGAACAATTTAGGAAAAGCAAACAATTATTAGACAGAAAGCCGCAGCTACTACTTCAGTATACTGTAATCACGCGAGAACTAGTGCACAAAACGTTACGGTAAGTAAATGTGGCTAGTCGCCAACTGATTTAATTAAACAAGGAATAGGGGAGAGTGTTTGCACCCTTTAACTTGGCTTGAATCTCTTAGGTGTCTTCTCATCTTCTTCATTACCAATCACTACCAACATTTCTTAACCCCCTTGGTTGGGTGGATCTGCAGGCACGGGGGGTCGAACTTGTGACCATTCGATTCGCATTCTAGCACACAACCACTGCGCTACCCGGCCTTTTTAAATTTCTACTTTAAACTATCCGGATATTGATTGGCAAACCCTATCTTCTCCCGCCCATTCCGATCTTGTTTGGATCATTGCATAATACCTATAAATTATCAAAACGGACCTTTATTAGATATGTGGGAAAATATGAAATACAGTCAGAGCCGGAATATTTCATTTCCACATCTTATTTCCACAGCCATAAGAGCATCATAAAAATACATTGGTCATGGGAATTTTTATTATAGCAGAATCACTACTCGTTATTTAACCTTCTCTTCTCATCTCTCTTTGATTCTCTCCTTTTATTTGTTCAAATCGTGTCACCGAGCAATAAAAAATTGCATAATAAACCTATAAATTATCAAAACGGACCTTTATTAGATATGAAATGTGGACAACATGCGATAAAAAAGGGATGAATATACATTTCAGTACATTATATGCAGCTTTTGAAGCCTCTCCTGTGATACTTCTATGTATTTCTCGTTGGCTGGGCCAATTTTCACTTCGGCAATCTCGAGAGCAATGGAATATCGCTCGCTGAGCTCTGAAACGTCACATTTAATCAATATTTCCAGGAAAGAGTGCTGAAAAAGAGTTGACATTGACATTTGATAGCACTTCAATAGTGACAATGCGGCTGATAAGGCGTAGAGAGCTCTCTATAGACATATGGAATCACAACTTTTTGTCTCATTCTGAATAATTACCTCTAAACGTCAGTCGCTTCTCTGGATTGAATCTGCAGCATTCACTAATGATGTCGTCGAGTGGAGATGGACAACCGGCCGGAACTTGATGCAGCAAATTTCTAAATGATGACGTCATCATTTTCAAAATATCTTGAGTAACATCACTGAAGTGTTAGATAACAAATATCTCACCCTGATCCAACATTGTAGAGTAGTTGGGGGTAGTCGTACTGGTTGAATGGTAGTTGTTCACTGATGAGATGGATGATGAAGACACCAAATGTGTACACAAATGACTGAAAATCGAACAAACTTATCAATTTCGGTGATAAATCATTGCCCAGATGCCATTTCAATTTTATTTTACGATTTTTTTTATTTTTTATTTTATTTTATAATAATTCCCGTTATATCTACTGTCATTAATAATTTACAATTTCGCAACACTTCTTTGGTGATTTCGCAATCAGGACCCCATCCTGACCAATGACATTTTCCCCCGAATTTAGGACATGCTTAAATCAAAGGATTATTGTAGAAATTCCTAAAACCATCTCTCCTTACCTTTTCCTCTTGTCCCTTCTCTTCTCTGAATACTTCTGGTGCCCAATATCCCTGTTGCATTTTTCGAATCTTTCTCGGTTGAATAAGGGCGCTCCCTTTTTGATACATCACGCTGTAATAAATATTTCAAAATTTTCTTCTTTGGAAAGTTCTTTCAAAAAAGGGAATTAGTTTCGAAACGAAAGAGGCTTTTTTCTCCTTTTTTTTAAATGCGTGTAGCTTCATTCTGCATACAACGCCTATGACGTTAGTAACGTTTTGGTAGAAAAAAAATCAAGTATGCAAGTTACCAGATAAAATAAAACTGTTAGTAATTTCATTTAGTAATATTGTTTTTGTAATTACTAACGCAAGATTCATCATGCATGATCACAACTCTCAGTTAGAAACTACAAGTTCCCTCTGTGTTAATAATGTCCATTATTTTGTATTTCTTTCTAATAATACTATACCACGTTCCATCGCGTGCATTAATTTTGTAAAAATTATTTTCAATTAAAAAAAATTGTAACTTACTTTCGCAGGCTTATTGGCTGGGGAACATCTCTGAGCAATCGGAGCAACTTTCGCACAAACTGAATTTTCTCCCGCAAAAACGATTCATGATTTGACAGATCGTGATTTTCTTCGCGTTTGCTCGACGGGCTGGCAATTTCGTTCCTTCAACATACTTTTATCATAAGTCGCTTAATGGAGATCAAACTTTTTGTAGATCGCTTCTACTTCTGCCGAACTCTTTTGCTCGTTGTTATTCAATTCAAATTTCTGCTGGGCGAGTCTGGAATATTGCCAAAATACAAAGCGTATTATTGTATTATTTTTTTTAAATATACATATTTCATTGTCAATATTGAACCTCATGACCAATTTGGCGTTTTCTTCTTCCATCATTTTCCTATCTTCTCTCATCTTTTGTCTGAGTTACCTGAAAATATATGCGGCATAAACTATTCTATAATAATTTAGTAATTATAAAAATGCAGATACGCTCCCCCCGCCTTGTGGACTGTGATCAATTGCACTCAAACGTATCACCTGATTCCAAACCTACAGACCAGGGCTAGGACGAGAGAGTATGCAAAAGTGAGAGATTCCCTCTCGATTTCACACGCTCTCTCACTCCAAAGGCCTTTCTGGAAGGTTGACCGGCCTGTGGAATGATGTGGTATATCTCACTTATTCTTCGGAGATCATTCAATACATGATTCCAAACCTCCAGAAAGGAGTCGAACGACCTTTCTTGATGATTGATAGGACTAAGAAAAGTTCTAACCTTTGTTCTTCTTCCAACTGCTTTACTTTCTTTTTCGATTCCTCTACAAGCTTCATCATGCTCTCAATTTATTGCTTTCTCATTTTTGGCATGCTGAAAGTATTATTTCAATTTAGTGATTCCAATTTTAAGACCTCCTTACCTTTTTCTAGACTCCATTTCGAGCCTTTTCTTCTCACTACAGGATGTTGCTTTTCCAATATTGTTCGAAGTCTCATTGGTCTCTTCTGAAATATCCTCCCAATCGGCAGATTCCGTTTCACTATTTCTTGATTCTCTCTCTTCTCGAGGGAAGAGAATTTCTCGAGCGCATGCGCAAGCGGAATTCATTCTGTACCAAAACAGTTATAAAAAAACGAAAACGCAAAACCGAGCATATATATAAAATGAAAGCGAGAATTGGTCTCGAGGTGAAAAATTCACAGTACGACAGCGAGCACGATAACTGTAGGAGAATGCGTCATTGTCCTCTTATCCGCCCTATTTAACGAGCGAGTCGTTTTGAAATTATCATATTACGAAACTCATATCTTTCCCATTGTCTTTCGTTAACTTCATGCAAGCTTTTCCCTATCTACCGGCTCCTTTCGAAAGTGCTTACCAAATCATTCCCCCAGCCTCGTTTAAAGCTTTAGAAAGGATGCTAGGGCAAGATATGTGTAAACATGAGCTGAACTCTATCTGTTTCTGGCAATCTCTAATCTCTGATCGCAAATGATTATTGAGATATTCCCTGAATTGGCGTCACAGGAAAAAAATGTCCGATAACAGTACAAATGCGGAGCTCATTAATTACTATTGTTATCGCACCAATCTGAGTTTTTTTTTCATTTCGAAACTGGACGATTTGTAAAGGAAAGAATCTGTCAAGAGCGGTCGGTTTCGTAGAGGAAAACGTCGAAAACTCTCTGAAAATTAAAAGATTTTGTCCGGAAGGTCGAGAAACTCGTCTTTTTCTCGACCAGAACAACAGCTATAGACGATTTCTCTGTTCGCAGGTTTTGCCAGAACTCTGACGCTCAATGCAAATATATGACCAAGGCAGGCAAACAGTACGCTTGTATGCATATCCTTCAAAGTTTTCTATGAAAGTCATTTTGAAATTGTCTTTTTCTGTTCATCACATCTTTCTTAACTTATCCTATTTCACTCACTTAATGCCGTTCGAAATCGTAGTCATTGCATTTTTCTTTTGCTCTATAAACACTTGTCCCACTTTAACCTGTTCATCCCAGACTACGAAAGAATACGGTAGAAATCTATTCTTGGCATCGCCAATTTCGAAAACGATGGCATATTGTCGGCCGTTATTGTATCGCGCATGCCTGTCAATAAGATATCACTGATAAATTTAAAAAAAAAAACACGAGATTATATTCGAAATAATGTTGTGGAAATGAGTTGATTAGAGTTGGAGCTTTTTTGTATTATTTTTTAAACTAGAGCTGCACATTTTTAAAGGGATGGCTAGGCAGGAAGGATAGCAACATCCTATTGGGAAATGAGACGTTTTAAGATTCCCATTTCGAGTACTGTACTTCTCATCACTTGACTACTCCTCTTCACATTCAGCACTCTCCACACTCGCCGATCGTCGCTGCAATTTAAAGTCAGTTTGCTGTCGAAACCACTTTCCTACAGTACCCCAACTGCAATACTTACAGCACGTGCAGCTTAGGCGACGGGTCGCGGCACGGGCAGCAAGAGCGGATCCGGCTGCAGCTGCATTGGTCGCAGCGACAGCGAGGAGTCCCTGCAATGGTCGATGCAGCACTTGCAGCAGCTGCAGCAACTACTCACCTCCTTATCAGCCTTGAGCTGTCGGATCTGCGCTCGCATCAATAGTGTCGTCCTTGCGTCCTTGTTCATCCCCCAACTCGATCGTCTCATGACACCGCTTCAACTCCCCCCTCTGTACTCGAATCTCCTCCTCCATGCCAGTCTCATCTCGATACTCCGCATCTTTCTTCAATCCCTCATTCTCCACTCTCAAATCCTCCAATCCCTCCTTCAGTTCGCGATTTTCTTCTACCACATCTTCATTTTCCTCTTGAAGTTTGCCATATTTCTCATTCAGTTTGTTGTAGGCTTTCTCCCATTTCTCGAGGTACTTCTTTCTTTTCTTGAATCTCCGGAAAACTATCGCTCTCAATGTGTAGCTGTCAAGATTCATGTTCTGGTAACTGATCATTTGAAAGAAAATATCTTCCCAACAAACGTTGTTCTCTTGAGCTGTTTTTAGTTGATAATCCTGCAGCGGATCGTGGGCAAATCCAGTTCGACCGTCCAGAAGTGTTCTTACATATTCCTTTGGATTGTCGAGAATGAACAAAGGTTCGTAGTCGGATGTATTTCCCTGAGACTCTACTTGTGCTTTCGGCATCTCTCTTCTATTACGTCGGTAACGTGATAGTTCCGTGATATGCGTAATGGTGGGAAATTCTGGAAGGTATATATATATAAATCTCAGTTGAGTGGGATGAGGTTCTGACGTAGACACTTATTGTAGACTTGGGGATAGTCTTTCTGAGTTGTAATCTTGTCTAATTCGTCTATGACCACCGAACCATTGTTCACGAGAATCGGAAACTGACCAATAAGGTGGAAACACGTATCCTCTTCTTTGTGATCCCATATTATGGTTCTGTTTTCGTTGACGCATTGTTTTGCGACTAATGTACAACCGTTCATGTTCCCGAGTGTGGAAACAAGCGTGTCCTGCCCAATATTGAATAAATGACCGTATTGTAGGAGTTTGTGAGTATCGTTGGTGCATGATGTGCCAAAGAAAGGAATGTCTGGTGTAGAAGTCTGCATTGTTCTCCAAATCTGCTGACCTGTGTTTCGCAGAACAAAGTCTCCGAATCGCTTAGTCTTTTCCAGAATTTCACATTCCTCTCGAGATACTGGTTTTTCTTCAGTAGTGACTGTGACAGAAGTATTGAAAATCCTACCGAATGTTGTCACACAAGTGATTGTTCTTATTTCTGAACAGGCAAACCCGTCAATCGATGTGTCCGTATCAGGCGCTCGATAAATGTGTGCGAGAGTGTTGATTGTGTATTTGTTATCCCAAGATGGGAAGCATCTGCCTTTCGATTCTGGTAGATAAGGGAGTGCGGAAGTGTCACTTCTGTTACATTGGTAGAAACTGGCAGAAGTAATTCCTGGGATAAGAGAAATACAAATGATGGCGAGTGATAGCATCAGACTGTATCCTGCGTTGAATCCTCCTCTGTAACTGTTCCCTCTGTCTCTTGAATGAGAGCGATAATCATTCTATTGATTATTTCCTCGGAAATTGTTGTTTCCTCGGAAACTGTCATTTCTACGGAAATTGCCACTCCCTCTGGCTGCGTTGTTTCCATTGAATGATTGATTGTTGCTTCTCGCAGAGTTGTCGTAGTTTCTACTCCATGATCTATTAAACGCAGGCCGCTGATATGATCGTTCATTGTTGTTGTTGTTGTTGTTGTAATTGTGCGATCCTCTGTAATTTCCACGGAACGATCCCCTGTTAAAAGAGTTTCCTCGGAATGAGCGATTGAATCCCTGTGTCGAGCGATCTCGGAATCTTCGGTTATCGGAATTGTCAAATGACTGATTGTTAGATCTATCGACATAATTGACTTTTGCTGGTTCCTTTACTGACGCATTCATCAGAGCCTGTGTAAGTGTATCGAACTTTTTCTCGAGATCCTCTGATCGGTTCATCTGATAATGAATGACTTGTTGTTCAGCACGTTCTAGTGCATCGTTGAGAGTGTTGATATGTTTTGTTCATCAACTTTTCACGAAGATTGCGTGGAAGTCCTCGAACGAAGTGGTCTGCCATTAGTGATTCTTGGTGAGTCTCAACGAATTGTGGATATGCCTGCAGTACATTCTTGCGAACCTTGTCTGCGAAACTTGGCAGTGACTTATTCTCAGTCATTTCTAGTGCGAGTCCGTACTTTGCCTTTATCTTGGATCCTTCAGTGGCCAGAATCTTAGATAGTGCAGTCACTAGAGTCTGGTAGTCCTTTACTTGTCCGGTTCGCATGGCTGTTCTGTATGCTCTCTCGGCTCTTCCAGTTATGCGTAGTGGAAGAATCTTCAGTCCCTTGACCACGTTGAGTCCGAAGGCACTGAGTTTTCTTTTGAATTTCTCAAGGTACAGTCCGGTTCGGTCCCCCTGTACACACGGGAATCCCCGGGAATCCCCTGGAGTCCCGCGGAGTCCCGGGGATTCCCCTTCAGTCCCCTCGTCCGGTTTCTTTGAGTTGCACATCGAATTTTAGAAAATCTGAACGTTTGACATGTCTGTGCACTTCAGAGACTACATTCCCGAACAATTTATGTCATTTAAATAACGAAAATGCAATTTTTAAAATTGCTGACATTTGGCAATCATGAGTCTGACATAGAGCAAATTCGGGTGTACTGTAAGAAAAATCGTCAATCTGCGACGGACGGCATGTCCATCCGCCATCCTTATTTACACCTCTTTACTTTTATCACTTTCTCGTTGCATTGCCGATGTTTTCATTGCTTTATCGTGTATTATCGTGCTTTCGGCGTTAGTGCGCGCTCAGACGACGTCTGTAGCGAAAAATTCTTAATTTCGCCTTCAAACTATCGCCATTTTCATCGCCACCGTCTCCGTAATCTATGTCCTCTTTCAGCCGATGGCAGCGCGCATCACTTCCGCTTCACCTCGGAGTTCGTATCCGAGGGGGACCCGGACAAGATGTGTGACATTATTTCGGACGCTGTCCTCGACGCCCACCTAGCCCAGGACCCGAACGCCAAAGTTGCTTGCGGTAAGTCAGAGCCCATGTGGCTGGTTGACTGATGTGGGAACGTGTACTTTTCCGCAATTTTAGAGACCATCACAAAAACGGGAATGGTTCTGCTGGTTGGAGAGATCACGAGCAGAGCTGTCGTCGACTACCAGAGCCTCGGCAGAAACTCGGTCAAGAAGATCGGATTCGATGATTCCAACAAAGGTATGTTGCTTAATTTTCTCCTGAACCCATTTCCCAGCCACAATTGCGTCAGAACTGTGCATTTCAACGCCCGATTGACAATTTTCTGCGTGTTACATCATTGATAAACAGAGGATAGGGCGGGAAGAATATAATTTTGAATTTAATACCCCTTTTAAATTCTCGGCTAGCAAGTTTTAGCACTACAGGTATGCCAGCTACGCAGTTGTTTGAATTTCGCGCATTTCCCTGAGATAATTCACGGTGTTCAAGTGGTTTTGATTTATGGGCGGGGTCTTCGTTTTACGCAGATCTGAAATGCGGTGAGAATTACAAAACTCAAAGTGAATTTTGTTCAGGATTCGACTACAAGACGTGCAAAGTGCTCGTTGCACTCGAGCAGCAGAGCTCGGTCACTCTGGAAAAGCTCCGTGAGGGACTCATCGAACACGTCATCAAGGTATTCTAATTAACATGTCCCTTTTTGAAATTAAATTTCATGGAAGACCGATGAGAATGCGAATTTAAAATATTTCGGAAAATAGAAGTTGATGTCTTCTACGTGAAATATCCATATGTAAACACCTAATTCCAGAGCGTCATGCCCGCCCACCTGATCGACGAGCAGGCCATCTTCTATCTCAATCCCTGCGGATCTAGGTTAAGCTCAGCATCATCAGAGGAAAACTCGACTGCGCCTCTGCTGGCGGCAAGTAGATCAACACGATAGATACCGTGATGTTTTTTCATAGAATATATTGTTCTTGATATTCTTGTTGATAAAGTGTTTTCGATAGATTTGGTAATGAGGCGATGAATTGAGCAGCGAAACTTTTTAGCTTACCAATTTCTACTAATTTTTGTTGTTGTCATGAATCATTTCTAAATAACGCTTGTTTTAGTGTGCATAATTTTTTGAAGAGAAAAACTTTAATAGTCATGAATAAACTGCTATTATTAGCAAAAGTATAAAGCTGACGTCGTCCGTTAACACACTTGCAATATCATAGCACGTGAAAAAGAGTACCACTGTAATGGACACCACGGAGTGAGGAAGCTTACGACAGCAATGAAACAATACAAATATTGGGGGAAATGAATACATGCGGTATTTAGAGTTGGTGGGTAGATCAAGCCTCCTGTCCGGTCATTCCGTTGTCTTCGCTAGACTTAATCTTGGCGAGAAGCTCGAGCTCGATCTTGAGCTCCTGGGCTGCTCCCATTGTAAATGTCCGTGACCGAAGTGGCCGTTGCGAGCAGTCTGCTCGTAGAGGCCAGGTCCTGCAATTATTTAATTGCCATTATCCCTGATGAATAGACTTCGAGAGATAACGATATGCAACCATAAGAATGATTGTCTAAGATTTTAATAAAATCTCATATGTGGGATTCTTTCGTCGCACAAGCGGTCAAGCAAAGGGTTTTTTTTATTTATGAGATCTCATTTCGCGAAGGGTTGCTCAAAATGAGTGGCGAAACCCTTAAAATATCACGGAGTAAGTTGCATGATGATGTGGACATCTAGTGGTTATTGCATGAGGGGCATACCGTTTCTTGGTCACCATATCCCCGGCTACAGTAATCCTACCGTAACTCGGATTTACAAAATTGAGCAAATTAACTCGTGATTTTTGTATGGTATGAGCCTATGGTGGTTGATGCCAGAAAAAACAGAGAAACGATGTGCTCCGCAGGCAATAACAACACGATGTCTGCATCATGCAACCTACCCGTGTTAATTTGATCAGTTTTATATTTCCGGAATACGGTAGAATGTATTACGGTAGACTGCCCGAGGGGTATGCTTCAAAGGGTACACTAATCTCGCTTGTTCACCATTTGAATTCGCGTAAATATATAAATAGAAACATAATTGGAATCAAGAACGCATGATTTCCCTCGCACAATTTCCTATAAACCATCGCTGTTCTAAGGAAAGGGTCGCGAAATTCTTAGCAACCCGTTGCTTCATTCGCAAAGGGTTATGGATCGGTTTATTAACGGAAAATGAAGCAAAGTGAAACGAAGGGTTCTTTATTTCTCGAATTCTATTGATGATTAACGCTCATGAAGATTCCGAGGCGAAATTAGGTGTTTACATATGGATATTTCACGTAGAAGACATCAACTTCTATTTTCCGAAATATTTTAAATTCACATTCTCATCGGTCTTCCATGAAATTTAATTTCAAAAAGGGACATGTTAATTAGAATACCTTGATGACGTGTTCGATGAGTCCCTCACGGAGCTTCTCCAGAGTGACCGAGCTCTGCTGCTAGAGTGCAACGAGCACTTTGCACGTCTTGTAGTCGAATCCTGAACAAAATTCACTTTGAGTTTTGTAATTCTCACCGCATTTCAGATCTGCGTAAAACGAAGACCCCGCCCATAAATCAAAACCACTTGAACACCGTGAATTATCTCAGGGAAATGCGCGAAATTCAAACAACTGCGTAGCTGGCATACCTGTAGTGCTAAAACTTGCTAGCCGAGAATTTAAAAGGGGTATTAAATTCAAAATTATATTCTTCCCGCCCTATCCTCTGTTTATCAATGATGTAACACGCAGAAAATTGTCAATCGGGCGTTGAAATGCACAGTTCTGACGCAATTGTGGCTGGGAAATGGGTTCAGGAGAAAATTAAGCAACATACCTTTGTTGGAATCATCGAATCCGATCTTCTTGACCGAGTTTCTGCCGAGGCTCTGGTAGTCGACGACAGCTTTGCTCGTGATCTCTCCAACCAGCAGAACCATTCCCGTTTTTGTGATGGTCTCTAAAATTGCGGAAAAGTACACGTTCCCACATCAGTCAACCAGCCACATGGGCTCTGACTTACCGCAAGCAACTTTGGCGTTCGGGTCCTGGGCTAGGTGGGCGTCGAGGACAGCGTCCGAAATAATGTCACACATCTTGTCCGGGTCCCCCTCGGATACGAACTCCGAGGTGAAGAGGAAGCGATGCGCGCTGCCATCGGCTGAAAGAGGACATAGATTACGGAGACGGTGGCGATGAAAATGGCGATAGTTTGAAGGCGTAATTAAGAATTTTTCGCTACAGACGTCGTCTGAGCGCGCACTAACGCCGAAAGCACGATAATACACGATAAAGCAATGAAAACATCGGCAATGCAACGAGAAAGTGATAAAAGTAAAGAGGTGTAAATAAGGATGGCGGATGGACATGCCGTCCGTCGCAGATTGACGATTTTTCTTACAGTACACCCGAATTTGCTCTATGTCAGACTCATGATTGCCAAATGTCAGCAATTTTAAAAATTGCATTTTCGTTATTTAAATGACATAAATTGTTCGGGAATGTAGTCTCTGAAGTGCACAGACATGTCAAACGTTCAGATTTTCTAAAATTCGATGTGCAACTCAAAGAAACCGGACGAGGGGACTGAAGGGGAATCCCCGGGACTCCGCGGGACTCCAGGGGATTCCCGGGGATTCCCGTGTGTACAGCTCAGGCAACTCTTTTTGAATCTAATCAGAGTTTGGTAGAATTTAGAATCTAATCATAGAGTTTTTAGAGTCTACGTTGAATCTAATTAGATTCTGAATTGTTCTTGAGCTTTTGAATCTAAACGGAATCTAATTAGATACTAAACTTCCTTCAAATATTTAGAATCTATTCCGATAGAATTCAGAATCTAATCAGAATCTAATTAGATTCCAAATTATCTGTCAACCCTGTCTCGAGTACATACCGTCGTGCCTACTCATTACCTCGGGTCATTCAAGTTCGTATCAGGATTTTCCCTGTTGGGTGATGTACTGTGCTGATATGTCAGCCATTTTTGGATCGTTTCCCACTCTCCCCTTCAATGCGAGAGTGGGGATCGCAAGCACCTTCCCCCATAAGGGACGAGGTGCCCCGCTGTGCCTGGATAGGGCTACATCAATTTTGAAAAAATGAGGACAGCTCAGAAAATCATCATCATACTAATTTTATAATCTATTCAGAATTCATTTAGAATCTAATCATAACGTTTTTGGAATCTAATCAGAACGGTTTTGGAATCTAATGTGAACTTTTTTAGAATCTATTCAGGACGTTTTTATAATCTAATCAGAATATCAAACGAATTTAGCATCTAATCAGAGAGAAATTAGAATCTAATTTAGCCACGGTTAGTGTTAAAATTGTTCTGATTAGATTCAAAACGAGTTGCCTGAGCAGGGGGACCGAACCGGACTGTACTCATCGAGAGTTTCACTTTCTCCATCGAACATAGGGAATACATTGATCATTTCTGGAGTGATTTCTCCTGTCATTTTCACTGTCTCCTTCTGAGATCTCTGAATAGTACTCTGCGAGTGTTTGAAGATTCAGTCAATGTGGATGAGGATGTGTCTGATCGGGTTGAAGTGTCAGACGATTGATTGTTCTGTGCTTTGTTGTTTTTATCTCTCTGATGTACTGCTTTCTTACGAAGATTATGAATTGCGTTTCTGATAGAGATAGGAGAGAAAATGGAGCCTCTGTTTGTTCTGGGAGGAGTCGAGGTGTTGAGCTGTGTTGTATCAACGAAAGTGGTGTTGTCAAAAGTTGAGTTGAGAGAGGAAGTCTGAGAAGTATGCGTAAGAGGGGTGGAATGAATTGATGAACTAGCGAACGATGAGTTACGAGAGTTTGCGTATGAACTGTTGATTGTCTGCGAATTGGAATGTGGAATGTGAAGTGTTGATTGTCTCGGGCTGGGAGTGTGAGCTATTGATTGAGTCGGAATTGAATCGGGGTGAATTGGATGACCGAGTTCTTCTAGAGGGAGTCGAATATACTGATTGCTGTGGGGTAGGACTTCCGAGAGGTTCTATGAAGAAGGACGAGTCGTCGGAATCGGGAAAAGTGACGTGAGGTGGTGGTTGAGTTTTCGGTCCCTGAACGGGAATGATAGCGACTTGATTCTCTTGCGAGAGGTGGCTTTGCAGCCTTTGATCTGTGTGTTGGCTTTGCAGCCTGTTACGGTCGAATTGACTTTGCAGTCGGGATGGATCGTTCGGAGAACGAGGGCAGAGGTGGGGTAATGAACAGAGGGTGTTGTGGTGGGATATTAAGAGTGAATTTACTGGGTGGAGGTGGGCGAGGTGGTTTGATGGGCGATACTACTGGTGCACGTTGAGTTGAGAAAGCTGATGGAAAAGCGGATTTCTTTACTGGTGTACTGTGTGCAAGGGGAACTAAAGTTACGTCTGCTGAATCGGGGGATGAACTTCTGGACCTGTTCAGCCGGTTGAAGATCGGTGAGGCTAAACGGGAAGAGGAAGCGGAGAGTGAGCGAGCGCGGGTTCTGAGTTTCGGGAGTGCAGTTGCAACAAACTCACCAGAGAGATCCGCGAGACTACTGAGCGAATCACGTAGGTTCTTGAAAGTGATCGATGTCGCTCCTCTGCGATTGGTTATCGACGAGTCGCGGCTACGAGGCGCAGGTGTTTGAGAACCGAAACGATCCGGAGCAGTGATGGTCTTGCGGAGGTTCATGGTTCATGGTTCTCTCGTCGGGTTATATACCTGACCGTTGTGGTTATCAAGGGTGGAATGTTGTCACTTCGTTGGCTCTAAGAACATGTCATGCATGACACGCCATGTCCACATTATCGTTTGATCTCGGACTTTGAGACTTTGAGGTGACCCCTAGCCTCCGGTCCTCTTTCCTCGTAATTTTTGCACAAAGAGTAATCTGCCTCTGCGGGAATGCGTTGGATGCAACCAATTAAATTTTACGACGATTGCTCCCAACACTCGTGTCATTGCTCAGAGCTTAATAAAAATTTTATGGCTATTGCATGCTGATCACAAGATTCTACGTGTCTCAGGAGCAACACGCTACAAGTCGTAAAAAATCCGTACAGTTGGTTGGGGTTTCAATCGTAAAATTACCGTCAGGTCAGAATGATCATCCTCGCGTTTCAGAACAATGGAATTCCAAGGCTCACATCTCAACTCACTCGCTTCCTATATAATGGTTCAAGTAGTCCTTGAGAAATCCATCAGGAAGTGTTAGTATGCCCTCCCAGGTTGCTCTATTTTCTACAGTCCATGCCTTGAACTAGAGTGTTAAAAGTGACGCTACCCGATATCTTTCGGACTCGCATTCTCAGAATGAGCGGTCTGCGGACCCGATATCCGAGAGTGAGAGGGAGAGGGGACCCGATACCCTACGCTTTCTCACGTCTCAATAATCGATTTCCATACACTCTCTTTGTCTTCTTTGCCATTTTTGGTAGTTCTCACAATCATCAGCGGTCGCTAGACATACTTCCCATTAAGACAACACTATTTTGTAAGTTATTAGTATGTTTTTCTTAGAGGATCTTTATATTTTCAGGCAATTAAACTTTGTAAATTGAGCTAAACTTCTAGCAGACGTCTATGATTTGGTCATTAAATGTCATACTGAAGAATATCAACTATAATTAGTGTATTTCAGAATACCGAAAACGCAGGGAAGAGAAGAAAACGGTGAAAGTAATGACGTAATCTCCAGTGAAGTGTAGCCTAAGATTCACTTCGTAATTACCCTCCCGTGCAGCTGGGAGTTAATAAATTGGCGTGGAAAGTAATCTATGGATGTTTATTGTGATAGTTTATCCGGCCAACTTTTTATGATTGTAGCTCCTTAGATTCTCCTTAGATGAGTTATGGCGATTTCAGTTGACGACGATTACTTTAGATTTCACTATTTTCATTTGATTTTACTACTAAAAATGAGTTGACCAAAGATCTACTGATTGCAAAACGGAGATCTTCTGGGAACCAATAATCCGTGGGAAAGATGAGGTTCAGGCACTTTTCCAGTCATATTGTTAGTTGTCGATAGCGCAACGTACCGTAATCACATTCAATGGAAATTGCCGTAACTTGAGAATGATATTAGCTACTATCTATATAACAAGTTGGATAGAGAGACCATCATAATAAGCATCCACAAAATACTTTTCAAGGCAATTTATGAACTCCCAGCTGAACGGGATGGTAACAAATTTTGAACCCGGTAAAATCCAGTTCACCGTTTAATCGTTAAAAACTTCAATTTAAATGTAGTGATCATAATGGAAATTGATCTTTTTGCCTAAATTGAAACTCAAAATAAAGTTTCCCCATATGACAGTGATCGACAGTTTGACAAAGATATCGAGTCCAGACTAGGGTTCGATAAATGAGAGATTCTCTCGTGAAAGGCCCTCTCATTCTCACCGAGAGATCTCTCTCACTCGAAATCTCTCAGTCGAGAGGGCGGTCGCTCTTCTCTAACCGAGAGTGAGAGTCTCGTGAGAGATACCGTACACCGACGCACTACGGGAAACACTGTTGGATGTCATAATTAAGATTGTTCACTAAGGAACAATCTTAATTATCATTGACCATTGACCAAAAAACAAATGAATCGATTATCGGTGGCTCAAAGGAAAATGGAAAGGTGGATTGTTGGCTGTACTGTGCTCGATCATGTCTCGAATGATCGGCTACGTAACCTTACTAAGGTGCGAGACTTTGTTGATACTGCGATGAAGAGAAAATGGTCTTGGGTGCACAAAATCGCTAATGATGATTGCTTGAAGTGGAGCCGATCTGTGATCGAATGGTTCCCACGAAGGAAAAGACGAAGAGGACGACCAACGACAAGATGGAGCGACTTATTTCGAAAAACGATCGGACCGGACTTTCTGAGTGAAGAAAGGAGCAGCAACTGGAACGCCATGCACATCAGAGCTCTCAACTGAACTTCCTTAAATCCTCAATCGAGGATGAAGACCCAATTGAACTCTTGATAAATGTGTTCAAACTGAAACTGAACTAAGGAAAACACACATCGAGCTTGATGTATTACTCTCCGATTCATACTCCACACTTGTGAACCTTATTTCTCTATGTTCAGATTTTGAAACTATCATGAACTGATTTTTAATTCTGGAAGCATTTTTGTTGTTGTGCCCACCAAGATTCCAAATTGGCGTCGTCTTCTGGTCTACTAAACGCAAAGTAGGCTGCGGTGACTTAACCGCCGGGGTGACGCAACGATGACAAACTACCGTAATTCTTTCTACGGAAATCCGAATGGCGGAAATTGAGCAAATCGACTCGAGCTTTCTGAAAGATATCGAGTGGTTATTGAGGGACAGGTACACCAAATTAATGCTACCCTATCGGGAGTTACTGTAGCGCGGTTACATTATTAGAATTTACGGTATTGACCAAGTCGCATTGCCTAATTGCTATGCTGTTTTGATTCGATCGTAACCGGGGCTACGGTAGCGTGCACAATTTGCAGAAGTAGTATTCTCCACAAGGGTCAAAATGCTCATAAATATGGATGCTAGCTCCGCGCCCATTCCCTTTTGCGCGCCGACCGCGCTCTACGACATGAGTGAATGATAATGAAAGGCGTTTCGTGAGAGCTCTCACTGAGATGCTCTCAGTCAAAACTCTCAGTCAAAAGATTATCTCTCATTTGACTTCAAATGAGAGGAGTCATTTCTCTCATCTCTTGCTTAACTCTCATTTGTCGAACCCTAATGTACACTGAAGAACATTGACGTGACACTGAATGGGGCATAAATGGTCTGGACTCGATATCTTTGTCAAACTGTCGATCACTGTCATATGGGGAAACTTTATTTTGATTTTCAATTTAGGCAAAAAGATCAATTTCCATTATGATCACTACATTTAAATTGAAGTTTTTGTGTTGAGGTTAAATACACTACGCTTTGAAGCGATTTATTAGGAAGCTTCCGGATGCATGATTCCGGCCTCCAGAAAGGGGTCAGGGGCGAGAGAGTGCGCCAAAGTGAGAGAGTACCTCTCGATCCCCCTTGCTCTCTCGTTTCAAACCCCTTCCTGCGAGATTTGCCGGCATGTTGAATTATTCCGAGCGAAATGTACGAAAATTTCGTGAAATGGTGTGAAATCGAGTGAAATCAATCGATATTCACTTCGAAAAACGGCAAAAGATGCTCAAATGTGAATCTCGTTACTTAAAAACGTGTTTGGACCACTTTTCACGCTTGCAAAAAATGCGGCAAAAGACTATGCACCGGCGGGGATCGAACCTGAGACCCTCGGATTTGAATTCGAGCTCGCTACCGACTTGGCCATGAAATTATCGATTTTTTGTAAATAAATTTTGAAATGTTTTCTGATGGGTTATCGTATGCAAAAGGATCTGAGAAGATTGCTTGAGTTTGAAGCGATTTATAGCGAAAAAACGAAAAATTTGTCCGTCACGCGGAAGGAAAAAAAAACACACCAACAGACAGACATTTCAATTCCCTAGTAGTGGAGGAACGGTGAACAGGATTTTACAGGGTTCAAAATTTGTTACCATCCCGTTCAGCTGGGAGTTCATAAATCGCCTTGAAAAGTATTTTGCGGATGATTATTATGATGGTCTCTCTATCCAACTTGTTATATAGATAGTAGCTAATATCATTCTCAAGTTACGGCAATTTCCATTGAATGTGATTACGGTACGTTGCGCTATCGACAACTAACAATATGACTGGAAAAGTGCCTGAACCTCATCTTTCCCACGGATTATTGGTTCCCAGAAGATCTCCGTTTTTGCAATCAGTAGATCTTTGGTCAACTCATTTTTAGTAGTAAAATCAAATGAAAATAGTGAAATCTAAAGTAATCGTCGTCAACTGAAATCGCCATAACTCATCTAAGGAGAATCTAAGGAGCTACAATCATAAAAAGTTGGCCGGATAAACTATCACAATAAACATCCATAGATTACTTTCCACGCCAATTTATTAACTCCCAGCTGCACGGGAGGGTAATTACGAAGTGAATCTTAGGCTACACTTCACTGGAGATTACGTCATTACTTTCACCGTTTTCTTCTCTTCCCTGCGTTTTCGGTATTCTGAAATACACTAATTATAGCTGATATTCTTCAGTATGACATTTAATGACCAAATCATAGACGTCTGCTAGAAGTTTAGCTCAATTTACAAAGTTTAATTGCCTGAAAATATAAAGATCCTCTAAGAAAAACATACTAATAACTTACAAAATAGTGTTGTCTTAATGGGAAGTATGTCTAGCGACCGCTGATGATTGTGAGAACTACCAAAAATGGCAAAGAAGACAAAGAGAGTGTATGGAAATCGATTATTGAGACGTGAGAAAGCGTAGGGTATCGGGTCCCCTCTCCCTCTCACTCTCGGATATCGGGTCCGCAGACCGCTCATTCTGAGAATGCGAGTCCGAAAGATATCGGGTAGCGTCACTTTTAACACTCTAGCATTTACCCGCTGGCCGCGTTATTTATCTATTTCTTCTTCGGAGTAATCAACGCCTTTGGTTTCACTTGTCCTATTATGCATTTTTTTTCTCTTTCTCTAAATACAGTTGTTTCTTAATTTATTTGTTCAATCTCCAATCTCAGAATGGCAAATTTGCTGTACAGGGAGGAAAGTTTCGCGCAAGTTGACTTTCTCCGCGAAATTAGGGTTAGTTTCCATTCATCGATAATTGTTAATCTTTAATCATACAAATTATTCTTCAGAAATCGATAAGCACAGTACTTGTCCATGAAGGTGTTTCTTACGATATCAGTGATCCTTCACTTATATTGATGCGAGACAAGTCCAATGAACAACCCAGAAAAGTGGAAGCAAAAGGAAAACTGAAAAAGTTCAAGAAGGATAAGTAAGTTATCAGAATTGAAATGATTGAGATTTTTCTCGTTTACGTATTTCTTGTAAGTGAGTATTCTACAGGACATCGAATTTGGTGGTGTGGCGTGGAAATGCATACTGTATCAATGATGGTTTTTTGTGGTTGTTGGATCTGAAAGAAATGATGTGGAGCATTATCCCTGTTCGAGACTGCAGGGCTGAGGTAAGAAGCACATTCAAATATGTTTCTTACCCGTACACCTTGTTGTGCTTATTAATTATTACGATTATAGTTATAATAAAATTTATTTTTTCATCATCCTCTTTTGGAAGATTCAACAAGTGACGATCTCTTTATCCCCACAGATGAGGAGAAAGGGCTATTTATGTTCACCCGATTCCGGCCTAATTTCCAAGAATGCGAGAAAGTTATCATAAACAGGTTTTTACTTACTAATCTAAGGGATTAATCACGATAAGTTATTTTGGTAGAATAATCTTTCACATCTTTATTTATATGTCTAAGAAAGCTGTTCATCAAACCAGCAGTTGTATTCTCTTCGTTGCTTACTCCCATTCCCTCTAAAATCGGCCATTTCATTTATTTTTAAAAAAGAATCGGCCATTTCATTTATTTTTAAAATCTGAACATCCGAAAAAAAAGTTAAAGATAGTTTGTGTAAATTTTATAAATATATGTATATTTTGTTGTTGAGAACTGCTCCCAGAAAGAATATTACTTCGAAAACTGAAAATTATTGCCGAAAAAAATGCCTTCATGGACAAAACTTTTTTTTATCGAACGTTCAATTGTCGATTAATATTTTTCCAAATTGCCATCTTAATTTGGCCGACTATTTGTTTGGCCAAATATTGAACATTTCGGAAAATTTCCTGTCGGAAAAATAGTCCGAAATGGATCGGAAAAGCGGGGAATTTTTCCTGTCGCACAACCCTGATTACGACAGGATTAATCGATACAATACATCAAGAGTGGCACAAATACAGTAGGGTTGCGAAAATGATTCCACGGGTAAGCGTCTTTCTTTCTTCTCTCGATCAATACCCGTCGAGAGAAAAGAAAAAGTCACCAGGGGTCGAAGACGAGTGTAATCGTAAACTTGTGAGTTACTCGCGGGCCGAGGAATTTCGAAGAAAATTTGTAAAAGAACTCAAAACAAGGGAATATGAATATAATTATAGCAAGACAATTTGATTAATATATAATTCTATCATCGATTCAATAGTAGAATCTAGATATACACAAAAAACCAACATTTTATTCGATAGAGGCAGATGAAAACCACAGTTTGGGCTCAATCTAGAATACTTGAATACTAATAGCAGGTATTCGTGATTAACTATAAGGGCAGCATTCAATGAGAAAGATCAATCGATTCAGAATTTATGCTGCTGTGAGACCATTTTTTTTAGATTTTTTTTTTACTAAATTTTAGAAATGAATTACAGATTTCGAATCTGGCCTCGTGGGGAAGAGTGGAGATCAGTAATTGAAACTAGAACTGACAATGAGACAATACAAGGTACTTGGTTCTGCTTAAGTTGCTTCTCTATTTGTCATTATTAGCCACTGCTTTCAGTTGTCGTTTATTTAATTTACAGGAGATCCAGTCTCATTTCCGGATAAGATGATGATACGTTATTTTACATCTATGCTGCGCTCAATTTCTCAAATTCTGGAAGGAATAAGATGTGGTTCCATTCCGTATCCAAAATCGCAGGATGAGTTGGAACGGCTATGTTTGCAAGAACGAACGGGAATTGAGAAAGCAGAAATACGAGAAATCGTAGAAAAACTGCGTCTAGATAACAAGTAAAAACTCGTGTATTTTAAATTTTGCAATTTTTCTAGTGTAATATATATGTGAAGAATGTATTCCATACAAAGCTACTACTGTACGTATAATATTAATTGTTGCAGCAGACAAGACCTATCTACTCGATTCTCACGCGTGTGCCGCTTGTGTGCATCCCCGAATTCCCGCATCCGAGTAATTTTCACAGCATGCGGCCACGTCTCTTGCAAGGCGTGTGCTCAAGAGCTCTTTTTCAACCGCCCTAAATTCCGATGCCCTTTCTGTGGAAAACGCAGCGATTTTCGTCGCATCTTCGAAGATGAAGCAGAGAGTGCAGCAGGTGCAGCAGGTGCAGCTGCTATGGCTCAAGATACGATCGCCGATAATCGACAGCTGCAACACTCACAACTACAGTCCGGAGAGAATGGATGGAGCAAATTCAATTGGACCATATCCCATTCCTCCTCTCACAATGGGAGAACCAAAACTTGACATATTTTCTCCCCTCACTCCTAATTCCCGTGCGGTGGTCCCGATCACTCCCTTCCCGCTCCCAACTCCTGCGAATGACCCATTATTAAATATCATTTTTAACTCGTTCATTTTTTACATGTTGTGGCACCCTTGTGGTGTACGATAAATAAATAAATAAATATACATTTCATGAATGGAGATTTCGATGTATCTTTCGTAGCGGTGACAATACAGTAACTGAGGCTTTCAAATTCAAATACGATACAATACGTGGTCGATGGCCTTCTTTAGAATGATTCATTTTGTCCCGAGTCGAGCATCGCATGGGACTGTTCCCATTTCAAAGATACTCGCTGAAAAAACCAGAAGCGATTTGCGAGTGTCATTGGCGTCAAAACATTTTCCCACATTACTTTCTCACATTACTCCTCTTACCAGATATTGATTGGCAAACCCTATCTTCTCCCGCCCATTCCGATCTTCTAGATTTCATATCTCACCCCGTTTCTCCCAGTTTGTCTCTTTTCCAACTCGCCCTCAAAATTACCTTGATCTTGTGTTTTAAAGAGGCCCTTTAACGTTACCGGGAATCCACGGAATAATTTTGAGTTCGCGGTATTCCCTGATGAGCAATGGCTGTGTCGCGTGTCGCGTCGCGGTCTTATTTTGGAGGCTCTTTTTCTCATTGGAGAATTTCGTTACATAAATTCTAATATGAATATAAATTTCAATAAATAATGAGGCACGGAATTATGTAAAAAAAAAGAAATTTAAAAAGGCCAGATGTAGTTGGATATAGCCCTAATATAGTAGGCTCACTAATTTGGGAAAATAAGAAATACAGTCAGAGCCGGAATATTTCATTTCCACATCTTATTTCCACAGCCATAAGAGCATCATAAAAATACATTGGTCATGGGAATAGCAGTAATCCTGTCACTACTCGTTATTTAACCTTCTCTTCTCATCTCTCTTTGATTCTCTCCTTCTATTTGTTCAAATCGTGTCACCGAGCAATAGAAAATTGCATAATAATCCTATAAATTATCAAAGCTGACCTTTATTGGATATGAAATGTGGATATTATGCGATAAAAAAGGGATGGAGAATTTCAGTACATAATATGCAACTTTTGAAGTCTCTCCTGTGATACTTCTATGTATTTCTCGGTGGCTGGGCCAATTTTCACTTCGGCAATCTCGAGAGCAGTGGAATAACGCTCGCAGAGCTCTGAAACGTCACATTTAATCAATATTTCCAGGAAAGAGTGCTGAAAAAGAGTTGACATTGACATTTGATAGCACTTCAATAGTGACAATGCGGCTGATAAGGCGTAGAGAGCTCTCTATAGACATAAATTCAAACATTTTTTTTCATTTTGACTATGAGTTACCTCTAAACGTCGGTCGTTTCTCTGGATTGAATCTGCAGCATTCACTAATGATCTCATCAAGTGGAGATGGACAACCGGCCGGAACTTGATGCAGCAAATTCCTAAGCGATGACGCCATCATTTTCAAAATCTCTTGAGTAACAGCACTGAAGTGTTAGATAACAAATCACTCACCCTGATCCAACATTGTAGAGTAGTTGGGGGTAGTCATACTGGTTGAATGGTAGTTGTTCACTGATGAGATGGATGATGAAGACTCCGAATGTGTACACAAATGACTGAAAATCGAACAAACTCATCAATTTCGGTGATAAATCATTGCCCAGATGCCATTTCAATTTTATTTTACGATCATTTTATAATAATTGATGTTCTATCTACTGTCATTAAAATTTATGATTTTGCAATACTTCGTTTCGCAATGATTCCCTTGTGATTTCGCAATCACATTCAGGAGGCGTTTCCGAATTTAGGAAAGGTGAGAAACCCTCGTTCATTCCAGGAAATTCCTAAAACCACCTCTCCTTACCTTTTCCTCATGTCCCTTCTCTTCTCTGAATACTTCTGGTGCCCAATATCCCTGTTGCATCTTTCGAATCTTTCTCGGTTGAATGAGGGCGCTTCCTTTTTGATACATCACACTGTAAAAATATTTCAAAATGATCTTCTTTGGAAAAATGTTTCGAAAAAGGGAATTAATTTCGAAAGGAAAGAGCCTTTTTTTGCTGAGAAAAATGCGTGTAGCTTCATTCTGCATACAACGCTTATGACGTGAGCAACGTGTATGTAGACAAATATCAAGCGAGTCAGTTACCAGGTAAAAGACAACTATTTGTAATTTATTTTTTTAGTAATATTGATTTTGCTATTACTAACGCAAGATTCATCATGCATGATCACAACTCTGGTTTAGAAACTAAAATTTATCTCAGTGTTAATAATAATAATAATAATATTTATCAGTATCGCTTTAGGGGCGCTGATTCAGGAAAGTCTTATTTTCCATTCTTCGTTGCTAATGCTCCACCAATCAGTTCCGATTCTCCTTTTCAATTCGTTTCTCCATCTTTCCTTCGGTCGTCCTCTTGAACGTTCGTTTGCGTAATCATATGGTGTCCACACAGTTGATCGACGCGCCCACCGATCTTCTTCTAGGCTCCTGATTTTGTGGGCCCATTTGAACTTTCTTCTTTCTGCTTCCATCACCCAATCCTTCACTCCCGTAGCGAGCCGCAATCGTTCATTCGTCCATTTATCCGACCAAATCAATCTCATCATTCTTCTCTCCATCTTTCTCTGTGCAATAGCTAACACTTCCTTGTCTGATTCTCGCATGGACCAAACTTCGCATCCGTATAGTACTGCAGGCATGATACACGCATCAAATGCTCTTCTCTTTGAGGCAGCACTCACGAGGGGATGTCGTAGCAAGTCACTGATCTTTGACCATGCATTCCATCCTCCTTGTATCCTTCTCTTCAGTTCTTTGCCATTGTCCATAGGAAGTGAAATCCACCGTCCCAAGTATTTCCCTCCTCCTTCGTATTCAAATTTCTGTCCCTCTACAACTATCGATCGCCGGTTGTTCTCGTCTTCAGTCATCAATTTCGTCTTTCCTGGATGTACTTGTAGGCCAACTTCTTCACTAGCTTTGATTAGTTTCCGCAACATTCTTCCCAATTCCTTCCTACTTTTCGCGACTACGATTACGTCATCCGCGTGGCACAAAGTTGTCAGTTGTGTTCCATTTATTCTTACTCCATCCTTCTTCCAATCAATATTGTCAAGTGCAAATCTCAGAGTGGCGTTGAAAAGTTTTGGGCTGATGGTGTCTCCCTGCTTAACGCCTTTTCTCACATCGACTTCAACTTTCCCTTCATTAAAGAAGGAGTATTACGATCTCGCGCCCCCTCATTCCTCATCTCCTATGTGCCAATGGCGCGGTCGCTCTCTCCTCTTTTCCCGTCATCCCTCCCTCTCATTTTTGAATCCCTGCGCGTCAGGGTCAGTTTGGCACAGATCCAAACTCGAATAACTCTGTTCATACTAATCGGCCGAACGTGCGGTTTGCGGGGCTCATATCGGGGAACCAAGCGTGATAACCCCACAGTGAGAACTCAGTTGACCAAAAGTTCGTGGGACACCTTCTTTAACTTGTATCACGGTCTTCGTATTCTCATACATTCTTCTCAATAAATCGATCAATTGGGAATGGACTCCATGATGGTAGAGAGTCATCCAAACTGCATTCCACTCTATAGAATCGAATGCCTTTCTGTAATCCTGTAATCTGTAATGTTTCTGTAGTGTTAATAATGTCCATTATTATGCATTTTTTCTCATAATATTGTACCATCGCATGAATTTGCTAAATCATTTCTTTCTTCAAAATTTACAAATGTAACTCACTTTCGCAGGCTAATTGGCTGGGGAGCTTCTCTCAGCAATCGGAGCAACTTTCGCACGAACTGCATTTTCTCACGTAAAAACGATTCATGATTTGACAGATCGTGATTTTCTTCGCGTTTGTTCGACGGAACTTCGTTCCTTCAACGTATTTTTTTCTTCATAATTCGCCAAATAGATATCATACCTTTTGTAGATCTCTTCCACTTCTGCCGACCTCTTTTGCTCGTTGTTATTCAATTCAAATTTCTGCTGGGCGAGTCTGGAATTTTGCCAAAATACAAAACGTATTATTGAATTAGATATATTCAATTTTTCATTGTCAATTATGAACCTCATGGCCAATTTGGCGTTTTCTTCTTCCATCCTTTTCCTATCTTCTCTCATCGTTTGTCGAAGTTGCCTGAAAATAAGTGCTAAATTTTACTATTCTATAAAAATTTGGAAACTCCCCCCTTGCTGTCTGCCATCAATAACAAACTTAAATTTATATTTCACTCGTTTCTCGGAGATAATTCAAAACATGATTTCAGACCTCCAGAAATTGGTCAGATCTTTCTGGAGGATTAATCGGGATGTGAAATGAAGTAGTAACCTTTGTTCCTCTTCCAACTTCATCACTCGGATGTTTGCCTCCTCAAAGTGCTTCATCATGCATTCCATATGTTCCTTTCGCAGTAGTTCCATTCTGAAAATATAATTTTTATGTTGTTCGAATTTTAAGATTACCTCTTTTCATATTCCGTCTCTTTCTTCTCATTACAGGAATATGTTCTGTCAATATTGTCCGTGGTCTCATTTGTTTCCATTGCGAGGTCTTCCCACTCGTCAGATTCCATTTCACTATTTCTTGATTCTCTCTCTTCTTGAGAGAAAAGAAATTCTCGAGCACATGCGAAAGTGGCATCCATCCTGTACACAACAGAGTGAAAATTCAAGACTGAGCAATCGATATTCGAGCGAGGCCGAAATAAAGTTAGAATCAAGACTTGGTCTCGAGGTGAAAAAATATACAGTAAGACAGCGAGCACGAAAACTGTAGGAGAATGCGTCAATGTCCTCTTACCCGCCCTATTTAACGAGTGAGTCGTTTTGAAATTATCATATTACGAAACACGTATCGTTTGTCTTTCTTTAATTTCAAGCTTTTCATATCTGCCGGTTCCTTTCGAAAGTGCTTACCACATCATTCCCTCGGTCCCGTTTAAATCTCAAGAAAAGGGTCTAAAGCGAGAGAGACAGTGGCGTAAAGAGAAATTGTTTCTCTTCCTACCTTACATTTGAATCCCCTGAATCAAAGCGGATTGTTGAGAGGTTGCTGAATAGCCACCACATGACCGCATGTCCAGTATGATTACTGATGCTCATTAATTACTATCGTTCTTGCACAAATCTGAACTTTTTTCATTTTGAAACTTGAAGATTTTTGAGGAAAGAAACCGTCAAAAGCTGTCGGTGTCGCCTTAGGAAAAGGTTGAGAACTCTCTCACAATTAAAAGATCGGAAGGTCCAGTTGGTCGATAACCTCGTCTTTTTTCTTCGACAGCTATAGACGATTTCTCTGTTCACAGGTTTTGCAAGAACTCTGATGCTCAATGCAAATATATGACCAAGGCAGGCAAACAGTACGCTTGTATGCATATCCTTCAAAGATTTATATGAAAGTCATTTTGAAATTGTCTTTTTCTGTTCATCACATCTTTCTTAACTTGCCCTATTTCACTCACTTAATGCAGTTCGAAATCGTAGTCATTGCATTTTTCTTTTGCTCTATAAACACTTGTCCCACTTTAACCTGTTCATCCCAGACTACGAAAGAATACGGTAGAAATCTATTCTTGGCATCGCCAATTTCGAAAAGCGCTGTCAAATTGTCGCCCGTTATTGTATCGCGCATGCCTGTCAATACTGATAAATACAAAAAAAACACGAGATTATATTCGAAATAATGTTGTGGAAATGAGATGATTAGAGTTGGAGGTATCACAGTCGAGTTTTTTTGTATTATTTTTTAAAACTAGAGCTGCACATTTTTAAAGGGATGGCTAGGCAGGAAGGATAGCAAGATCCTTTTGGGAAATGAGACGTTTTAAGATTCCCATTTCGGGCAAGAATCTTGCTTCCCTGTCATTTTCACATATTTTGCGGTGTTTTTGCCAAGCCGGAATCTTGCCCGGTTCAGGAATCTTGCTTCCCATCAGTTCTCCCATGTTCAATTCCCATTCATTCTTCGCATTCTCAGGACCTGAACCGGTCATTCTTCCTGCGAAGCCATCCCTAATTTTTTTTTTCATGAAAGCGGTCTGTTCCTTGCATCTCTCAATTTTTGAAAGTCTCATTCTTCTCATTAAACAAGATTTCAAATTTCTTTTTCACATCTTGACTATTAATTTTGCTCATTCAATCATTCATAAAGACCCTCGATCATTCCTCCACTACTAGGAAATTGAAATGTCTGTCTGTTGGTATGTTTTTTTCCTTCCGCGTGACCGACCTTTTTTCTGAATAACTTTCTTCAAAGTTGAGCAATCTTCTCAGATCCTTTTGCATATGATAGCCCTTCACGAAACACATCGATTTTTATATTTGAAAAATCGATAATTCCATGGCCAAGTCGGTAGCGAGCTCGAATTCAAATCCGAGGGTCGCAGGTTCGATCCCCGCCGGTGCATAGTCTTTTGCCGCATTTTTTCCAAGTGTCAAATGTGCCCCAAACCCATTTTTGAGTAACGAGATTCACATTTGAGCATCTTTTGCCGATTTTTGAAGTGAAATATCGATTGATTTCACTTGATTTCATGAAATTTCATGAAATTTTCGCACATTTCGTTCCAAATCATTCCTCATGCCGGCAATCTCGCAGGAAAGGAGTTAGAACGAGAGTGTAAGGAAAATTGAGAGTGACTCTCTCATTTTGGCACAATCTCTCGCCCCTGACCCCTTTCTGGAGGCCGGAATCATGCATCCGGAAGCTTCCTAATAAATCGCTTCAAAATCGCTCTATCTTCTCGGATCCTTTTGCATACGACAACAGACCAAAATCCCTTTAAAATTTTGCAATATTTAATTGACCAAATCCATAGCCAAGTAAGTGGGTTACGCGCTTGACTTACAATCCGAGACCCCCAGGTTCGAACCCCGCCGCGGGCAAAACGTTTGCCGCATTTTTCGCAAGTGTCAAATGCCCTTCTAGCACGTTCTTCAGTAAGGTGAAACACGTTTTCACCTGTTTTGCCGAGTTTTAACATGGAAAATCGAAAATTTCGAAAAGTTCCCAATTGGATCACAGAGCGTGGGGGATCACAGGAAACGTGTTTTGCGATGTCGGAAACGTGTCTAACACGTTTTAACGTGAAAAATTGAAAATTCTGTAAAGTTTCCAAATGATCCGGCGAGCGTAGGGAATCATTGGAAAAGTGTTTTTCGATGCCACAAACGATTTCGAATACGCCCGGGAAATCAACACACGGTATCCTGCGTTTCCGTTGAGAAAGGCTCGTGAGGCTGAGAGCGATCGAAAAAAAAGTTGCCACGGAGCCACGAAGTGGTGTAGTGGCAACTTTTTTTCGATCGCACTCAGCCTCACGAGCCTTTTGCAACGGAATAAGCCAGTACTCTTTCTAGAGATGAACACATTCCCCCCAACATAGTAAGCTCGCCCTGGACCGATCTTGGAGCCGGCTACTGAGTTCTACTCCCTGGACCGAGACTACAGCAAGCTACCGAACTCCCCCTGGACCGAGCCTGAAGAAGGCTACCGGCTTCCCCCTGTACCGTACCTGAAGAAGGCTACCGAGGTCTCCCTGGACCGTACCTGAAAAAGGCTACCGAGGTCCCCCTGGACCGTACCTGAAGAAGGCAACCGAGGTCCCCCTGGACCGTACCTGAAGAAGGCTACCGAGGTCCCCCTGAACCGTACCTGAAGAAGGCTACCGAGGTCCCCCTGGACCGTACCTGTAAAAGGCTACCGAGCTCCCCCTGAACCGTACATGAAAAAGGCTACCGAGGTCCCCTGGACCGAACCTTCTCCCAGAACTGTGCATAGAGCGTAGTGTACGCATAGAGCCTAGTGTATTTAACCTCAACACATCCCGGCTAGTTCATCATATAGTGTCCTGCACATGAAAGTACACTGTATCAACTCCACGTGAAAAGTTCTTTATCGTGGAAGATCTTGGAGAAGATACTGTATTTCTGATCACTGCTCCTCTTCACATTCAGCACTCTCCACACTCGCCGATCGTTGCTGCAATTTAAAGTCAGTTTGCGGTCGAAACCACTTTCCTACAGTACCCCAACTGCAATACTTACAGCAGGTGCAGCTGAGGCGACGGGTCGCGGCACGGGCAGCAAGAGCGGATCCGGCTGCAGCTGCATTGGTCGCAGCGACAGCGAGGAGTCCCTGCAATGGTCGATGCAGCACTTGCAGCAGCTGCAGCAACTACTCACCTCTTTATCAGCCTTGAGCTGTCGGATCTGCGCCCGCATCATCTCAATAGTGTCGTCCTTGCGTCCTTGTTCATCTCCCAACTCGTCGATCTTCTCATGACACCGCTTCAACTCCCCCCTCTGTACTCGAATCTCCTCCTCCATGCCAGTCTCATCTCGATACTCCGCATCTTTCTTCATTCCCTCATTCTCCACTCTCAAATCCTCCAATTCCTCCTTCAGTTCGCGATTTTCTTCTACCACATCTTCATTTTCCTCTTGAAGTTTGCCATATTTCTCATTCAATCTGTTGTAGGCTTTCTCCCATTTCTCAAGGTACTCCTTACTCCCTTTTTTCCGATTTGTCATGTAAGAAATATAACTGTCATAAGAGACGTATGCCCGCAAGTGACAGGAATGATACAACTACAGTAACCCTGAACGATTTCAGGGTGATACTGTACCTGTATACTGTAGTTTGAAGAGAAGGACGGACGGAGAGGGAGAAGAACCACTCCCGACGAGCGAATCGAATGAAAATGAATGGAGATATTGGAGAATTGTCTGTAGGGCCCACCGAACCGGAAATTTCAAAATTAGAGCCGGGGAAAAGTACGAAAAGACAGAAATTCTAATCTGCACCGAAAAACAGTTTTTGAAGGATATTTAAAATATTAGGGGGTGCGCCAATCAGGTTTTTGCCTTTATATGAAGTGCAGATGAATACAAAGCAGTGGAAAAGAAATTAGCAAAATCCGTATTAGCGAATGTGTTTTAATTCCTCTGCGAAGTTTTGCGATTTCAAAATATATTAAATAGCTGGTGTTTCAAGGGATGCGCCACCGATATTAGTTTACTTATTAATTCTTCAAAGTCGAAAGTGTCTTTGGGTGAGAGAAAGAAGAAATCCGTGTTAGCGAACCTTCTTTATTTAGGCTTCAAAATGTTGTTCAGAGACAGCGTATTACGGTAGATGTCGTTATAGGACATTTTATTTATTTATATTTTGTTCAGAGTATTTACAATTGCTACAGGTTTAACGTTAGTTTTTTCCCTTTTTTTCGCTATTAATATCGGAATAAATATAATTGAATCGAGAAAAAACACATAAAAGCTGTAAAAAGAAACCAGAATAAAAAGTTCTGACACGACGAACATGAATCGCCCCACCGAACTCACGGCGCAACGATGCGGCACGAATTCGGTTGGGCGACTACACCACGGCGGGCGGGGCATAGAATCGTGTCTGATACTCACTGAACTGGTAATATTTGATAAATCTGGAAACGCTATCGTGATTCTGCATTACCCCAAATGCACGAAATTTGCATTTTTAGGAACCATTTTCAATTTTACGTGGTGGCCCCTAAATTGTCTGTTCACGGTCAATCAAATTAGGGTTGTACAAATGGAAGCAAACTAGGGTTGCAAATTCGGACAATGTCGGACGCCGAACATCGAGAGTGAGAAATGAATGGGAGTGTGTTTGCCCTTGTTCGTGTTCGGACGAACGTCCGATTGTTCGGAATTGTTCGGGAATACAGTATCTTGTCCGAACATTGAGCTATCGATGAATTATTTTATCAGCGTTCATTGAAAATAGTGTATTTTTCACATTTTCGTTATAAAGAATCAGATATTTGCCTAGCCGTCCAAAGGCGCAGTGTTCACCAAGAAAATTATTCGTGGGCACTGCACACACATGTATAGGTACAAAATGGGCCCGGAGTCGGGACCACCAAATCCAAAATGGCCTTTTGTAACTTAACGGCCGGGGTTCCGCATCGAAAACAAACTACCGTAATCCATCATGCCGTAACCCTAAAGTATGATATTGAGCACTCGGTATTTATTGTACGAGGTAGTATTCGAGCAGTCATTGTTCGGACGGTACCTCCTACAAAAATTTCGAAAATGTGGAATAGTGTATCGTCATTACAGTAGTCACGGATGCGGTATCTGAGAAATAGAATACCGTCCGAACAACTCGAGTACTACTTCAAGCAACAAGTCCCATGTCGAATTGCTCCAGCTCATATTTTCCGGTTACTGTAGTTGGGTACAGTACCGGAAATATCGTATCGGAACTACCTTATTCCGTCCGAGCAGCGAATACTCTAGTACTCTACTCTAGTGAGAAAGCGCATTTTTGTTGAAATATTTAAAAAAAATTATTGATTGCTCAATGTTCGGACAGGATACTGTAATTCCGAACAAATCCGAACAATCGGACGTTCGTCCGATCACACAAAGAAGTCCGAACACAATGGAAATGAAGTTGACCGATCATTTTGTTCGGGATGTGTCCGAAATGTTCGTCCGAGTTCGCAACCCTGAAGCAAACCCCTTCAAAACCAATTCATCGATATTCTGCTATGTGCAACATGGAGAAAAAGATCCAAGAAGTCGTGCCAGTCAAAAGAGGTGTAGAAATAACCGACACAGGCGGGAAATTTTTTTATCATTGCGTCCTCAATGCTCCGGACATATTCCTTGTGTTTCTTGATCAGATAAAGATAATCATAGCCATAGAAAATTGTTTCGATTGTTCCCGTTCCAGTTAAACCGTTGTTTGTCTGTTCTCCGAAATGAATATGATGAGGGATCCCGTATTGATGTGCACTATCACTTTTATCAATCTGCGATAATCCCGCCTAGAGGAGAGATCAACCTATTAGGAATGATAACATCGCCAAATCCCGATTCTAATTGGGACCGGAAATTAGAAGGGAACGCCGGTAGATCAAAGGGCTACAGTAGTCGGATTACGGTAGGCAGACTGCTAGATTACGATCAATAGGGTGCGAAAGGCTGTTTCAAACGGCCTATTCATGGGGCGAGATTAATCTGTCTCTTCCCCCTGTTTTGATGACTCTCTTTGTCAATGTCATTATTATGCTGCTGTTGAGAGGGCAGGCACATCTCAAGATATTGCCCTCTCCAACCTATCCTTGCGAACCACCTCCGCTCCTCTCGCCTCCTTCCTCCTCCCTCTCCCCCCTCCCTCTGCCCAGATCCGACCTTCGATGCCCTACAGACGACCATTGCATATTATCGGGAAGCAGGGGAGAGGGGAGGAGGGGAGGGGGCAGAGAGGTAGATAGGCTCTCTGTCTCTCTCTCCGGCCTTGAGATCTCATTCTCCCATTCTCCCTCTCTCTCCACCTTTCCTCCATTCCTTCTCTTCCCACGCCGTTCCTCTCTCTCTCTATTTCGAATCTTCCTCTCTCTCTCTCTCCCTCTCTCTCTTTCACCTCTTTACTGATCTAATCGAGTTCATCACTTGTTACTACTGTCCATTCTCTCACTTCCCTACTCTAATCCGACTCTTTGAGTTCATTCACCTCCGTTCCATCTACCCGCCCACTAATTACCGCTGTCCGCCGGTCCCCTATGCTAACCCCAAAGCGATACCCGAATGGTTCGGAACCCCCCAGGAGACCCCTTTCTTTCTTCCCCCTTCTCACCTTGATTCTATTCGAACTCTAAGCTGGTTTGACTCATCCTTTTGATCTGCCCGGAGAGATAGAATGAGGGGAGGAGTGACAGTCCCGTGAGTCCAAACGGGTCTTTCTTTCCCTTGACTGACTCTCTTGGCCTCTTTATCCATCGATCCGAGAATGGACTCACAATCTTTCCTCCTTTTGTATATTCTGGGTGGTTTGGTTGAGTCATCGAACGCAATTCACTTAATTCCAAATGTGTTCAGTGAGAAAGTTTTTTTCTCGATTAACAACCTCTTTCGGTCACGTTCCGATTGTTTAGGATCATGTGTTTTGGATGGTTTTCCTCATTGCAAATCGTGAGATCCAACTATGTTTCAATGCGTGTTTATCATTTTCTCGAATTCTTTGAATCTAGTTTCGTGTAGGGTTCCGACAATTATGTACAATCATATCTTACCTCTGCATTCCTTCACAACCCCCCTCCATTATCTCCCTTCCAGATCTCTCCTCGCCACACTTAATCTAAGTGCGCGCGTCGATCAATCGATAATCATCAGAGGGGATAGATCATGGAACCCTCGCCTCCTCCGAGGATAAGTAGTGCCCATCAGATTGGAGGACCGAAGGTCACCTTCCATGGGGTGAGGAGAGCATGACAATAATCTTTACTATCTATTCACAAAAAAGGTTCTTGATATGCATTTATTGATCTAATGGAAGAAAGTGTACACGAAAATGCGAGATCAGCTTTTTTCATTTTATTTCGTACTATTCGCACTAAATGTTCGAACTATCTGTGCCGGCAAAACATCAAGATTATAGATATCTCAGGCAGGGAGGGAGATGCTAAGTTCGTGTGCGTGTTCTATGGCACTTAGCTGGATAAAGTAAAAATGATTAATAGATCGGTGCTGAATATAGAATTTAATTATTTTTAATAATATAATTTAATTGCAGGCGCAAACCTGGCGTGCTTCCCTCGCGGCCTTCTCCTCCGCTCTTCTTCTCGGTCTCATTCTCGTCTCACTACTCATTATCGGCATTTATTCACTCAAGTTCGCACCTTTTCCTTTTTTTCTACAAAAAAATCACACAGGTGTGAGCTTGTTCATAGTAGAAATCGTGTCTAATATATTAAAAAATAGAGAGCACGGAAAATTGTAATGCTTCTAGCGGCTTAATAGATGTTCTACTTTCGCACATTCCTATTTCTACTTCCTTTTTTTCTCGTTTATGAACAATACTTAATAAAATGATTGCAGAGACCGAGGAGTGGTGGAGGAGTTGTTCGATTACCTCGACAAGACGGTCGCCATCTCTAAGATCAACTACAACCATGCACTCGGGCTATTCAAGTTGAACAACAATGAGATGCTGGCGCTGTCGCAGCACAAATCGGTACGATTTACTCTGCTATATTTTAAAAATATAATTTAAATTGTTGAGTAAATTGTAGTTAATATTGTGATGCTGAATCTAATGCGAAATCTAACGCGGGCAGGTGCTATTGAGAAGTCTAATTGATAAATTAGCAGTGCAGATTTTGCATTTCACAACGAACGATTGGAAGTGAGAGATGGCAGCGCAGCTTTAATTTGGTCGCTTGACCTTATTTTTCGCGATGGCTTGGGTCTTTCTAGCAACTCAAATCTCAAGCGAATTCCCATGTAAAGTCTCCTGCTGATACAATCACCGTTAGGTCATGATCGTAAAAGTGCTCCTTCCTTATTTATCTGGGTTGATTTACCCTCTCCATCTGACTGGCTGCCTCTCTTTCTCTGTCCACTCTCCTCACTTTGCCTTGTCTCTCGCCACACTTTCACTCCATTTCACTCCATTCTACGACTCAGTTCACACGCTTTCCTTGACCTTCCAGTCAATCTCAGGGGAGAGGGGACTGCTAACTGTTACTACTTACAACTTACTGTACAAGTTATTGATTAGTGACAGCGCGTGAGACGGGATGGGGAGAGTATTATGAGGCTGACCCGGATATTATGGAGTGACCTCAAGGGGTATGAAAAGGAAGAGGAGAAGAGGGGAGGAGGGAGGAATGGGCGAGACAGAACCCCCGGGTCATCACTCTGGTTAGAACGCACTGAGCACTTTACAGTCCAATTAGTGGGGAAATTAAAGAGAACTCGAACAGACAACACAGAAAAGTTTACAGACAAGTTTGCTGGAAAATAGACAATGACAATCACATTATAGTACCCGCATGACAAATCGATAACTGGAGTACCGAATTCCATGAAAAATCTATAATTGGGCTACCGTATCCTTAATAATCGATAATTGCAGTACCGTACCCTTCTCTCATGTTTCCTTTTCTCTGATTTGGCCGCCCTCGTCTTCATCGTCTTCATTTTGCTCATTTTCTTCACGAGCGATCTCGAATCGGGCAAGATGAGAATCGTCTATTGGGTGAGTTTCATACTTCTTTTAAACTCGCATTCGGACAGTTTGTCACAATTCGGCCATGTCTTCGGATCGAGAAAAATACAGTTGTTTCGCACTCTAATAATGTTATGTGAACTTGTTTTTTTCCTTGAATTCGAGAGTTTACGCGCTTTTGACGCACTACTACTTGCTCGTTTTGACCAAATGCCAATATTGAATTAGTGGTGCTACCATCGCCGCTTCGTGAGATCCTCATGTCATGAAAAAGGACATAAATACATTTCAGACCCTGCTCATTCTGGGCGCGCTCTATTTCATCATCACTACTCATCTTCTCGTCTTCCTCCTTCTTCCCTTCTCCTCCACGCTCTCCAACTCTTCCCACGCTCTGCTCGACCGATCCATCCCCCACAACACCGGAGGTATAATCGCATCCTGTATTTATTGATTTGTCGTTTTATGGTCAAGACACCTATCACCATAACAGGTTTCTTGACCATACAAAGACTGAATTCCTATTTTCAAAGACCTATTACCATGACGATAATTTCGGGAACAATTTACTCGCTGTTTATTGATATTTTTAGATTTAAAAAATACCATTTCAGGATTGATGCAGATGGAGAACAGATTCGGCTGCACCTTCGACCTCAATCTCTACGCCGCCTACCAGCGAAGGGCCAATCCCAAGGTAGTTTTCTAGAAGAAAAAACAAAGGCAATCAATTTCGACAATCGCTTTTTCTCAACAAAAAAAACAATAGATGTTAGACTTTAGAAAGAACCAAATTTGAAGAGAGTCTTTTTTTTTGAAAACGAATAATAATAATGTTTATCATGCAATTTACATAGCAAATTGTAATATAAATTTGAGACGAAGTGAAAGTAACGGCATACATAAGATACGATGTCACATATAGTGACAAAGAAGGTGTTCTCAGAAAAGCTGAGAAAAAGAGATAACATTTGATGAGGTAGATATGTATCTAACGCAAAGATTGTAAATTAATGTGTTTGATGTAGTTCGAGAAAACATTGATACTACTATTGCTTACAATATCATCATCTAGACGATTCCAATGATGAACTATTCTATTTGAAAAGAAACGATTAAACCTGACGGTGTTACAAGTAAATGGACAAATTTTGAGCCTATGACCTCTAGAGTTACCAATACGATTAGAGAAGTTAAATATTGATCTGGGGGTAATATCGTAATATCCGAAAATAATCTTATATGATACAAGAAGATCTATACGAGTTCGTCGGTTACAAAGGGAAGGAATCTTGAGCGCCACCAGTCTGTCGTGGTAAGATGTTGCGGGCAGGTCACATCTGCGGAAGACGATTCGAGTGAATCTGTGTAAAACATTCTCGAGGCCAGAAATGTTAGTTATCGTGCTAGGGTTCCATAATTCACAACAAAACTCGAGTAGTGGTCGGACATAAGTGCAGAACAATTTGGAGTATAATGCCGGGCTTTTAGAGATGAACGATCGATGTATGAAAGAGCAACGTGCGGATGCTTTACTTATAATATTTTCGAAATGCTTCGTAAAACTCAGTTTGTTATCGTAAGTAATCCCCAAGTCCTTGATGTGAAGTTTGATGGGTAGATCGATTCCGAGTGCTGAATGGGTGCAAGAGAGGTGGTTCGTGCCAAGGTGCATGATAACTGTTTTGGTAGGTGATAGGGTTAGCCCCCAGCGGGTACTCCAGTCGACGAGGTTGTCTATCGCGAGTTGGAGCAAAATGGGGTTGTCTACTGTGTAAATTTTGAGGTCGTCCGCATACATGGTGCAAAAACTTCCTGTTGGAAGAATGTCGACTACATCGGCTATATAAATGGAGAATAAAAGCGGTCCGAGACAGGAGCCTTGAGGGACACCACTGATCGTTTGGAAAGCATGCGATTTGGAGTCTCCAACAATAACCATTTGTGTGCGATTAGAGAGAAAAGCTTGTATCCAGCGAAGGAGGCAGCCGCGAATTTGTGTAGTCTCGCATTTATGAATTAGGAGGTTAAGCGGAATAGAGTCGAAAGCTTTAGAGAAATCTACGAATGCACATGTGAGGAAATGGTGCTTGTCTAGTAAGGCATGCCAGTGCGAAAAAGTGGACAAGAGAGCTGTGCTACATGACCTTTTGGTGCGGAACCCGTGCTGTTGATCCGGAAGCAGATCATTGTGTGTGAGGAACTTAGAAAGTTCATGACAAACAATGCGTTCCATAACTTTCGAAAGAGCGCACGTTAACGAGATCGGTCGGTAGTTATCGGGAGACTGTTTTTCGCCCTTCTTTTTATATATCGGTCTGACAATAGCTGAGCGCCAGATTGTGGGAACTTCGGATTTAAGCATGAAAGAGTTGAACAAAGTAGACAGTGGGCGACTAATTTGATTTGCTGTATTTTTGATGAACACATAGGGAATGTCGTCGGGGGAAGTGGAATTCCGATTAGGTAGTTTACGCAGTATACGCACTATAATCATTGGTGAAAATGCTACGTAATCTATGAAAGGCCCATTGCTAGGAGGTGGGTGCTGTGGGGGTGTATAAAGATTGTGATTGTAACACTTCGAGAAATGATTAGCTAACAGTTTCGCCTTATCCTGATCATCGATCAAGGGTGCCCCAGAGGGGTCTACTAGTGCAGGGATATTACTATATTTATCTTTTAGTTTATCGCTTGCGAAACGAAAGAACCGTTTTGTATTCGGTTTGCTAATGAGTGCGCGCTCATGTTTGCGGCGAGCTGCGCGTACTGACTTCCGGAATTTAGTTGATGCATCTATGTATGGTTGAAGCCCTATTGAGTGGCGTTCTTTAAATTTCCGATTAGAAATGCGCAGTAGGCGGAGAGATTTACTAGTGAGGGTGGTACGACTGCGAGTCAATTTGCTGTACGGAATGAAATAGTCCATAATTGGGAGAACGTGCGAAAGGAAAGTGGAGTAAAGTGTATCTGCGTTTTGATCTACGGAGGAAAGTACAGTATCCCAATCGATATTAGATATGGCTGATTGGATAGGTTCCCAATTGACATTGCGAAAGTCTCTAATTAGTTTGGTTTGGAAACTAGGAGTAGCTGCGTCTAGTGAGAACACAACTAGCGCGTGGTCCAGTTTAGGGAGGGGGGGAAGGACCCGACAATTTTTGACGAGATTGGGGTGAGATGTAAGCACTACATCCAGAATGTTCATGTTTCGAGTCGGTGATGTGACACACTGAGAGAGCGAAAGTGATCGAGAAAATTGAAGAAGAATATTTGAGTGATGGGAATGGGAAGAAGCAGATGAAGTCAAATTTGACCAGTCTATTTCAAGTGTCGGAGAGCGGGATTTCCAAGATACGGGAAAATGTGCTTTGAATCTTTCGTTTGCTGAAGAAAATGATTCTCCGTTTATTTCTTATTTCTATCAAATCATTGAATTTCGTTGCAGAACACATGCGACCCGTACATCGATGACTCCTTCCTCCCCAATGGTCTTCTCTTCTTCCTTCTCTTCCTTCGTATCTTTCCCTTCGTTCTTTTCGTTCTTCTCGTCATCAAACGGACGCCTCTCTCTGAAGCACTCGCTCAGTTTATGGAGAATCGAAAATCGACAAAGAGCCAACCACCAAAGAGGTCGGTATTATTTTTGGTGTATGCGCAAGATTATAATTCGCCCTTCATTAACGCAACTAACTCGTGCCAAGTTACATAAGGAGAAAACACTAAATTTCGCTCGAAAATATGGAGCCAGATTATATTTTGAAACGATACATCATGCATGATGCGATTTCGTTGAAGTTACTATCACAAAACGGCAGAGCGACGGTTGTAGGTAATCTCAATCAATTACCGTTCCAGATTGTACATCAAAAAGCAACATTATAGAAACAATACGATTGACTATTCAAAGTCTCCGGGCGCCTCCGTTCTCAAAGAGCCGTGAGTTTCCCTGTGTTTTTCGTGTACCTCTCTTCTGTTCATAGTTTCTTACGTCGTTCAGTGATCGTAATTAGTGTCAGTTCGTGGTCATCGGGGCATACTGTAGGTCGGTGGTTGGTTACTGTCTTAGTATTCTGTTCAGTCGATCGATCGCCATTGTCCCTCCCGTTGCTCCCTCTCCTGGATTAGATCACAGCATAAGGTGACGACCGAAGTCTAACACCGTGTGTTCACAACAGTTACATCATTGCACAACCCAGTTCACCCAAAGAACAGGAGCTAGAGAGGGTTCGTAAAAAGGATCCTTCTCTCCTGACCCCTTTCTGGAGGGTTGTGAAGTGTTGCATCTCCCTCTTCCGCCCACGCTACTTACGCTGCATCTCTCTGTATATCTAAAGGCGCTTTTACTAACTGCTTCTACTCAACTGGGACGGACGGGTGGACCATTTCATAACTTACAAAAGAACTTTCAGTTACAACAACGCTGCTTATCTCGCCACGAGTGGAATGAACACGTCAAGAAGCAGCGAACTGTCGAGGATAGAGGACATCGACATTTATAAGTACGGGTTTTTATATTTAATTACATAGTAGTTACTACTTAGTTAATTAGGGCTTAATACGTCCGTCGTTTCTGGGCAGAGTCCTGTAGGGGCGAAGTTTTCTTGAAAATCGACGAGGTAAAAGAAAACCCAGATGAAACTTGAGATGGATTGAATTCAACACTCTCGGTTCATAGTATCTCTTTTTTTGTGTGGGCGAGCCGTAACAAGAATAAATATTATATAATAAATATCATGCTGCGCTAATTTCTTCGGGGAAATTTCCCCACCCAGAGGTGGAAAACTCGTGTAACTCAGCTCAAACTGAAAGAAATCTCTCCAATCAAAAAGGAAAATGTTCCAAACGTGGCTTGCAATCCCTGTATCAAGTTTGGAAGTTGTAGCTTCACTAGGAAAAAAAGTTATGAAAGGGTGCATAAAACTGTTTTGCACCTTGCACCCCATGAAATTTGCGCAGCATTAAATAAAATGTATTTTCAGAGGCTCGACTCACTACCACAGTGGCAGCATCATGTCCGACGTCTGATCCTTCTCACTTTCAGTAAACACATAGAAATATGTATTCCCCAGACCCACTATTAACCAAGTGCATAACATATTATGCATGAGGTATTTTATATATACAATACATTTTTTTGTGTACGTTGGATCTTGGGGCATACATTTTCGTTGTGTGTAAACTGTTCCCCTTCGTCTTTCCCTGATCTCCCCATGATTTCGCTCACACATCATTGCCTCAGACGCCTTTTCCCGCCTTGTTCTTCTCGCTCAATCGGTAATAAAGTTTGGAATATTGAAACCCCGAAAGATGCTTCACACTGCCAGAAAGAGTCAGGTATACAATGAGAGAACCCGGCATCACAGCATCGAGTTGGGGGAATGGCGTGACTGCCTTTGGTTGCCTAACTCTCTGACTTCGCGCCCTTCGGTCATCCTATTTCTCCAACTTGAATTATCTGTTACTCTTTCTGATGCTGTACCCTGGCAATACCAGCTCCTCCGGAGGATTGTCTAGATTGTGCCATTTTTGTGTGGTATGACATTGAGAATGCAGTAAACTATACTGTAATGTATACTCCCTCAACGCCCAAACCAAAAAGCGCCTTCTCCCGTTGTCATTTCCTATTCGTACTAGTGGCTACCTTCGCCTATCTCTCTTCTGTGTGTGCTTAACGAGAAAGGCTGAGAAAAAAGGAGAGGCCGATGACTATTTACCCTTCCTCTGTTCAGTCCTGGTGAGAGAGGCGGGGTCCAAGAAGAAGCGAGCTGAAACATCAGTTACTTCCGGTAGTAGTCGACGAAGGACATCTGAGATAGTCTCCCAAGTCCCCGATGATTCTTCGATTACTACTCGTCTTCACACTCGCAGCCAATGCCGCAGCACAGGTTAGGTTTCACTCTATTACTAAAATGTGGAAGGAAAAGAATTGACGATGTGGCAGTAGTGATTGCAGAGTTGTAACTATAGGTAATTTCACAAGATGGGGCCATTCTAATTCTCCTCTAAACGTTGATAAATGGTGTTATAGTGTTGGTGTAGTTTGGAACCCGCAAGTAGGAACACAAATATTTTTGTAACAATAATGTCTGCTTGAATTGCATTTCAGAACATTCAGAATGGATTTCCACGGGTCCTGAAAGGCAAATTTCAAAACTGTCCATTGGCCATTTGTCTGAAGAGATATCAATACAAAGAAAACAAATTTGAATGTGATTTCGCATTTCTAATTCCAATTCTACCATCCTTCGGGCCGGGAAATAGTTCCGGAGGACTCTAAAGGAGTCATTAGAAGTTAGAGTGACCAAACACTCATCTTGTATTGCCACGCGCAACGTGCGCAAACAGTGGGAAAAACGAAGGATGTGGACAAAAATGGAAACGTAGTATCCCGAGATGACCAAACAACGATAGGCAATGGAGAGATGCATCACATCCCCAAGGGTGGAACCAAGCTAGAGAGAGACCGACAAGGGCAAATGTTGAATTGCATATAAATATTTTAGTGTGTAACTGGAGGCTGCTTCCCGACGTGTCAGTGCACTTGCATGAACGCGTGTGCACCGTCGAACGGAGCGGTTATGTGCCAGGTTTGATTTTACTTTAATAAGAAAATAAGAGTTCTGAAAAGTGTTATCATTCTATAACTCAAAAACAGAGTGGCAGAAGCGCAATACTTTGCTTTGTTTCTGAAACTATGAGAGCAAGATAATTTCTTGCTCACGAGACAATTGCTGGTTCAGACCGCGTGCGCTCAGTCGTGCCAGTCCGCCTGCTCCTTCTCCCCAGCAGTAACTTCTCCTCCTCTCACCACTACCGCTCTCACCATCCTTCTCCCACCCACCACCGAAACTTGCACGCCTTACTGCGAGACTTACTGCAACACCGGATGCACAGCGAGGTGTGGGGAATAAATCTTCAACGATGCTGGTTGAGCTATTTTGCTTGAATCCACTTAGAGAATGCGAAATTGTCTACATTTGCCAATTTTCAGCAACTTCACGACTGTCCAGTGCACTCCCTCATGTGCCAACGGCTGCTTCTCCGCATGCAATTCTACTGGAATGTCGCCGGCAGCAGGTTCGAGAAACTTTCGAAGCTGCTTTTAAGGATGAGTACTTTCTGGTCCGCTGACTCTCACGGTCCGATTCGCCGACACCTCTGCTTACTACACTCCAACGCCGTCGACTCTTCCCGTGCTTCGGGATCAACCCGCTACCACCAACAACTGCATCAATACCTGTCAGGTGAGAAAGCAAGTACTAGCAGTGTGTCAGGAGGTTGGAAACACGTGAACTTCTGAACATTCTCTCTCAGAACTCGTGCGTACTGGCTTGTCCTGTCTCGATCACCGCAGTAGAGTGTCGCATGAGCTGCGCCGAGACGTGCCCCTATCTCTGTCAGGTGCGCCTTACATAAGCAATTCACTAAACCTCGAATATGAAATCATGGCCAAACTTGGGGAATGTTCCTAGTGATAAGGAATATAAAGGTGGCTCCGACGGTTCCCACCACGACTAGCACTACGACCACCACGCCTGCCCCGACCACGACTACTGCGCAGGTAAGGATTGGCCTGTTCCCCGTTGTTGATGCCATTGCATTCCCGGCTTTGATGAAAGGAATTATCGAGAAGAGAGAAGCCAAGGGTTCAAACATATCCCCTTTTCAGTCTCGTTCCCAGTGTCTGTACACATGCTCGAATGGCTGCATGAACACGTGCTCGTTCAGAAGTGGAATGACCGTCAACCTATGCATCGTTTGTTTCTGCCACTTTAGCTTTTCTTTTTCCCAGACACCGATTCAAAATAGACCCACATTTCGACTGCACCTTCCCTTTTATTCTAAAACCTCTCTTTCACTTCTTCTTTATATTTTTCGGATATTTTTCAATCACTTACACGAGCTGTCCCTATTGTCCGTTTCGAAACTATAAGAGCGTTACAGAACAGCTGTGCGCCCACGTGCAACAACGTGTGCTACGTTGCGGTGCCTGTGACGACGACGACTACTACCACTAGGGCACCCACCACCACCACACTACCACAGTGTGTGCTGCAGGTACGGTAGCAGGACGGAAGGACGGAGTTGCTACAGTGTGGCATAGGGAGAAATGGTAGAGAAAGAGATCGGCTCTAATCTATCCAAGAGAAACCCGCCTTAGTAAACGAGAAAATATTCGCGCAATTGAGGAATGAGAATAGTAATTGTTTTTGTAGTGTGATATCGCACTATGCGAAACGTACTCATTTTAATCTTAGACCTGAAACATAACTGCGAAACAGAGCAAATAACAGTCACTTCAATTTCACTGTAGAAAAATTCTGTTTTATAAACAATTGCACATTATTCACCCGCCAACACATGTATTGTGCCTTGTATACCGTATCTTGTCTATCGTATTTAAACTACCGTACTCTGTCTTCAGTGCACCAACATGTGTGTTCTCGCGTGCACTAACACCCTCGTCCCCTCCTGCTCCGATTCCTGCCAACCTCAATGCGTCCAAGCCTGCCAGCTCATTCCCGTCTACCGGGTAGGTCAAAATAATCAATATAGTAAATCGATAAAGTGTGTGAATCAATCGATAATTATTTCCAGCTCGTCGCCGCCACTGCACCGCCTTCCTCCAACACGTGAGTGAACATTTCTTGCTCAATTTCGAAAACAAATCCGGACTCAAAACAGAGATTGTGGATCGCAGATGCCAATATTTTGGAAGCTTCTTTCAAAAAATGGCATTGCAGTCGTCCGCTTCCCACGCCCGTTCTCTCCTCCTGCCCTGCAGCCTGTCAGCCCCTGTGTCTGCCCTCCTGTGGCACCTTCTACGATGGAAATGGAGTGACCGCATCCCCGCCTCAGGTTTTTTGCTGTATCCACATGCATCCAAAGCAGAGGACAGACTTATCGAAATCTTTTTTTGCCCTGGCTTGTTCGGGGAAGTTTGCTGCTGAACTAGCAATTGGCTCGGCAATAGTTAGACTTTCGTCAACCAATATTATTTGCTAGACATGGTTTCCCATGCCTGGTTCAATCGATATCTCCGTTATTACCGTAACTGCTTCAGACGGGAATCACTCTCTCCACTCCTCAGTGTCTTCGTTCGTGTGAGTCTGCGTGTCTCGCTCAATGTCGTCGGGTCAGTACGTGCATGGGCCCGTGCCAGACCAACTGCTACCAGTCCGTTTGCCCCGCTTCCGTCGTATCCGTCAAATGATTCAATACCGTACCCAATCACCCCATACCGTAGTCTTTCAGTTGCCACTTCACATGGGTAGATTAGATCTCTTGTCTTTCGTTAAATTATTTTCTTTCGGCATTCTTCGTGTCTTTCGCCCCGTGATAAACTCGAGTAAATACGACAACAAAATGTGTTCTTCACAAATAATCAAAAAGACACAAGTGAACGAATCGAGAGCAAAGAGGATATGCTGCAAAGTTAGCCGTTAACATCTGCAGCATCTGCTCCATCACCGGCTGCATCTATCGACACACACCTGGCTGCAGCTTCTGCAACAGTCGTCGCTACAGTGGCATCCGTTTCTGAATGAAATGTTTAAAAAGATTCCCGTTGAAAGTAGACGAAATTGAACGAGTTTCTACTACAATTATAACAAATAGCTATCTCCTTTTTCCTGATGAAATCTACTCAACTGTGTCCTTAACCTCCTCCTCATCCTCAAAGATTCTCAAGTAGTAAGTGTGCATTCTGCAAAAAGGACACTGGAAGATGGGGTGGTCGATCGAGAGTTTCTTCGCACAGATCAGACAGCAGAGGTGGCCGCATTCGAGAACGGCGCGGACGCGCGGATTGGAGAGGCGGCAGACGCCGCACTGAGTATCGAATGGACACAGATATTTTAGATAAGATAAGATATTTATACCACACAAAGGGGAAATTGTGGGTGAATGGGGGTGAAAAGTGAAGGGAAGGACTATGGCGCCTTCTGCCATCGCACGAGTGGGGGGAGGGGAGGGAAGGGATACGAGTAGGGATCTTGGTGTCTTCCGTCATCTTGAGGTAGATTTCATACTGCCCAACTTAAGTTCTTCTTTGAAGCAACATACGTCGAGTCTCCATAGCGCAAGAGGTTTGTTCTTCGCCTTGGTGTCGATACGCCTCTCCTCTTTAGGACACGCGTAACTCCTTCTTGAGTTTTTGTCGCAGACTGCCACTCTTCCCGTAAACGAGTCACTACGGGTACCAGTCGCTTTTCGCGCACTGACCCGGACGGCCCGTCCTCCTTAGAAGTTATAAAGAGGAATTCGCCGAATCACCAGACCTTCGTGAAACTCCTCCAATCCATCGATCGAGATCCGTGGCGGGATAGGTATGACTTTTTATTTTCGCTCTTTTACCGCGAAAACACCATTTCATTAATGAAAAATTATATATAATGTAAAACAAGAATCAGTTCAAGATAAATTTATGAAATTAACACAACGCACCCTTGACTCTGATCTTTGCTCAGTTTCGTGATCACTTCTCTGATGCCTGCTTTCTCTTGTTCCCCTGTCTCCGCCTCGGCCAGACGCAAGACATCTGTCGACGACGTTGGATACGGTATTGACCCATCGCCAACTCCACCCAAGTATTGAACTACTGTAGGTGGCAGTTCTTCCGAGCAGGCTATCGCATAGCTGTACACGTCCGGAATTGAAACGGGGTCCCCTGTAAAGTGATCTTTCCACAAAATTCAGTTATCTAAGACAATTAATCATTTCACAGAAATCACCTTGTTTCGCCTCTCTTCTTGTGACAACATCTGCTTTCCATTCCTCTGAACGAGGCCAGATCCGAAAGCTAGAAATTAGTTATAGATGCAATAACTATATTAAAGGGACCTGGTACTGCAAATAAAGTGAATTTCAGATTAAAGAGATTTTTCTTCCGATTAGAATGCAAAAAACCGCATATTTTTACGATTTTTTGAAATTAGTTATGAATTTTCAAATGTCTCATGTTTGGCCGGAATGAATCGGCACTACTGTGTTTAGCCGCTAAACACGCGCCGGGTCAGTCTAGCCTGAAATGGGAACTTTGAAAATTCATAACTAATTTCAAAAAAATCATAAAAATATGCGGCTTTTTTGCATTCGAATCGGAAGAAAATTCTCTTTAATCTGAAATTCTCTTTATTTGCAGTACCAGGTCCCTTTAAATGTGTCATATCAGAAAATATATTTCGGAAAAGAAAAAAGGAAACTGGTGTGTAATAAAAACCTGTAGTTGATGACTTTCTCGCATTCTTGTAGATTCGGTCGGAATCGAGTGAACATGAACAATCCTTCCGCTGGATCAGTGGGAAGGAGAAGATCGTCACTAGTCGACTCTTCCCAGATAGGAAGCTGCAATACCACATCATTCCAATATTACATAAAGGAGCCAGGGTGAGAGACTGTGCAAGAGAGTGAAAGAGTGCCTCTCGAATTTACACGCTCTAAATCTCCAATCCCCCTTCTGTACTGTTGACCGGCTTGCGGCAGAACTTGTTTGTTGCAAATAATTACATAGGTAGAAGCGACTCGCCTTCCCAGCAGTGTCTCTGTGCGTCAAATATCGCCACTCTAACTCTTCGAGATTTAGTGCAAACTTAATTTCGTTAGACACACAGTATGCCTCTCCACGCCACATGACAAGGTTTGATATTCTGCAATCGTATTATTTCCCAAGGAGGAATAAGAATTGGTGTTGGTATTATTATAATACATGCTACTTGTGTTGGTATTATTATACATGCTATAAATCGTGAGCGTTTGACCTACCTGAATATTTTTATTAGATTTGTTTAGCTCACTTGTTACCCTCGGCACTTGGAATATTTCCAAACGCCTCCACTATGCCTGTTTCACCAGTCCGCGTGTCTCGCTTAACAATGAACGCAGGATCACTCACATCGTAGGAAAAACCCTCGTGATCCAGCAGAGGACTCAATGATTTCTGAATTCGTATCATATTGTTTTAAAAAAAAAATTATTATGTTAATATTTTTGTTAAATAAAAATTCAGTTACCTTTGTTGCGCGAAGAAGTGCAGTTGTCGTGATACTCTCCTCCCTGGTCAGTATTGTGACCATTCTGAAATATGGAATACATTTTAAATTAAATAGGAATGGAAAGATGGAAACGAAAGCATAGTAATCTGAGTGACATGAAATGAAAGGACGCCGTTATTTAAGGACGATGTTTGTAGATCGACTGATTTGTATCGTAGTAGGATCGCGTTCATTAGACGAGCGATAGGGGGGCTCTGTTAAATAGCCAGAAGGGAAGGAGTAAAAGGTAAAAAAGGTAAAGGTGCTAGGTCTTTTACACGCAAAGCGGTCTCGACCACCCCTATGCCTGAGTAGCAACGAAAGCCTGTCCTGAGATGATCAGCGGTCTGTTTCCAGGCTATCCTCGTGTTGTGTGCACGTGAATCGGGGACCTCGTTCGGGCATGTTTGAATCGTGATTTCTCACTACCAACATTTCTTAACCCCCTTGGTTGGGTGGATCTGCAGACACGGGGGGTCGAACTTGTGACCATTCGATTCGCATTCTAGCACACAACCACTGCGCTACTAACCACTGTAAGGAGGTGAAATAAAGAGATTTTTTTTGAAATGAATAAATGCTGATATTTTTACATATCGTACAGAGTTGGCGGCGCTTTTCTGTATGGTGGAAAGGGCGCAGGCGAGCATGCAGAATGCGATACACAAGGTGAACTGGATTCGTGAAAAAGTGTGAGTTTAAAGGGACCCGGCACCGGAAATTAATTAAGGCTCAGAAAACGCAGGTGTGTTGTGCGATATCAAAAATGTAAAAAAAATAATTTTAAAATTTTTTCCTGAATTTTCCGCAATTTTCAAAGTTCAGGACCGGAGCCGGCTTATATACACCGGTACGTGGGAAAACACACCACCGGGGCACACCACATGTACCGGCCGCTTTTTACAGCCATTTTTATTGATTTCCTACGGTATTTTACATATGTTTTGTACATATTTCGTATCAGAATATTGATTCGCATTGAATTAGGAAAGTTATTGGCACACATCGGAAGAGCGTAGTTGGGAAAACCGCAGGCGCCATCTTCGGTATTTGATGGCGCTGCAGCTCACGGCAAGTTCTAATGATGTCGCGATTCTCTCAGAGCAGCAGCTCCAGTTGTGCGGAGTGTCGTCTATGTGTCGGAAAAGTCTTCGTCTGATCGCAAACTCTCCGGAAATGAAGCATTTCTCACGTCATGTGTTTACATTCATTCTCCAGGTTACTCTAGTGTAAATTCCAAGCATGCATGTCGGGAACAAAAACTAATCAATAATCTGATGCGGAATATGTACAAAACATATATAGAATACCGTCGGAAATCAATAAAAATGGCTGTAAAAAGCGACCGGTACATGTGGTGTGCCCCGGTGGTGTGTTTTCCCACGTACCGGTGTATATAAGCCGGCTCCGGTCCTGAACTTTGAAAATTGCGGAAAATTCAGGAAAAATTTTAAAATTATTTTTTTTACATTTTTGAGATCGCACAACACACCTGCGTTTTCTGAGCCTTAATTAATTTCCGGTGCCGGGTCCCTTTAAATTCATATTTTTTTCTGGAAAAAATCATTAGGAACACACGGTCGTTACCGTATTACAGGCCGACTGTAACCGTTCTTCTTTTCTATTGTAATTATTTTTTCTTATCATCCATTGTTTCAATTGGATCGTCTCTTCAATCTCAAGTTTTTTCGCTATCTCAATCTTACGTTTCTCAAGTCAATCTCAAGTCAGATTCTCAATCATTTCCTCCACCCATTTTCATTCCTTTCGCTCGTCGCCAGTGGTCCGTCTGCCGCTTTTTGTCCGAAATCCGCAGGTATCGTATACCCTCTAGCTACTGTAGTTCACTGGGTAATTCATACGACCTATTATTTTCAGTACTGGAGGATCAGCTGTTATCGATGCTTTCGCGTGCCCATGACAGTACAAATAGGGAAATGGAAAGATTACAGAAAGATAAAGAAGATTTGATAAAAATGGTGACGAAAATGCAGAAAGAAAATGAGATATTGAAAGAGAATTCGATTCTGGAAGAGGAGAATCGTCAACTGAAAGAAGATGCAGAGTATCGAGAACTGAACAAGGAAGGAGCTGAGGACTGTGAAGTTGAATTTTCCTCAATGAAAGTGGGAGTTGATTTTTACTGTGATCATCGATAGTAGATACAATAGGAAGTCTGTTTCTTCCCAACTCGGGAGAAACTCGGGAGAACATACAATCTTCATTCGATCGCTCTCTGATTCTGAACTGATTCTCTGATCTCTGATTGCGAGGAATTCCTGGGCGATCATAGAGGTCTACAGTGCTATTTCAGTTCTCGATTTTCATTTGTGAAACGAGTACATCAAAAGGGACCGACGAGTGTGCACGTTGTACTGAAATGATGACGTCATAGGGTTACGGTAGTCCGGTGGGTCACGCACCTCAAACTTCTCAGACTTCAGCTTCATCCTCATGAAGATGGGAAGGACCAGGAGGGCCAAGATCATGGTGCCGTGTCGACCGAAGAGATACGGGAAGATGCCAGGGAAGATGAAGGTACCGATCAGAACACCTCAAGATTACTGTAGGTTACGGTAAGTCGAGGTCAGCGAGTAGGGTAGGTTACAGTTTGTAACGGTAGGATAGGATACGAGGGTACGGTAGGGTACGGAATGTTATGACAGGTCACGGTACGAGGGTACGGTAGGCTACAGAAGGTTAGGGTAGGCCAGGATGTGAGAGCAGGATAGGTCAAGGCAACTACAGTATCCTCACCGAGATTGGCAGCGCTCAGCAGGAAGGAGGACCAGACGAGCGCGTTGAGCACTTGGCATACGGGAGTCATCGTTATGTCCTGAATGGAATTCGATGAGGTACGGTAGTCCTTGGGGGGTACGGTAGGCAGGTACGGTAGGTCAAACTCACATTGACGGTGAGAATTTTGTGGATGCGCTCGGTCTGCCAGTGCACTTGGTAGTCGGCCTCTTGCAGTTGGAATCGGAGCCATGTCGGAATCGAATTGAATCCCCGCACAATGTCACGGAGCGCCGCTGAGACTTCACTCGAGAACTGAAAAATATTGACTGGGTTACGGTAGTTGAGACTACGGTAGATGAGGGAGGGTACCCAACACGGACGATACACGGATGTACTGTAGCTCGAGGGAGGGTGCTTCACGGACGACGGAGGGTACGGTAGACGGGGGGGGGTACCCTCCACGGACGGTCGTGAGGATACTGTAGGCCGAGAGGAGGGTACTCTTCACGGATGATGAAGAGGTACGGTAGAATGGGGTAGGATGCCCTTCATAGATGACCGTGAGGGACTGTAGGCTGGGTAGGGAACCCTTCACGGATGATCGTGAGGGTACTGTGGATCGGGGCAGGGTACACTCACACACACTCACCGACACAGCGATGTCGTGCACCGATTCGCGACTCATGTTAGTAGGAAGAGTGAGAGAGCTTCGATTAGAGAAAACGAGTAGAAATGAATGGAGAGGGCAGATTCTGCCTTTTTATGCACTATAGATTGCATTCGACTGCAAAGTTGCAGAGGCGATCGATAAAGTGAAATGTGAAAGTTGATGCAAATCGATTTTCTCGCCGTGTTGTTCATTATCGGGCACGACTAATAGATTACTCAATCAATTGGAAACTACTAATGTTCGATTTCGCAAGGAAGATATGCATTCCGAGAAGATCAGCATGCAATCTAACCATCGATCAACATGATTCTGATTTTTTTGGGGTCAAACCAACGAAAAAAACCAAGATCCATTATTCTAACAAACGCATTTATCGCAGACTTGTTCGAGGTAATAACTGTGTGAAATATGAAGTGTCTCTATCGGGAAAATGTGAGATCTGTGTACAATCAGAATAGACAGGAAAAAGGGGGAAACGAAATGGAAAATGAGGAGAAACAATCAATATCTTTGCCCGTTTGAGGAACGAGAGGGTCTACAGCGGAGATCTAAAAAGGGAGAGATCATAAAACCAATTTGGCATGTTTCCTTTGGACGAATAAGAAAGAAAGCGATCGATTATGACTAGCAGTCGATACGGTGGGACGAGATACTGTGGGTTGTGACTAGAAGAGGTAAATGAGGGTGCGGTGTGTCTACTATTCAATACTTTCCCTCGAAAACGAATCGATAATTTTCGGCGGTCGTATCGATCGTTTTCGGTAGGGCGGCCGCGTTCGGTTTGTACTGGGGAAAGGCGGATCTGGAGGCGGCGCCGGCTGCGAAGGGAGATGAGTAACCAGCAGGATTGAAGAATCCCGTGGTCGTCTGCAATACGGTTTGTTACGGTAGCCCGGTGGGTCAGATAGATTACAGTAGGCTGTTCAGTAGGTCAGATGAGTTACGGTTGGCATTCTCATGGATCAGATAGATTGAGGTAGCCAGTTCGGTCGGTCCGGCCGGTTTCATTATTCATTTCGGTGGGTCATATCTCTTACCTGGAATGTGGACGGGATGAACGATCGATACTGGCTGCTCCATCCGAGTGGGTCTGCATGCACGAGTGGTCGCATCGAGGAGGAGAAGTAGTCGGCAGTTTGGGTGTTGTTCTGGGGTTGAAGGGCGGCAGCGATTCCTGAAGGGAAATTGCGGTTATTGATTGCATTTATGTATTTATCATTGTTGTTATCGTATTTTATCTGCGGCAAATAGATAGTAACAAATAGCTGCACATGTTTCAAAGCGCTAAATCTGAAAAAAAAAGCAAAAATAGCAAAACCCACTATTGAAAATATGCATACCAACATTACAAAATTGTTGCAGTTCTTTCGAAAACACACTTAAAATCTCAATTTTCTCACCATTGAAGTCGAATTTGTACGCGTATCGCTTGCCGTGCACCTTGCACATGATGTTCTTGTCGTAGTAGTACCGTAGCGCCCTCGACATCTTGTCGTAGTTCATGTTCGGCTTCGACTTGCGCTCGCCCCACTTCCTGCAAAAAAAACAAAGATCACTTTCCGTTTACTCATTCCCGAACACACTTTTTCCCTGCTCCAGAATGGGGTCAAGACATGTCATATTTCGCATGCGCTGACCCCTTTCTGGAGCTTTGTAGATTTTTTTGCGATCTCTGCCCCCATTTATAAACAATGCCATGTTTGATATATCAGTATACTCAGAGTCCAAAGATCAAAGATCAAAACTCACTTGGCGACCTCATCGGGATCGACGAGCTTGAATTCTCCCTGTAGTCCCTCCCACGTGATGTGCTGGGAGTTCCGCGGGTCAGTGAGGAGTTCGAGCAAGAACTGCCACAACTGGGTCTGTCCACTGCCCGAGTGAGCGTATCTCGTGGAGAGCGGACCCAGAATCTGGTACGGATCTGCAAAATGCCGAATTGTCACGCGATGTCTTATCCAGAGAGAGAGGGAGAGAGGGAGAGAGAGAGAAAGAGAGAGAGAGAGACCCACTTTGATCTGCCCTACTCCCCTCACTTTATGTGTTTCGGTGCTTTTTATGATTTACGCATATCTGAAATGCCTTTGGCTGGGTCCTCCTTCACGGTTTGGGAGCCGGGATTTTCGGGAGCCGGCTAAAAGCCGGGCCACTAAATCTGTGTTGGCTCTCTTAGATATAGCAGCAGTAGAACAAGGCATCATCAGTGTTAGAGGGAGAGAATACAAAGGATGGGTAATTGGGTCGATTCAATTGACTGCTTTTGATTGAGAGACTCGAGAGGAGAGAGAGGGAGAGAGAGAGGAGAGAGACTCGATAGAGAGAGAGAGCAAGGCAGCTTCATCTAATTGTGACTCCCTTGTAGATATACACAACAGCCTCTACCGTATCCCTACCATAATTACCGTATCCCTATTGAATACGGTTGATTGGGCGATGATGACAAATGGCTGCTTGCAATAACAGCTGCTCTCGCTTCTCAGATTGACTCACGAGTCCCACCTGTGGTTCCTAATGGCAGGGTGAAGTGCCCTAAGGGCCCGATCCCAAGGATCCCGGGTCCCTAAGGATCCCGAAGGATCCCCAGCCTCAAAGAAGCGGCGCCTAAGGGGTGTTAAGTGGTCGTGTCCGAACAGCAGGTGTCATGAATGCCCATCCTTTGACCCCATCATGTCACCCTCCCAATTAAGACTGTCCTCAATGACCCCCATCTTGATTGTTTCTATCGCTTCTCTTATGCAAGAGCTCCCGTTCTTTTATATGCCCCCAAAGGAGCTTAGTCTCCCCTCTTCTCCTCCTTCCCCGCCGCTCAAAGTAATATCCCGTCTCTCTTACATCGATAATAGCCCTCCCGACTATTATAATCTCCGCTCTCTCCTTCCTCTTCTCTCTTCCCCCTCCCTCCCTATTCTCCTTCCCGCAAAGAGAGAGTATCAATATCTCATAGATACGGTAGCCGGGAGGGAGCGCGCCATAGAACACTCCAGAAAGGCGTCAATGGTGGGAGAGTGTGCGCAATCTAGAGGGATACTTTCAATTTAACTCCCGACACCTTTTTTGAAGTAAGGAAAGAGTCTTTACTAAAAACGTGTTACTCGAAAACTCATAGGGATGGTGGGGTGCTAATTCGATTTAGATGGTTGCTTTGTTGAAGCCGCACAGGCACAACTGCGAAAGAAGCTCCGAATTTCTTTTCACGGTTTAATTTCCCAATTTGATTAACTTTACAGAAATTTGTGAGAAACCACTAGGAGAAAGGGGTAGATCAAAGAGAGACCCCTCTAAAATGGGGCAAGGGTCATCCGACCCGCGCGCCGTCAAGAGGCGTCAGGAGGGAAGGAAGGGAGGGACAGAAATCCGAGAGTTGAAATGGAGAGAAAGAGAGAGAGAGAGAGAGAGAGAGAGAGAGAGAGAGATCGAACCTGGCTGGGAAAAGGACGATGAGGACATTGTCGTGTTGCACGTCGATGGCAGTCGGAACTGAGGCAGGGACGAGTTGAGCTGGAAGGTTACTGTTAGTGGAGTTACGGTAGGGAGGGTACGGTACCTCATCTTTGGTGAGTGAGTCGGATGCGACTGAAGTGAAGGGAGTGAGCGAGGCGGTCGAGGCTGGCGGGACTCGGAACGGTTGAACTCCCGTGAATGAAGACATCGAGGCGAGTTGAGACGGAATCTGCTGCGAGGAATACTGTGGATCGATCGATAAAGTAGGGTAATCCTACCGTACCTGGTCATTCTCCTTGGGCGTGGTGGGACTGATGGTCGTGGGCGTCGGGTGCAGCGACAGGTTCATTCCTGAGCAATTAAATTGAATTAATTAAAATAAGGCTAAAAATAAGAGATCCGAATGCGCTGTAAGAACTCAAATTAAAGTGAGGTTAAAATAGTGCTAAATTTGTCTTAGATCCGCTGAGGATGGGTGGAAAAGGTAGGCTCGCGGGGGCTGCTTCCTATAGGAAAAAGCAGCAGCATTGCGCCAATCAGATTTCCCGCCGGCCCATACAAAGGAGGAGCGGAAAAAGCAAGGAGATGATTCGAGTAGTGAATAAGAATGAAGAGAAGAGAGGAGAGGAACGGAATGAAGTTGAGAGAAGAAGAAAAGGAAGACTCCGGCAATGAAAACATCCGGACAGAAGAAGGCAACCTGGTAGCATTCTACCGTACAGCTACTGTAGCGTACCGTACTCCTACCGTATTCTATCGCTCAGCGTTCCGGCAGGGCGCAGTAATTGGTGAGTGTTATTCAAATTCACGAAGTTCTCAGCACCAAAACGCAGGTTCTATCGTATAAATGTCGATCTTACTTCGCCTACAACCTCTCTAATACCGTGTACTACCATATTCCCTACTGTATCCTACCGTATCCCCTACCGTACCGTTGATAGGCGGTACTGGGTGCAATGTTGTCGCTGTCTTGGGCGACGAGTGTCCATGGTAGATCGAGTGAGAGAGCGAAGTGAGCGAAGTCGGCTGAAGGAATGAATAAGTGGAGAAGAAGACAGGAAGACAATTAGAAGGGGGCGAGTATGCGACACTATTAAACAGAGGAGAGGGGAAGGGGAGCGACTTACCTCGAGTGAATCAACGACAAAAGAGGCGAAACCGAGGTCGTTCTTGACTCCACTTTCCGCTTTGGTGTCCATACCGGATTCTGGACTTCCTTCCCCTATCGAATCCCTTCCCTCCTTCCTTCCCTCCGCACCATACCCGGCGGGGGCGGAGTCGGGGGCGGAGCAAGGCGGCGGCCAATGAGCGCCCTACCACGCGCCCGGCCCCCTATTGTTCTATGCCCTACCCCCTCATTACTGCTTACTAGAGGGAGAGATAACATAGAGCAAACATGAGCCAAGTTCGAGTATTTCGACTGCGCCAGACTTCTAGATCTACCTCTAACGCGAATTCTCCCCTTCCAAAAGCTCTTATTGACAGCCGGACTTAGCGCTACCGTATCCCGCTCCCCCTCCCTTATTATCCCCTCTTAACCGAGATCGTTATCGCCTCCCTACCGTAATCCTCCTTCTCCGTGGTGTGAGTCTCTTCTTCCATTTCCTGTAAGAGGAAGCTTATCAAATTGAATCTGGCGTCTTTGGCGAGATTCCATTTCACTTTGCTTCCGTTTGTGTGAAAGAGTGAAATGAAGAGTCGTTGGAGCGAAGAGATGAGAGAGTTATAATGAAAATCTTCCCCCACTCTTGTTTACGCTAGCGGCGATGATGACGTTACTGTGTAGCAGGGATACTGTACATAAGAGGGGACGAATTGATTTTGGTATCACAATCAGATGCAGCAAGCTTCCAGTTAGACCCATTCCCCCCATGTATTCAGTGAAGTATTAACCAACCATTTTTTTCCTATTCTAAAAGAATTTATGCGACTAAATTGCATCAAAACGAACGCCGAAAGTCGCGACGCGATTTGTGTTCTCCCGAAAACATCCGAAAACATAGTGTTACTATCATCAGTATCGCTTCATTCCACTGGCTTGAGCCCCTCTCACTTAAAGCATGGGGAAGTGAGAGGGGCTTTCTTTCGAAAATTATCTTCCTTGACCCCTTTCTGGTGTTTTTTTTCATTTTATCTGTCCTCGGGAAAAGCTGGCTTGTCTCTCCTCTACTTCCCATTAGTCGACTCCATTCATCACTTCAATAGAGAATGGCTGTTCTTAGACGGGCGAATCAGTGGGGGCAATTAGAACAGATGCAAGCTCGGCTAGAGGTGACAGTCTACCTTCGGGCATGAATGACAAAAATTGACTTGAGAGAACGACAGACATCTAATTGTAATATCGCATTAAGCCTGAGCTACGGTTTAAGCCTGTTTATGCCTTTCATAGTAGCAATTCACTATTCAAGAAAATTAAGTCCGATAGTAAATCTAATTACTTTTAGAAAAATAATTCATATTAACGTCGGCCGATAACTTAGTTGAGCATTTTTTTAATCTGTGTCAAAGTCGAGAATCAGCTAAAAATTATACATTCCAAGTATCTTGTCTACTTCTGATTGTCATTGCCATTCGGGTGATAACTCCGTCAAAGGCGCTTCCGGAAAGGCGGGATAAAGATATCCCGTGGATGCCTCCAAACAGAAGGAGAGGTGCTAGAAGGGATGCCACCCTGCCGCGAGGCGCAAAGTCACATGAAAGAGGACTGTTTATTTATTTGCACTTGCCCGGTCGAGTGATGCGCTTTCCGCCGGGACTACTGCTATCATTTTTTTAAATAGACACGTAATTCCAAAGCTCGAAGAGAATGATCAGAATATGTACCTTAATTTTACAAGTTCTCTCCCTCCCGACCCCTTCAAACGACAATTCAGACTTTATCCAAATCATCGCATTGTTCTTCTTATTTGGAAGTGCAAAATAGGTTACCGAAATGAACCACACGATTTCTATTTCATCTTGATCCCAGAACGTTTCCGTTTTCACGCTCATTCGGAACCATATCTGTCACGAGACTCTGTCGGCTCTGAAATACTCTAATCCGGGTCCTATCACTGTCCTCCCTCTTGTTCTCTTCTTCTCCCGCAGTCGTCCAGATTGGTCAAACAGAGGATTCCCTCCCCATCTCTCCACTCCATTATATCGGGGCCCGTTTGTGTTGACTGAGTGAGGACATGAAAGGAAGGAGGAGGAAGAGGAGAGATCAGACGCTATAGAGAACAAGCTGTCGATCGGGAGGAAGAGGATGAAGATATCACAGTGCACAATCGAGTTGAGATTGGGGAACCGGGGCTGTGCTGATGCCGGTTCAGTGTTCGTATGCTGGCTGTTCATCATAAGATCGGTAAATATCACGGCGAGTTGCAGATGCGGGAAAACATGGCCCGGCATTCCTACATGAACTACATTATATCGGGCCTCGCGTTTATGCTGACTGAGTGAGGAGAAAGAGGAGAAAGAATAGAATTCCACACATGAGCATGCCACAGTAGCCTATTATGCTCCCGCATGCAACCTAGGAAATCAAAATGATGACTATAATTTTCATAATCAAAGATGTATCCAACTCTAAGAAAAGGAATCGGTCGGGGCAGAATCGTGTGAGATTGTCGACAGTCTTCGCTTCCTGCCACGCAACAGCTTGTAATTAGTCTAGTGGAGAGAGAGAGATGATGCGGTAACGACTGCCCCAAAGAGGGGTCAAAGGGATGGGATGAATCAGTAAATCTGTTGATGGGAGGAGAAGAGGGGAGAAACGACTGTTGATCAATCATTCATGACGCGTCGTCTTCGGGAGAGAGGCTGGAGAGAGAGAGAGAGACGGCGGAAATGGATTGAGAGGGCCGCCCGACCACAATTAGAGTCTGTCACGAAGGGAGGGAGAAGAAGCAAGACCCTTTGAGCACCGCCACCTTAGAGAGATGGAGTCATTATGGTAAGTGATACCTCCCGGATTGGAGGAAGATTATAGGCGGTAAGCCGAAGGTGGGAATCGAGTCATAATGGGCTTCCGGCGAAGCGTATTGTGCCCGAATCATTGAGGTAAGACCTTGTCTTAAAACCTTTAGGTTACCTTAAGATCTTAGCATTATGATTTACCTTTATTGCGTTGAAACCATAAGACAACACGCAGTGCTTAATTCTTTAGGTTATCCTTAAAGTTTAGTTCTCGATCTGAAAATAACGCCTGTCTGTGCTAATGAAGTGTTGCTTCTCTCTCTCCGATTGAATCAGTGTCTTAATCGAATGTCTTGAATTGACCTCCTAATCTCCTCGCCGTCTGTCACAATGTGTGTACACAACGGGGCCAATTATGAGGAGATTTATGTTGAGCGAATTAGTCCCCTCAATCATTCGCGCACCACGGAGCTTACACGTGCAAAAACGAGTCGAGACTATGGGGATAGACAACAGGTGCGAAATGAGGGAGAGGAGAGGGGGAAACGATCAATCTCAGATTGGCTATAAGTGAGAACTGAGATCGAGAGAACTGAGGGACAGGTCGAAAATTCATGGAGACTCTTTCGAGAGTCAGTGAGTTCGTGCATGGAAATGGGAATACCCCCTTTACAGTTAATCTAGTGAGCAATCTTTTCAGAGAATAAAAAAAACAACGAATGAATGAACAGTGGTTTTCTTGATTTCCAGCACCATCATCAAACTGCGAATGATGCGTAATCCCTCTTCAGGAGCGCGGTCGTCTCCGATTCCTCCTTCCGCTCGCAGATAGAATCCATGACTTCGATCGTGCGGGACTGGCCGACACCTGCAAGGAGTGAATTGGATACGCCATGAAGTCTCCCGTTATGAACTTTTTTGTAGGGATGACTAGAATTCTAATTCATGTTCGTTAAAATAGTCGTAATCGACAGTCTCGCAAACCTGAGTCTAATTCCAAGAGACTGGGTGGCATTGACCATAATATCTAATTAGCAGGCTAGTAGAAAGTGTTTTGCGTAATGAGAAACAGAGTTATGTTCACTTACACGATGCGTGGAACTCGAGTTTGTCGGTCTTAATGAAGAGAGCTCTCGATAGCGGCGACCGCTGTCCATCTTTGAAAACGGCCGTAGCGCAGAACATGTAGAACCAATCGAAGCGGAGGTCAGGGAATACGAGCTGCAATACGGCAATTGAAATGCGGTAGCTGATCGGGAAATGATATATCAATCGCAACGATTTTAGAGCGGGCCATAAGCAAAGAAGGCTGGGTCTGAACCAATAGAGAGAAAAAAACACTCCACTCGCATCTTCTGAACTTCTTTCTACGACTTATCTGCTTTCCGAGCACCAATCTTTGTTCTTCAGTGCAACTCCATGCCTCCTTTTCCACACTAATGTTACTACAATACCTTCTTTCCGAACACAGTGACCTTCTCCCAGTCAGAGAGGGACGCATCAGGACTCTCCGTCCAGTAAACAATGTAGCACTTGACATCATGAGTTCGTTTGAAAGGCGGTTCCCATGTCAGTTCGATAGTGTTCGCCTTCTGTCGAACAGCGAGAATGTGCTGGGGTGAGAGCTGCGGCTCTGCAATCAACCAATATTAGTCTAATGGCACGATCACAATTTAAAATGTATTACTCAAAATAGATACGTGGACGAGAATTCATGCACAAAATGCATGAAACGCAATGCATTTTGTGCACTAGATGTAACCCATCGTTCAGATTTTTAAGCAAGTCAATGAATAGAACATAAATTAATTCCATCTCTTCGATCTCCTAAGATTCGGAAAATAGTATTGTGCAGTTGCATTAATGAAGACTATGATCTGACCAGTGTACTGCACGAGATAGACGGGCTTGCTCTCGCCGTACTTTGAATGAGCAGTGATTCTGAAAGTGTCGTAACTTCTTTGGCAAAAGCTGAGCTTAAAGTAAAGTATTTCGTTTTTTTTGGAAGATGCTGACTTCAAATTACAGCAATGGTTTATTACCCCAAATAAGTGAGGCGTGAAGCCTATCTCGTTCTCCGAATCCAATTTGTATCATTGTTCAGTCTTTTTCAGTACTCTATGGCACATCCTCTCGGCCGTATTAAGTAAGTGTATATCTAAAATACCTGAACTCGTAGAGAGAACAGGAGTCGATGCTCATAATCTCAGCACAATTTCCCTTGATTCCCTTGAGCTCGCGAATCTTCGCGTTGTCTTTATGCCTGGAAAGTTGTAGCGGGTTTTCATAACTATTTTTAAAATACGAAAAAAAATATGATGTACTATTCATTGTTCTCTAAATTATTTCTTGATGATTATAATTCAACCAAAAAAACATACTTCAATCGATATCTGATGTTGTAGGTGAGGTCCTGTTCCGTGGAAAATGCCGGCGCCCAAGCGAGTCGTACGGAATAAGCAGACGTTGAAACGACCTGTGAAAATCATTTTCCCATAACGTTTATAATTTTACAAGGGGACATTGTTCGATAGCTAACAGCAACTTTTTTTTAATATTTGCCAAAATTAAAAAAAGTACCAGGCACTCGCTGGGCGGGTCTGGCGGCATGCGGGCGAACATGAAGTTGTCGTTGGGCACTGTAATTTTGATTAGTTATCGATTTTCGACTAGTATAAATCAATCAATAAATGCGTAGAAACTCACAAACTCTGCTTCCTCTCCTCTTCTTGTTACTCTTCTTCTTACTCTTCTTCCTTCCCAATTCATTATAATCTCGATGGGCGAATATCATTCCACGAGCGAGTTGAGCGAGAAGAGAAGCCATTGCAGCACGGCGACGGCTGAATAAAGGGACATACCACTGGACGGTCAAGCCTCCAGAAAGGAGTTAGGAGCGAGAGAGTGTGCAAAACAGAGAGGATATCTCTCAATCTCCCACACTATCCAGCTGATCTCTTTATGGAGCTTGATGTGACTCAGAACAGCTACAAGAGCCGAATCGATCAGTCGGACTCTCCAAACCATCAATAATCCTGCTGTTGCCAACCGATCTTTCTCTTCCTAATCCAGTTAACACTCACCGCGCCTTTGCCTCTCGTATGAGATAAAATGGGTTGTTGCTCTTCAACTTCCTTCCCAAGTAGTGAATCTCCTTTAGATACATCCTTCCCACGACGTCCATGCACATCGTGGTGAGAACGATGCCTCCGAGGACAACGATCAGGGAGGGAATCATGTTCTTGGCGCATGGACGGAAATCGCCGAATCCTGAAACAAGGAACCATGAACCCCGGAACGTTGATCACTCTCCATAAAAGGGCCAGAGAATGTGCGTAAACGTGAGAGGAACTCGCCAGGTTCCACACGTGTGTACACACTCTCTCGACCCTGCCATTTTCATGGATGATTTTTCACATCTTTTTGGCATTGTCTTCTGGAGGATTCCGGTCATGCCTCGACGGGAATGAATTGCTACTATTAAAATTTTCAAGTCTGTTTTATGCCGGCTACAAATAATTCAACAAATAAGATAGAGAGACTAAAGGTGTTATTGATTTCGTGAAACACCTCCCTCACCGACAGTGAGAATGGAGATGAAGGTGAAGTAGAGACTCTCGATGTACGTCCATTCCTCGTTCTGCAGAGAGATCAAAGATCAAATTGGTCGATTAGTATCGATCTACAGCATCGATGAAAAGTATTCGTCAATATTTTACAATTGGTATAACTTCCGAACCAGAATAGCAATCAGTCTGAATTTTGGCGTGCGAGGAACTCGTAGCCTGCCTCATTTCCAATTATTTCGTCGTATGCCGATTTTCAGTTATTACCTACTGATGACGCAAGGTTACAGTGGAATTTACGAGGCGATTATTTGGTCACACCTGCTTGATAATTGCAGCGCCGATTAGTCCGTAAATAAAAACGAAGATGAAGACGGCGAGAGGAGGAAAGCGGACCAGCTTCACTCTGCAATGGGATAACGCATCGTTGACATCTTCAGAAAGTCAGGGTGAGAGTGTGTATGCATACGAGAGGATCGACACACTTTGACACACTCTCTCCACATCATTCCACAGGCCGGTCAACCATCCAGAAAGGCCTTTGGAGTGAGAGAGCGTGTGAAATCGAGAGGGACTCTCTCACTTCTGCACACTCTCTCGCTCTATCCCTGATCTGCAGGTTTAGAATCATGTGAAAGAGCAGCGCACAATTTAACCGTCAATTCGTATCTCCGGAAAGGGGTCAGAGGCGGTCGATAAATGTTACAATCACTTAAAGAATCCTCGTGAAGGAACTCGTTCTATTTTTGGGATACGTCTCATTTTTGTTTGTCTATTTTTTTCTATTTTTGGTATTTTCTATTTTTTATTTTATATTTTTTATTATTTTCTATTTCTATTTTTGGGATACGTATTTCACATCCATCCGGGTTCCCGAAATGTTTAATACATCTGCAAGGAATGTAATGAGTTTCACGAATAATTAAAATTGGCATGAAAAGGATTTCTAATGATTGCGTCCAGATATCGGATCAGTAAAAAAATAAAGATATTATTAATCATCCTAAAGAAATATGAAAGCTGCCTGAATGTTTATAATTTGCTTTTTACATTGTTCCACTGTCCAGTCAAGCCCCTTAGTACGAAAGAAACTCTCTCGCTTCCACCCCCTCTTACTTTTTCCTGACCCCTTTCTGGATTTAAAAAAAATCGTACCTATCGAGTATCTCCTGTTCGTCTTCATCATCTCCGAATATCGGCAGACTCTCATCCACTTCTCGTCCTCGATTCTTCCACTTCATGTACTCCCTCCAGATATCGTAGTGCACCTAGAAAATGGGAAAAAAATCGGATCTCATATTTTGTGCACTCGATTCGTAGGTTTCAAACGCTATTGCCAGAGAAGAGAGAGAAAGTGCTGAACAAAGAACTAATGAGGACAAAAAAGTATACCTTGAAGACCGTTTCCGAAATGAACTTGGCCACATTGGCCACAGTAACGAGTGTGAGTGGAATGCCTGAAAAATATTATTTAAAAACGAAAAAATGCTGCTCATTTTTTTCTAATTTGTCTATACTCTTTAGAAAATTGTTTTCCCAAAATTTGGGAAGAGGCGATTCTTAGAAGTGAATGACTAATCATACCGACGAGGCAGTAGACCACTCCGAAGAGTCGACCGCCGAATGTGGTTGGAACGACGTAGCCGTAACTGGAAAACCGCATTTTAGTAACGAAAGTTGAAATTCGGCTCAACTAACTGCTAAAAGTGAGGATATTTTTTGTTAGATATGCATTTTGAAAACAAGTGTATTTAGCCCTGTAAAAGTGTAAATTATGTTTTTCACTGATATAAGCCTCATACGTGTGTTTGTTTTTTTTAAAAAGAAAATTCGAATGAGAAATCTCCAACCCAATTGAAGTGAGCATTGTCGTGGTGAAGAATATAGAGTTGACAAAGTCCCACGTCGGCGCGTCCTCGTCCATTCCGTGTCGGGCCAATCGATGCGCCGAGAAGACCGTATCCACGAACTACGGTAGGTGATCGTCAATTGACTTTTCACATACACAGCATTGAATGCAACGCTATTTCGTATTTTCAAGTATTTTTAGCAAAGATGTTTATGTTTTGCACAGTTGAACGTTGCAATAGATTACGAGAGCAGAAAAAAGAAGCATTCGTAATCCCAGGAAGCAATGAGGGAGGAGTAAACAAAGCAAAATAGTATGAACTTCAACTTCAAATTTTACGTCTAGACAGCGATAAGATAAATGCGATAAGATAAATTTATAGATAAGATAAATGTTAAATGTAAAAAAAAAATTGGGGCCAAAACTCACATCATCGAACTCCTCTTTTGTCTCACGGAGAATACTCTGGACAAGAGCTGCACGGCTTTCCTGAAGAAAAATACTATCTAATTATCCCATGTAATTCTACAAAGTTTGCAAACGAATGAATGAATTTAGAAAATCCCTGTTGACATTCTTTCATAATCCCCACAAAAGGAAAAAAAGGTGGTTGGATAGTGCGTGAAAGAGGTCCACTCATTTGCACCTTCTTACCCGCTTCTGGAGAATCAACTACGAATGATGTGTGCCCATTCTCGCCCTATTTCAAAGTGGTAAACTAGACCTCAGTGTCGATTTCTCCCCTTGCCTTCGCTTCATCGATCATTCCCATCAACTTCCCCACGTTGATCTCTGAACTCTCCTGGATCAACTCGAGATTACGCGCTCGTACATCCTGCAAAGTCACAGATATAGCACAAAGGAAATGAACAAGTTTGAAACTTTGTTCATTAAAAACAATAAAATGTCTACCACTCCGCCATTTTTTGTCGCATTCGTCAACTTTTCCTCAAAAATTCTCGCCACAACTGAAAATAGCTGAAACGAGTACGTGGAAAGAGCTGTCAGAAGCAGCAAGAGAGGGTGTTCTGCGAGGAATTTACAGAAAAAACACACACACTGCTTTCTGGAACTAGCTTTCCCTATTTCAAACCGTATTTAGAAACGCATGGGTTGAATTAGTCTCATGCAGTATCAATAGTTTACAGTAGAATATGAGCGGGTTGCATCATCACTATGTAATTGCGCAAAAATTCATCTTACTATGCAATACTGACCAGTAGATTCTGCCCCTCGAGTGCCTGGAATATCAATGCTCCAATGGAGATATACACGATGCAGACGATGACGAGAATGACATGGGGAGAGAGAAGACGGGCCATCGCCCGATGGGAGAGACTGATAAGAGCATTGCGTCATTATTAGGTAATCGACAAAAATTGTGACTTCATCACAAAGTAGGGTCACTCTCTCTCTAGGTAATTACTGGATTTGAAGTGATTGTGTCAACCCTACGAAAAATTGCGCCTTGTACGGATAGCACTATCAGTAGGTGATGGGGAATTCTGCGGGTATTGCATCATCACATGGAAATTGTGCAAAAATAATATACGATGCTGGTTGTGCAAAGGCAAACAAAAGCCGGAGGGATGGCGGGAGGCGCGCTGTCGAATGTTTTGTGAGGCGAAAAGAGGCGGGGAAGTGGAGTGAGAGGGGAAGAGTCCCTAGGGAGATTTGAGGATTGATATGAACAGAGGAGGAGACTATGGGGGAGAAGAGATGAGATATGAGAGAGAGGATGGACTTACATTTCTGACTCCATGAGAAGCTGTGGAGAAAGAGTAGGGAGGAATCGGGGGTTGGAAGAGAGCAATGGACAGAATGGACAGAAACAATGGATGGTCCCGAGGGACTGCTTAGGGTAGGGGGAAGACCATTATTACTCCTTCTAGGAGAGGAGAGACTAACAAAGATTCATTGGACTACTCTAGTTTATTAGTTGCAAGCGGGTTGCAAGTATTTTGGATCGAGTTCTTGGAACAAGTTATACTTTCGAAATTCCTAAAGACTATTTTTTCAGAACGTCTGTCTGTCTGTGTGTGTCTGTGTGTCCGTGTGTTCAAACTTTATTGCAGAATAACTCGGGAACGAAGAAAGATTTCGACACACTCTCTTCATTATCATATGCGTATCCACAAAAGTAAACTTTTAAATAAAAAATATTTAAACAAAATCCATGGCCAAGTGGCTAAAGCGCTTGCTTTCAAATCCGTTCGACCCCCGTCGCGGGTAAATCTTTTGCCGCATTTTTCGCAAGTGTCAGAAGCTGTCTTAACCCGTTTTTGAGTACCGTGAAACACGTTTTCACCTGTTTTGCCGAGTTTTAAAGTGAAAAATCGAAATTTTCGATATTTTCCCAAATGATGAAGGGAGTGTCGGGGATCATAGGAAAAGTAAAAAAAGGCTGAAAGGCTCGTGAGGCTGAGAGCGATCGAAAAAAGTTGCCACGAAGTGGCGTAGTGGCAACTTTTTCTCAGCCTCACGAGCCTTTTGCAACGGAATAAGCTAGTACTCTTTGTAGCGATTAGCACTCCCCAACATAAGTCGAGCTTCAATGAAACCCGGAGCCGGCTATCGAGCTCCCCCTGGAAAGAACTTGGAGCCGGCTACCGAGCTCCCCCTGGACCGATCTTGGAGCCGGCTACAGAGCTCCCCCTGGACCGAATTTGGAGCCGGCTACAGAGCTCCCCCTGGACCGAACTTGGAGCCTGCTACCGAGTTTTCCCTGGACCGAGCCTGGAGTCGGCTGCAAAGCTCCCCCTGGACCGAACTGTGCCCTGCAACTGAACGCCCCCCTGAACCATAACATAGTTTAACCTCAACACACCCTGCTAGTTAAGCTTTAAGGGTTTTTGTTTACAATGTGGCTAGAAATGATAAACACGAAAAATTGCGTCCCGGCATAAATACAATTGGAGTGATGCACGTGTCGATTCGTGTTGTTTTTTGGTATTTTTGTGTTTTTTTGTTGTTGTTGATTGCAATTTTAAACAAATATCTCCTCAAATCCCTATTTTCCATCTCCATCCCCCTTATTAAAAAACACTTCGAACCTCCTCCTCTCCACTCTAATCGCCGTATCTCTGGTCGATTGGCCGTCATGAGGCTCGCTGTCACCCTTCTCGCCCTACTCGGGTACGTTACCCTCCACCTACCGTAGCCCGAGCTCCCTCGGATCCCCGAGCTACCGTACCTATGCATCCTTCCAGGTGCGCCTATTCTTCCACTTCAATCTCTAGCAGCAACTGTGTCAACGGCCACTGCGTCTCATGCGATAACAATGGATGCCGTGAATGTAAGTGACCTACTGTATCCTACCGTAACCATGATACCGTAACCCATTCTACCGTTCGGCCTCAGCTCGTTCGGCTGAAGTCGATTTCGTTCGTTCCACTCGCGGAGTCTCTGTTTGCAACTGCATTGGATCTTCGTGTCGGGCTTGCGACGAAAATGGATGCAATAATGGTACCGTACCACTACTGTTCCCGAAGATACCGTACCACTACAGTACCCGTGGCTACCGTAACTCTTACAGTGTCGAGCTGCGACCGCAAGCGTTCGGTGGTGAAGCGTAACGTACATTACTGCCACTGTCCCAGACGCCCAGGTTATCGTTGTCAGCAGTGCGATGATAAAGGATGCAGAGTTGGTGAGTTACAGTATGCCAGCCCACTACCGTATCCAACGTATAATCGTTACAGTAGCCTTCTGTCCCGATGAAAAACGATTGATCGGAGAGGATGCGCGCGCCAAGCGAATGACCTGTAACTGCAACCCCGGATCTCCCTGTAGACAGTGCGAGGACAACGGAAACTGCTTCGAGGGTGAGCGGGTTACTGTAAGAAATGCCATTTATCGATCGAAAAGAACCCTCAGAGTACTGTAATCGTCCGAATATTGATTGCAGTTGAAAGGTGCCCGGGAGTCAACATCGATTTCGGATCTGGTTGGCCTTTCGGCGAGGGCAAACGATCTGTCTGAGGGATGAGTAGACTCCACTCAAATCCTGCCGAGCATCCAAACATTTAGGAATTTTGATAAAAATTGGTGATGAAAACTTATCGTTTCGTACTGAACGGATCGAGTTGAACAAAGTACGGGGGAGTTGTGCAAGTAGTTTCTACTTCTGAATTTTCCATTGATCTGGAGTATCTAATCTCTATTACCAGCCAGCTAGATTCGCTACAGTACTAATTACCTTCGTTTTATGCGTACTTCTTACATGCAAAATTCTTCTGTAATTCTCCAATCTTACTTTGTTGAGTTCACTAAACGTGGTAAACACGGCAAGAATAACACTTCAAGAATTTTCGATTTTTCGTGAAATTTCTCGAAAATTTCGCTTTTTTTCTCTCGCCACCCCTGTTACGTATACCCCCTACACTCTGCCGAATATTTGTCATATCGATTTTTTCATATTTCACTCAAATGTGCAAGTTTTCACTTCGTTTATGCTTCATTGTCTATAGCATGGGGGTGACATTCAACTACTACAGGGGATACGGTAGAGTACGGTGGGTCACTCTTCTTCTCACTCGAAGGGAGGCCGCTCCGACACGTACTCTTGCTGGGTGGATACGGTAGATGGAGGTATGGTAAACGATGTGAGACGACTGCCATCGGAAGAGGAAGCCGGCTTCGACTTAATTAAAGTGATTAATTAACTAATTATGAAATAACTAACTAATCTTCTTCACACTGGTATACGTGACATAAACGGCTTCCTGTTTGTGTAAATCACCTGGGTCTTGGTCTTAGTCGGGGTCCTGACCAGGGTATTTCTTCCCTTTCTGGGTGAGGCCGATCCGGATCTCGAAGTCGAAGTCGATCCAGACTCTGCCTTTACACTCTGCTTCTTCTTTGGCTGAGCACGGACCGGCGACTTGAGAGGAGGAGTGGGAAAAGCAATCGAGCGCTGCACGGATTACGGTAAGAGACGATCGATAACTAACTAATTGTCGATTAGCACCTTCATGACGACGGGAGATGCGAGCTTCACGCGCTCCTTGGAAGGATGAATGGGCCTGAGCGGCTCCTGGAATCAATTTCTGTTAATTTTTTTTCCAGAATAAATATATAGATATATTGATCGATTACCGTACCTTGATCTCTTCCCTGGAATTCGACTGAGACGATGGGATCTGTAAAAGGATTACTGTAAGAGGAAGTTGTAATTATTTATTTTCAGGGAAAAGTGTTGGCGATTCTCGCCTTTTTCTTGGACGGAGTGAGAAACTTCGAGATCTGCAAAGAATCAAAAGTAATTAAAATTCAACGTCAATAATTTAAACAAAAATATGTTCGATGATTTGCTTTAAGTTTTTTTTTGGTAATAAAAACAATTGATCAATTAACTGGATACCTTGATCTCCTCCTTAGACGACGACTGAGGCGATGGGATCTGAAAGGGTTACTGTACGTCATAATTATCGATTTTTTTAAATGCCGATTTGCACCTTTTCGTTGGACAGTGAGCGAGACTTCGAGATCTGCAAAGATTTTTTTGTTGTAAAATACATTTTATTTAAATTTAAAAATACTGTAGTTCCCCTACCTTCTCCCTCGAAAGAACACTCGACTCGCTCATCTTTCTCCCTTGAGTCTTCTCTAGCGTGTTGTATCTCTGCAATTTTCTACTATTGCATCATCACTAGGCACTCGTGCAAACCTGCTTGATCTCAACCTTCTCTTCTCCTTCCTCCTCATCTCTATGCTTTACACGCGGTCTCTTGGCGTGGATGGATTCACTGGAAATATATCGATTGCTTGGCTACGGTAGATTAAAGGTAAAAAAGGTTTAAAAAACAACGGTAGATTACGGTAGTTTTATTGAGGGTAGGTCATGGTAATTTTGGTTACGGTAGCTCCGTACTCACTTCGAGAACGATACTCTAGCCGGCGTCCGTTGCCTCTCCACCTCGCCCTCGTACGCATCCGGCTCGCGCTGTTCGATCTCGATGGCGACCGCGCGCGATCGGCGCGGTTCGCGAGGCAGACGCGGCGAGGATGCGCGCACCGAGCGCTGACTCAGCGAGCTGCGGCTGCTGCGCGAGCAGTGAGAGTGCCGCTTGCTGCTAACCGCCGGCTCGTGGATGTCGCACGCAGGATGCGGGTGCGGAATCACGATCTGAAGAGGAAGGATTACGGTAGTTCTGTGGGTCAGACTCACCGTCTCGGGTCCTTCGATCTCCCTGCGTCTCACTACATAGCAGAGGTAGAAGATGAAGAGGAAAGAGAGGATGATGAGTGAGATGAGAGAGAAGTAGTAGACAAAGTTGGACTGATTGGCGATTTCTGAACGGAAAAGGGATCAATTAATAAGGATTACGGTATCTAGAAACGGATTAGTTGTCTGATAGCAGAAAAGGTGAAAAGAAATGGGCATGGATTACGGTATCTGGAAAATTGAAGGAAAAAGAATTACGGTACCTTCAGCCAGAGTTGTCGTGAGCTCCTCACTCATTGCGAGGGCCGCTCTCGACGAGCGATTGGGGGCGAAAATGAGTGGAGAGTCAATATTTTCGAAATGGAGAATGAGTGAACAAGACACTTATGCAGATTGTGAAAAAAACAAGAGCTTGTTTACGAATTGCTTCAAAATAGATCGATTAAAGATCACTGTTTTGTTGAATCTGTGATGCGTGAGACAATTGAGAGTTTCTTTAGCCCCCCACACATGAATTGAAACCTCCCGAAAATGGTCAGGGCCGAGAGTGGAAATGGGAATAATTCCCATTTTTTTTGTTTCTGAAAGACTACCCGATTTCAGTGGTGACATCGAAAATTTAATGTACATAGAATATGAGTCACAATTCACAGGACATATTTATCGAGCATTGCTTGTTGAAAGTTACATTGACGTAGTATCCAGGGAATTGAGATTATTTGCATTCGTGAAATTGCAATTTCAAGGGCGAAGTATTCGACCTCCTGCCTAATTTGTTCTCATATTTTCGAGAAGGAACCCTCGTTGTGCAACGTCCACACGAGCTCGCCACCTGAGCTTTTTTTTATTTTTATTCACACTTTATTGAATTTTATTTTCTAATGTGAAATGCATAGAGCGATTCTCATTTCAAATGTGTAGCCCTGATCAATTTTCCAATTTCTCTCGTTTCCAACCCCTTTCTGGATGTTAGACAGGACTATAACGTATGCTATCTCACCGAGTCCCTTGCACATAGTGACTACTTTCCATCCACGAGCTTCGAGTCGATTCATCACTTCGGGAGGAGTGAGAGACGTACAGTAATTCTTGGTCAGAGTCCCCTTCTTGGCCTTAATTTTTTAAAATTTTTATTTATTCAAAAAAACGAGGCTGATTTCATAGCATTTTATGGCAAAACTTATTTGGACTGCCAAAAAAATTGATTATTATTATTCAAGTAACAATAATGAAAAATTACTCACTCCCAGACAGGCCATCAGATCGGGATCAGAATTCTTGTTTCCAACTGTAGTTTCATTGTCAACGAATCCAGAGATGACCATGTAGGGCATTGAAGAAAGGAGGAATATGAAGTGAGATTGATACTATGAAATAGTAATAGGTAGCGCAGGAATGTCATTGAAATCGGGAAAGCAAACTCGAAAGGTATTGTAGCAGAGTCAAATTGTATAATTTTTTCCAGCATTAATGAATTCCAAACATAATTGCCATAACAGTCTAGTCTAGATAATACTATGATATGAAGATGTAGGGATTTTCTGCACTGCCCATCAATAGATTTTGCGGGCGATCAAATACGACATGAAAGGAGGAGAAACTACATATGCGAAAAATTTGGTCGCTACTCAGAAATCGAAGAAGTTGCTGGGTGCGTATCTATTTGTCTGTGTGTGTGAGAGAGAAAGAGAGATGGAAGGCTTCACGATCAACGAAACATTACTGGATATTACTGGATACACTACCGGATCTCACGCTGTGTCCTGGCGAGACGGGTGTAAATTCAGTGCAGACAGAGTGTGGAAACAAAAGGTAAATAGGAAAAATCGAAGGTGCGGTCTTGTTATTTTTACCCGACTATTGGAGCGGTAACGGGGGATGTTTATATATTCCTACAACTGTGCTTGATTTACGGATTTACTCCTGCTATACGAGTATAGATGCAACGGGGATAACGAGGCATTGCATTGACAAAAGTGATGAAGAAAATATCAACATGGGCAGGGAAGAGATTTGTATACGAGATAGGGGAAAGCAGATGATTTGTAGTAGGAGATGTGTAGAAAGTGTGCGCTAGCGCGAGATATTTCACAAGAGGAAAATGAGTAACTCGCGTGAAAAACAACATGTGGATTATATTTTTTTGCGCACTATCAGAGAAATGTTTCGATCCGATTAAAAATTTAGGCTGGAAGGGAACCTTCCGAAGTGTGCATGAAAGGTGCAAGAATTTACTTGGCCATGCCAAGCAAGTCTTTCTGCTCCTCTCACTTCACATTCTCTTTCGTTGTCTCTAACTTGTTCTAGATACATAGGTGGCATAGTGTCGGATGCTGTGAATATGTCTGGATTAAGCCCTGTTTGCGCTTTATCGCTGAAAGACCAATGCATACACGAAGTGAGATCATGAGATTCGATGTAGTGAATACTTAATACAACCATAAATATGTAAAGTACAGTAGCTACTACGGTTCCACAGGCGGTGCCGCCGTCAGAGCGCCGGTGGCTGGCACGGCAAGGAGCGGCGCCGATTCGCGGCGCTCCTCGCGCGGCACGGCGCCGGTCGGGCGCCGACCCTGCGGCAGCTCGGGATTGGACTGAATTGAGCCGCGCGGCTGCAGAATCAGAGGGAAGTGGTCGTAGGTGTTGCTGGAGGAGACGAGTTGTAACTTGCTGGAGCGGGTTCGGGGAGGAGAGAAGGACGAACCTGCGAAAGGCGAAGGAATCAAAACATTATCGAGACGTTGGTCCAAGTGCATCTTCATTGATTTCTTTCACGATTCTACGTTTGCCTATTGTGAACGGGTGAAGTTGGCAGCTTACCGTAAGGGTGTTTCGATATCCCCAGACACGGAAGTCGGGCAGCCAGCCGTGAGAACGTCGCACGCAGCAAGTCGCGGTAGCTGTAAAATACAATATTTGATAGAATTCCTTTATGAAACTTGAAGAAACTTTTTTATTCCAATTCTTATTTTTGAGACATCTTTTCTCGTGAAAACAGGTGAGAAGGAATTGTTCAAACAAACAAAGCCAACTCAGAAACCTCACCGTTTCGACACGACGCAGTACAGGGCGAAATTGAGCGAAGCGTTGAGAAACACCAACTGAATGTGTATTTTGAATTCAATTGAAGTTTGATCTTTGAATTTATAGTTTGCCTTCTGTAGCTTATAGCTTGCTCTACCTGCTGCGAGATGCAGGCATAAAGGATCGCGTGGGGATGGTACTGGCCGAACAGCGAGAACAGCATGCGGGCAGGGGCCTGAAAGAGGGAGATAAATTCCAAAGATATGTCGTCAAACTTTAATCGTGCAAAAAATGGGCACAAATCAGAAGGCGAATTAGTCTAGGTAGTCACTCTATGCGTGTCATTCCACAAGGATCTCATACCTCCATAAAGGGGTCAAGAGCGAGACATTAGGCGGGTGAATCACAAACCTTTTCACTCCGAACAATCTTGATATTTGAGTTCATGTTACCTACGTACGAGACTTGGACTTCGCTGGTGGAAAGACCAAAGATCAAACCTGCGATCCGAGACAGAGCAACAAAATTATGACTACGGCGAATAGCATCGCATTGGCCGTCGCACGAGACGAGGCCGGCTCATCCTGAAAAATATTTGATGTTTGATTTTTTTTACAATTTGAACAAAGGAACAATGATGCAATCATCAGAGTGGGTAAAATACCGAAATATGCAGTCATTAAGCGAATTCATTTTTCATTAATTGTACTCTATTTGAAAGCGAATGGAAATTTTAAAATATATAATTAAATTAAAAAAATAAAAGATACCGAGATAGAGAGTCCTCCCCGTTGGCTGTCCTCTTTCGCCACCCTTTTGAGTGTGAAGATCAGCTTGGTGTTGAGAAGGAGGAGGAGAGCAATTGGGAGAAGATTGAAGGCCACCAGTGTGAGATTGTCGAGGATACCGTAGTACGTCTGAACGGATACCGTATACCTTCTTAATGAGTGTTGCATATCGAATCTATTCATGTCGATCCCCCGAGCGGCTAATTTCCAGAAAGGGGTCAGGCGCGAGGAAGTGACAGTGCATGAAAGTAAGAGAGACCTTTCTGGAGATGTGGAATCAAGTGTCTTTTCCATGTGGCTCAAGCTGTGATAATAAAGGTGGTGCAAAAAGTTTCAGGACGACGCGAGAGTGTGCATAGCTGGTGTTTTCCACCACGTGAAGTGAGATAATAAGCAAAAATGGTTGCATTTCGTGATCTGTAGGGTATCCAGACTTTTTTTCAGAGATCGTGAATTAGATTATTGATTTTTTCCTTCAAATTTCTAGTTATCGATTAGCTAACCTGGAGAATCTGAGAGTCGCTCATGACTATAGAATGTAGGGGACTTCCGCTGATCGGATCCGTGCACACTCTACAAAGATCAAAGTTCAGACTGCATTCGAGAAAAAAGATCAGGCTACAAATGCTAACAGGGATAAAAGTTCAGACTACATACTACAAAGATCAAATGTATATTTCGACTTACCTCACTCGGTAGCACAGTGGCCACTGCAGCGAGCACGCAAAGGAGAAGAGCAAGCTGGAATGCGGAAAAGATCAAAGATCAAACTATAGCGTCTGAGCTGAATAAAATACTTCAATGATTAAGTTGGAGGGTTCTATAATACTTTTTTATACTATCATATACGAAAAAAAATTCAAAATGAACTATGCCTCCCACATGATTGCAAATCCCCAGAAACTAGAGAGAAGCGTCAAGTTGTTACAAAGTCAGAAAAAATCCTTTTGTTTTACGCTTTTTCTCGCCCGTCACCATTCAGGAACGTTGAAAAGCCGGACTTCATCTATTTAGTTTCGAATTTGCAAGTTCGAGCACCAAACATCACTCTTCCGAACCTGCATCCAATGGCCATTCTACTCGCTCTCTCAGTGCACAATCGATGCGCTCGCAGAGGGCAGACAACGTATACGAATCGTTCGACGTTGAAGGCGAGGACGATTCTGGAAAGATAAAAGATTAAAGATCATCGAGCAAAGTCCAAAGATGAAGAAACAGTGAACCTACGCTGGTCATGCAAACAGAAATGTGCATAGATCGACCCTTCCAAGATTACGCAAAACCACATGGGTATTTAGATTATAATTTAGGAAAGTAGAAAGGAATGGCCGCCTGGTACAAACACCAGAAAGGGGTCCGCGGCCAAATTGTGAGCAAAAATAGAGGAATTATCTGGCACCTCTCGCTATCGCACAATCTCTCACCCCTCGCCCATTTCGAAGGTGTTAAATTTTGAGGAGAATTCAAATAGGAGAACGCTAACAACACTCACTCAAACACTACAAACACTCAAACAACTCTAGAACCGCGAATAGCCCGACTAGTAGTGAGTTGTGGTCGGACTAGTAGTGTCTTCTAGCCGGCTATTGGACTATTGGTCGGACTAGTAGTAGGTTGTGGTCGGGCTAGTAGACTGTTGGTCGGACTAGTGGACAATCTGAAATGTCGGCTAAGAGAGTAGTCCGACTAGTAGTCGAGTTGGTCGGACTACTGGACATTTGAAGGCTAGTAGTCATTTGTGGTCGGACTAGTAGTGAGTTGTAGTCGGCTATTGGATACCCAATAGCCGACTACAACTCACAACTAGTCCGACCACAAGTGACTACTAGTCCGGCTATTCGGGGTTCTAGAGAAACACTCACAGTATGGAACTCTTATAGAATGTCGACGCGGCCGATCGCACGTAGAGTGCCGAGTGAGCGTATAATCTAAAATAAATATTTAATCATTACAAATGAATATTTGATTATTACCGCACATAAATAACATTCGAGAATAGTTGGGGAAAAAACTAAGTATGATCAGATATGTTTCAGTGAAACGGTATGAACAACGCTGGGTACATCTGTCAATGGTATTGCTCAATGCTGCTGATAAAACACTCAATTCCTCAACTCCGTCCACTCTCCGGAAAGGGGTCAGGGGAACATGTATAGTTACGGGGACTCTCTCAGTTCCACTCACTCTTTCGCCCCTGACCCGTTTCTGGAGGTGGTTCCTTACCGATTGAGTAGGGGAGAGGTGGCGACTGCTCTTACTCCCAGTGGACTCGTCTCAAGTACGGCGAATATGAGGAAGAGAGTGTCACAGAGGGCGAGAGCGACCAGGAGAGTCCTGAGGAGAAGGGAAACTCATTATTTTCTCATGCTGGATCCCGGTATAATGTGCATTTCCGGTCTGGAATCCGACAGGGAACCAGATAGGAAAAATAGCAGAGGGCATCACTCCAGAAAGGGGATAGAGGGGAGGGATTGGGTGGAAATGGGAGAGTCTCTCTCACTTTTACCCTTTCTCCAGCCGCTGACACAATTCAGGAGGTGAGATTGGCCACTTGGGAAAATAAATCCACTACCAGGAATACAGAAGATTGACGCACGGGAAAGTTGTTTGTCGACAAACAGACAGATTTTACCGCTATTACTTACTTATTTTGCCACTATAAATTACATAGATATTTTAAAATACATTTAATTAAATTAAAATTCTGACCACGATGGCATTCTCCTCGCGCCCTTCTGTGCCGTGAGAATGAGTACATTTAATAGATTGCATGTGATTCCAACGAGAGCAATCGACGGAAGGGAGATCGAATTGGTGATCCACACTATTGAAGTGTGCTCCTGAAATCAGGCACCGATAGTCTACTGTAGTCTACCTATCGATAACTGATATTTAAATTAACAATTTTAGAAATTAGTGACAACGTAACATTCAGATAGGAAATTAAAATACTGTTCAAGTGTGATGCTAAAATAAAAGCCAGTGAAATTTTCGATAAATTCAAGCCGTGTGAACGAATCTTTGAGTATGTTTTGTTGAAAAAATACTCAGAAAGAATCCTCACCTGTGAATGGTCTGCCAGCGAGGAGAAGTTACATATCGGGATGTGCTCAACATCGGACATACGGTAGTCTACTGTAGTCTACCTATCGATAACTGACGTAATAACTACAGTAGATCGAAGTCCGTTGAACCAATCGATCCTGAGGGGTGAGTGGAGTTGGTACTCTCTACGGGGGTGGGAGTGTGGTGGGAAGGAGAGTGGAGAGACTGTTGTATCTCCATCACAGTTCCCCTCTACCTCTTCCCCTCTCTCTCTCTCTCTCTCTCTCTCTCTCTCTCTCTCTCCCACCTCAACTTCCCCCAAATTGAAGCCTCTCTCTCCTGCGTTCAAATGTTTGCTGAGCGTGAGTGTAGAATGGATCGCAAATTTCCCCCTACTCTCTCGATCCGAAGAAAGACAAACGCCCTGCGGAAATGTTCCCCCAGGGCTATTCTTAGCCCCGACCGTAACACTTCACTTACCGTAACCCCCACTTATCGTAACCCACTCTTACCGTATTCCACAGCCGGGTCAGAAATCTACAAAGGGGTGAGGAGTGAATGCATGCATGTGATTTCTCCTTTTTTAATATCATATTTGCTCACACTATCCCGCTTCTGACCCCTTTCCGGAGATTTAAACTTATACTTATACATTTATAGACATGTTCCGTGTTCCACCAGAAGCAACAGTCTGACGCACTTGGGCTAGTTCTCCGATTTCCCCCCAGGCTGATTCAACGTTCTCCTCCATCCGTGACCCCTCGGAACTTGGTACGACGCCCTAGGGTAGACCACCCAACTGTTCAAACAAATCAACACAAACTGCTCCTTCTCGCAATACTTGTCTTACAACCGATGAATCACTAATGAAGCTGGTTCTCCCCTATGAATTAGTCACTGTGTCCCCTGATCAGCCACGCTTCCAGCTACAACATTTATCATCAGCAACAATTTTACAATAGGAAACATTACAAAACGAGGTCAAAGAAGGATGGGGGGGGGAGTTGGCGCTCAGAGGACTCTCAGTAGCCGCCAGTCAGACGCCAGCCAAGCAGTCTCCATGCTAGAAGTGGTCGTGGTCGCTGGAGGAGCTGCGAGCGGATGTCGTAGCGCGCCGCGCGCGCCACTTTCACAACGTGTTCGCACTGCGCCGCCGTCGCCCAGAGTGCGGCACGCTCGGCGCGCGGAACGGACGAACGAGCATCGCGCGCCTCTTGCAGTCGCTTCGCGCCCATCTGCAAATTAAAACATTGCGGTATGTACAAAGAAATTATCCTTGCAATCAATTTCCTAAAAACTTATGCAAGAACATGTTACGCAGTACAGAATCTGACACAACTCCACCCCTCCCTCCAATTTCCTACCGTACCTCAGTCAATCGTTGGACGGCGGCCGCCAGTTTCTCGGGATTCTTGCCAGAGACGACGTTGTCGGGCGTAAGTCCCTCACCGACGAGCAGTTCCGCAGGCAGAAGCACCACCCGACGGAGCGTGAACGGACCCGCAGATCTGAGAGGGAAATACTACGGTATGTGTCACAATGTGTCAGACTACGAAGCAAACAGTCAGAACTATTTAGGTCGGATGAGAGCCAAACGTTTTTGTTGAAAAAAATTGCTATATCAAAGGCTTGACCTTTTAAGATATAATTGTGTTCTCCGACGGCTAAGCATAGCCCTCGGGGAACGCAGAAACTTATTTTAAGAGGGCAATTTTTAAAAAAAATGAATTTTTATACAAAAAAATGTTGGTTCTCACCCGGCCTTGTGCCAAACAGTAGTGACTACTCTGACTCACCTCACAAGCGTGAGCGCGGCGTGCGCCTCCGCGAGGCGGTCAATGACCGCGTCGGAAGCGGTCGTCGACGCGTCCGCATCCATGCCGGCCGCGCGACGCAGCGCATGCGCCTGCAGCCGCAGCAGCGAACCCGTTGAGTCGCGACCGTACGAGTACACCTTCAATGCAAAGTATTTAGTATTTTCTTCTGCACATTCAGGGAAAGCACATATCCAATCTTTCACAAATCGATACTGCTACCGTACTCCTCATCTTCCCTCCTCCACCGTACCTCGTTCATCGTCTGGAATGGCCGATCTCCGATGGTTCGTTGCCTGCACGATGCCAGCTGGTCGAGTAGATCGACTGACGAGGAACGGGCGAACGCGACGAGGGCAGTAGCCACTGGTTGTCTGTAGATGGATGTGGTTACGGTAAGATACGGAGAAAGAGGTAGGTAGCCGAGACTAACTGTGCTTACAAGTGAACCGCAGAAATCGGTAGGTCTAGGTGAAATTCACTATCGCATATTGATACACCCGTTCGTCTAGTTCACCGATGGACGCTCAGACTGATTCAACTTTTCTCCATTTCGTTTTGTGAACATAGATGTGACCCAGCGCCCTCCTACCGTAATCATCGTAAAGTGGCTCAACTCACTGTGGCACGAGTCCGTCTCCCTTGTAAATGGCAGCGAATGCGTCGCGCCAGAACTTGAGTCGATACATGGCAGTCGTGGAGACGGATGAGACCTGATAGTGAATTGCATTCATGAAGTTACAGTACAATAAGCCCTCACTACCGTACATCCATGACAGATTTCAGTATCGAGAAATTCCACACCGTATTTTCACTTTTTAAAATCCGTTTTCGGTAATATTTTCCATATTATTTTAAATTAAAAAATAACACGAATTTTCTATTCTCAGCAATTTTACTAACAAACAGGTACAAAATAATCAATAAAATGGTACTACCGTATACCTTGTCTCTCGTGAGGGCAATCTCGACGTTGGCTGCGAGCAGGGCGAAGATGTGCGGCTGAGCGGTGGAAGGCATCAGAAGGGTCGCTGCAACGACGATTTCATAGACATGATGCAATACATGAGAATTCTTTTCCTTTTTAACCAAACTTCGAAATAAGAAATACACTGTATCGATAACAAAACCATAAATTACCTAATAATGACGCAACCCCCACTCACCCAGATAGCTCGCCTTGTCGTGCTTCTTCACCAGCTCGACGCAGTGCGTGAGCGCCGTGCGCGCTGCCTTCGCAGTGGGGATGCGCAGTGAGCGCGGCGTCGTCGCAGCGGGCGTCTTGGGTGCGCGGGCGCCAGGCAGACGCGAGAAATCGGGCGCTGGCGTGGAGGCGGCGCCGCGCGCAAGCGAGACTAGGGGAGTGAGGGAGCGGTGGGATGCGGAGGAAGATAAGAGGGACATGATGGTGACTTACTGTGACTAGTTTACGACCCTAACTAATTAGATATTCCTAGATGAACAACGTGGGGAGACAATGAGAATCGATATTTATATTATTATTATCACGGACTAGAACCGATAAGGAAATGAGCACAAATCAATCGATTAAAGAAGAGGTCAAAGATCAAAGATCACAACACAGAATAGAGGGAAGTACTCGTAGATTTACTGGTCGAGCTCCTGAAAAGATCAACTATCAGGGTCTACTCAATCAAGATCACTAAACTGATAGATTAAAGATTCTCTCAAATCCTGTATGGAAAAATATCTGCTGTAAACTATGGTACACATTTCGTACTCAAGAACTAATAGATCAACTTTTCGACTGTAACTGTTTGCAAAAGTATACGTTTACCAGTCAGAAGAAGAAGAAACTAAATCAACAAGCCTAAATCATAGATGGGCAGCTAAATTCCAACTTTTTTTTGCAAGCGGTCGTCCGAACACAATTTCGCCCTGCAGGCGGCCGTCATGTGACTATCAAAGGACCCCTTTTCAGGTGTTCACCAGAAAAAAAGTGATTTTTTCCCGATTTTGCTTGCAGGCGATAGGCATACCCCCCTGCAGGCGGTAGTCAAGGTACCCTGTGCCCACCTATGGCCTAAATCCATCTCGTCCACTCACAGTGAATGCTCTTCCCGAGTCGAGGGCGAAGGTGGGCGAGAGGGCTTTGGCACGATGCTCGAAGGAAGCGAAGGAGAGACACGAACCGACCTCGTCCCACGAACGACGACCGTTCTGAAAGATGATGATAAATAGAGTGAGAGAATAAGGAAGGGGAGGATAGGCATGGTAATCAAGAGGAAAATTACCCTACGAATATTAGGTAATCGAGGAAAGGTTCACTCGTCGTATATTTTCTATTATTCAAATAATCATGAGGCAAAAATGTAACTAATTTTTTTTTGCATTTTTATACTCAAACAACCGTTTCCGGCAAATTTCCAGTAAAAATTTTCAAAAATTTGTATGAAACCGCCGTTTTTCCGGTTTCAAACCAGATACATTTTTCAAACATACAGCGATATCGGCGCGGATGGGCTGGAAGGCGCCGGCGACGTGCGTGCACGCCCAGCAGAGGACGATGAGAGAGGCGAGCGTCTGGACGACGATGTCTGAATGGAGGGGGAAATCAAAGATCAAACTACAATCACACACATACCGGATAAAAAGTCATTGCAGTGCCTAACAATTGCTCAATAAAACCTTTTTTGCCATAGAATGATCATTGTAATAAATCATTGAATGAGACAAATGCATATGACAGCATTTTTTTAATGCAGCTTCTCTTACAGTACTCCTACCGTACCCAGGGGAAGGGCGGAGAAAGGCTGCTCGGTCAGACGAAGGTACAGACGGTGCTGGGCGGCAGAGTAAGCGCCGTGGAGGAGGGCGATGAGAGAAACGATAGCGACCACCTGAGGATATGGTAGTTAGGAGAAATATTGATCGATCGATACGTACAAGTTACCGTAACGTAACATTTCTTTCAAAGACAGAGGGCCACATACGAATTTAACGAAAATTGGTCAGATCGGAAAGTGCAAGATTACCACCCTTTTGAGTACATTCGCTGATTCTAATGCTTTTTGTATCGTAGCCTGATTAATCGATAACAATACCGTACCTTGTGCAGGAAAGTAGCGGGCGCAGAGCCGTACGCAGACGACGGCATCCGAGATTACTGTAGGCAAGAGTATCGATCGACCAAACGATCGAAAACTGGAGTACTGTAATTAAAAACATTCAAACTGTTCTGCAATCATTTATAGATATTCTCTAGCGAACAAATACGCTTTGGAGTTACTTTATAGTTACCGATTTATAAATAACATTTTTGCTATCTTTATTACGGACAAGTGAGCTCAACGAGTCTCTAAGGAGAGTCGAGTCGAGTAAAACAAACAAAAAGAAGGACAAGAACTGACAAAAGATCTCTCGACGCATAGCATATCGACAATCCGGAAGGGGTGAGGGAGGGAACGGTACTTGAATGCGACGATTTTCTCACAGGAAATGATTGATTTTGATGAAAACACGATTGGGAATGGGGGCAATATGTACAAATTCGTTGAAATGGTCCTACTATCGTAAACTCTCTATAGCACTCGGAATTATCAAAGAAGGGGGGGGGCAACCTCCGACTAGCCACAATAACTGCTCGACAACATTAGGTGATCAGTCATCGATAGGACAACTTCTGACTACCGTAATCGCTAGCAGCTTGCAGCCTAACTGCGCGCTTTCTTGGAATGGGGAAAGTGCGTAGCAGAGAAAGGCGTCGGAGAAACATAAACAATCGAGTGCGCTTTGCTAATCATGACAAACTACTATCACTTGTTGCTGTGGGGGTGTGAGGTATACTGTAGGGAATGGCGGTGTGTCGTCAGGCGCTCTTTCCGAAACCTCGTTCATGCGTTCGTCTTCACGCCCACAAGATTCGACGCTTGTTCAGTGCTCGCATCCTGCAAAGAAACCATAAAACCTACAAAAAAAGTTAAATGCTACAGCATCCTTCTCACACATGAACGATATATTTTACCAATGAAATTTAAATCAATTAATAAATTGAGATTTCGTATAAAAAAACACCTAATAATTAGTGTCTCCCTCGATTGTTACCTTGTTGCGATATAGAAATAGTCATGCATCGCCTAGCTATCGCTATATCCCACCATATCTCTCCTTAATGATAAACAAATTATATTTTTTTAAAAAGAAATAAACCTACCTTGAATTCCTTGAACTTCTCCAGCTTCTCTCGCAGCTTCTGACTCAGTTTGTGCTTGTCCGCGATGGAATTGAGCGTGCGCATACCGTATCTGCAATAAGAACTATGGTTCTTCAATCCGCCGCCATACGCCACCGTATCACTCTTCTCTTCAGCCCCTCTACCGTACTCTCCCATATACCGTATTCCTCACCTCTCCTCCAACTTCTCATTGAATCCCTTAAATGTGCTGGTAATGCTCTTCTTGAAACCGAGCAGCATCACATTCTCGTACACGGAGCTCATCTTCCCCGAATTCACCTGTGAAAATCACGGTTAATTTGTTTTAATGAAACATTTATATTCATAATAAAAACTTTACCAATTGGGCTACTGGCTTTTCAGTAAGAAGATAATGAAAGCACAAGCGCCTTTGTTTAGAAATGTAAAACATATTAATGATTTAAAATCGATAAATTTACCGAGATGGCGACCGAGCGCAGTAGCCTCGAGGCGGGGATTGTTCGCGATTCCTGAAAATGATGTAACTATGATCTACTTTCGATATTTCAATTTCCTTCTTACTGAAACAGCGATAAGAAACGATTTTAGAGTTACACTGTTTCATATACTTTCAAAAAGCGGGCCTCCGTCACCGTCAAGCTACTGCTGTAGATTTTTCTGGACAGATGCGGACCCCGTTCTAAATCGAATTTCTACTTCAATTTGTCCCTGGCCACTCTACTCTAATCCAGGTGCGCTAGAATCGGATTGGTCCGCGAGTAATCTCGCCATCATTGGTTCATGTGTCGGCTGTACTCTCTAGCATCGAACAAGGAAGGGGCAGTTGCAAAACAATGTACCCACCAGAGAAAACATGAAGTATTATTCCTATCGCGTATCGATTACTGGGCAAACACGTGACTTCAAACTGATAAGAGCAATGGCGAACAACGCAGTTTTATAATGAATTTGGAAAATGAAATCTCACCGGGAAAACTGGTCGGTAGATGCAGCGCTCGTGCATCTGACATGGATAAAAAGATAAATTGGAAGCAAAAATCGATAATCTAACCTGGAACAATTCGCCATTTGCAACGTTCCTCGTGTAGGTGGTGAGTGTGTGAGTGTGACGGTCGTAGATAGACTCTTCCAGAGTTGGCACCTACACGGTTACTCATAATTTTCGAAAGCATTGTCGAAATAACACGAGATCTCTACATACCTGTCGAATCTTGGTCATGCTGCTGAGCCAGCTGGGTATTCGCTTCATTATGGAGTTTCCTAGGATAAGTATGTTTATGAATTTGTCTTCTTTAGTACTTTACTTTCACTACCCCGCCACTTGATCTACTCTTTGAATTTGTAATGGGATCGGAGGCTTTAGCGCGTGACCTACCTTGTTTCACAATCAACTTCTTCGTAATGATGAAGTCGGGCGTGATCTCTCGCTCGAGAACGTCCTCGGAGATTATGTGAGTGGCATGGGAATTCTAGAAAAGAGATTTTTTAGATTTAAAGAAGTATAATTTCAGCAAACCAGTTAGGCAAGCCAAACATAAAACTAGTTGCTAACCGGGTATCGATCCCAGAATGTGGACACCAGCTCGTCGAAACTGTAGGGGAATATGCTGAAGTTCGACGACCAGATCTTCATTCTGGCGTGATGGGGCCAAGTAGTGGCTCCGGACGGAGAACCTGGCAAAAAAGGAATAACAAAGTAGACACGGGAGAAAATCATGTTCACGGCGGTAACAAGACGAAAAAAGACACGCGGGTGTAGAGTGCAACCGATAGTGGCGAATTAGCAACAAAATATTCCTTGAAACCTATGAAAAAACACGGGAAACGCCGTGAGTAAAAATTGGAAGTGCCTGCACCACAGCTGCGCCTGGGCCCTTCAAGTGACACTTTTCCTGCGCCAATCATTTCGAGCTTGCGCTTTTCATTATCTCACTAGCTTTTGCGTACTCATTCGTCCCGATTTTCCGCTTCAATTTCATGACCTTCTCGCTATGTCTCAGCATCATTCACTTCTCTCTTCCATGTCACATTGAACAGTCACCAACTCTCCCCCCTGTGATCACTGTTTTCTCACTTAAACGAACTCCATTCTTTTCCCCGCCGATTTGGATCGATGTCTCTTTTTGAATGGCTTCTCGTTCTCCTTTCGGGGTTGAAGTTCTCCGCTTTATTTGCTCTTCCGAACAGCGCTAGTATGTACATCTTGTTTCGCATGTTTCTCCGTCCTCCCCCGCACCTCCTTCCCCTCTAGCTGTGCCGCTTTTTCTCGCCTTTCCGTATCATTCCGCGTTTCTTTGCCATTCAAATGCTTTCATCACCCGAGCACGTGTTCCACCTCTTGTTCTGATGAATCCTGACTGATATTTTCATGACTTTTGTCTGATTTCATCATTGCGTGTCACTTGTTTGTGATACAGTAACAAGTGATGCATTCCCTAGCCATAGATTTCTTCCGTTAATTCACTCGCAATTCACTCGCGTTCTCATTCCCCTTACTGTAGGGTTGGCTGGCCTGTGAAATGATGTGTATTATCATGTTAGTTTTTAATATTATTACTAGTTCGATGTTTTAAAGATATTCCGATGGCTTCCGGTGCCGTCGACGATTTTGTCGAGCCAGAAGACGGCTTTGCCGATGACGATCTGCTCTCGCCCGATGACATCAACGGTCAGCAAACTACGGTAGCCACTCTCCAATAATTGATCCGCCGATTACAGTAGGCCTCGACTCGGTGCCTGGCGCGCCACACGCCAGATCCTACCTGGAACGAGAGGATTTCGAGGTGAGCGTCAGCATTTCGTCGCCCGGTCGGATCTCCAGAAAGGGGTTAGGGGTGAGAGAGATGTGAAAGTGAGAGAGACTCACTTTCTGACAGCTTCGTTCTTGACCCCTATTTGGAGGTTTGAACTCTTTGAAGCTGATCGATTGGACGCCAGTCATCTTCGGAAATGAACTAGCACTTTTGTGTGACTCACCCCTGACGACTCACTGCATTGAGAGAATAGCATGAAAGAGAATGCTATGATTGGTGGTAGTTCAGAATGGGATACAGCATACTGGAGTTCTCGCAGTTTTCCCAGTTGCATGGGATGGAACATGTAAGTAGAGATGAGAATGTGCCTGCGCTGCACACTCATATCATGTTAGTAGTGCTAAAATGCAAAGTTCTGAAATGGGTATCCTCGTAACCGAAAACCTATTCTACCTATTCGAATGCAGAGTGAACTCGGTTCGGTGGATCCCTTCTCCGAGGACTTCCAAGATATTGCACAGCACGACATTGTGGAGATTATTGCCGATGGAGATCGAGTTGGCAGGTGATTGTAGTTTTAGACTAATCGATGCTCTCAACGTTATCAAAATTATATTTAAAAGGTAGGTAGAAATTGAAATAAAAATCACGTATTTTCTATGACTGGTAATAGAGTCAGTTTTGAAACTATAAAAAAATATGTATGAATCGAATTGATAGTATGCGTTGCCCGGTAATATTACATGTTTGAACAATTTGGAAATTCGCAAGTTTATGTCAGCGTGTGTGAAATAAGGTATTGGCTGTGCCGTGAGTTCCAGAGTAAAAATATGTGTGTAGAGTATTTTTTGTCTATAATAATCAATCTTTCTTTCTCAGACCAATCATCGTTTTCTACGCCTACCGTCTCCCGTCGAACAAATCGATCGACCACGACAAACTGCTACGGTACCTCCAAGCGACCCTCGATAAGGTACGGTATTCGATAGTTCTATTTCCCTCTTATAGTTCTCTGCCAAAAATCAACGATTAGTTACAGTTTACCGTATCCATTTGTATTCCTGTCCATCTTTTACAGTAGCAAGTCCGAAAGTATATTGCACCTGTGCAGGTTGTCGATCTGGACTACACAATCGTCTACTTCCACTACGGTCTGCGATCTCACAACAAGCCGCCCGTCAAGTGGATGGTACAAGCATACAAAGTGCTCGATAGACGGTACGGTAGCAGTTGGGGGATACTGTATTATACTTATATACGGGAAAGGGGTGTAATTGAAAGGTCAAAAGATGGAGAGACGGAGACAAAACAAGGATGGATTGGATGGACCAAATCCATGGCAGTCTGAACTATAATTGAGAGGATCTGCGACAAAAAAATACGAGAGTGTAGTACCCTAGTCGATGGATTATTTTATGTGCGTATATGGTAGAAATGGTTACGGTATTGCAGGTACAAGAAGAATCTGAAGGCGTTGTACGTGGTGCATCCCACTCGATTCATTCGAGTCATCCACACACTCTTCCGTCCCTTCATCTCTGCCAAGTTTGAAGACAAATTCAACTGCGTCAACTCGCTTGTCGAGCTGGAGAAGGCGCTCGATCTGACGAGGTACGGTAGTATGGTACAATGAGATTACGGTAAGCTCTGAAATAATTGATTTTCTGCAGGCAATTGAACGTCTCGCTGCCGGTCCGAGAGCACGACGCGACACAGAGGAGAGCGAGTGAGGTGAGGGGTTTCTCAATTTAAAAAAAATATATATAATGAATTTAAACTAGGTCAAGTTGTTACATTTTGAAGCAAATGTAAATAATCATATTTAATGCTTTATTCAAATTTAGAATTATTAATTTTACCGATTTATTTACTAGGTGGGCAAGGGCTCGCTCACCCCGCCCACTCCCCCGAGGCCGTCTCAGCAGTTCGATGTGACGCTAGAGTTGTGAGTGTTTTCTTCCTCATTAGTGAATATTTTGATTTCGCGACATTTTTTTCAAAATATAAATCGATCTACACACCAGCAAATGATACCTACTGTTCGTTATGATGCTTCACTATCGCTGTTAGATGAATATAAACTACTATCATTTTTGAATGCATATGTCGACTAACGGCTAATTGACTATGCCTAAAATTGAGCTGATTGCATTTTTTTCCAATTACAATACCCTCAGAATTTGATGTATTTATAATGAGATCGCTCTACACCTGTTTTTCAGCATCCTCGCCCATCATCCCGATCACGACGTGCCTCCGATCGTGCTCGATCTCTGCTGGTTCATTGAGAACTACTGTCTTGACATTGAGGGTGAGGTCAATTATTGATTGATTTTCAGAAATAAAAATGAATTCAATGGCAGTCGGTCCTCGAATTCGTTAATGAAAATCGTTGGTTGCATAGGTCAAAAAGTCAAATCGACGGATTTAAATTATTTTTACTAGAATTTTTCCATGAAGAAAAACCTGCCGGTCTTTTGCTTTTTCGATTCCTCTGATGGTCCTCTTTCTAACAAAAATATCGCTTACTGGCTAGCTGCACGGGAGGGCACGTTTTTTTCGCGAAATAAATTTGCACTAGGAAATGCATTTTTTTACAGTCGGGCACGTTTATTTCCGAGTGCCGCAGATTTTCACAATTCGCTTCAGGTTTTTAATTTATGGGGGCAATGGTAGCTACAAAACAGTGCGGGTATCTCGGCTCTAGGTAACCGCCTTATACCCGAACCTGTCAGGTCGAATTCAACCCACTTTTAGAGCTATGGTTGGTTGTCTTCTTATTTATGCAACTGTTATTTACTCGCGACTTTCATTTTCATTTTGAATGAATGTTTATTTTGTAATATTTATCGAAATAGCCGATTCCCGCCCAGTTTTTGCTATTAAATATGTTCTCCCTTCAGGCATCTTCCGCAAATCTGCTAACGTCGGATCGATCAAGCGGCTTCGTGAGAAGATCAATCGAGGTACGGTTCTTGAATCAATTGGGGATACTGTAAATATTAGTGGACCTACGAAAGAACTGCGCATGCATCATTATTCCTAATTTTTTTACGTGTGTCCGCCGGAACTTATTTTCCAGGAACATCTTTCGAATTTCAAATGCTGCAATTTCTGAAAGTTTTTGTGTTAAATTTCGCTGCCACAACTCTGGTTATCCACTCTTACAGTCTGATCTCTCGTCCAGACCTGTGCTTTACAGGCGAGAAGGTTGATTTCGTGCACGACCCCGAGTACACGGACAAAGTCGAGACGGCGGCTCACCATGCAGCTGTACTGCTCAAGGTTAGTGATTGCGTAGTGATGATGCAAGGTCGAAAATCACAAATGACGCTTTTTTACAATGTTGGTTTAATAAACTCTGCAGTTTATAGTCGATAATCAGAGTAATTATACGATAATTATTAGACCGATCAGTTGTAGAATAGGTTTATTTTACAGACGTTCCTCCGATCGCTGGGCGAGCCAGTCACGACGAACGAGCTGTACAACAAGCTGACCGATCTGTCAGAGGTGGGTATCACCTGCCGCACCGCATTATACCGTATACCATACTTGTTCAGGTCCCAAAGCTGGAAAAGTGGAAATTCGTTCGCGACTTTGTCGCCCTCCTCCCGCTGCCCAACTACCGACTGCTCAAGACTGTCGTCCAATTGCTCACCAAGGTACGATAGTCGATTTTCAGCCATCTCTGTCATACTGTAAGTATTATCGATCAATTATCGATCCTCTCCAGGTCGCCCTCAACAGCCAGATCAACCTAATGAATGCGAACAATCTGAGCGTGGTGTTCGGGCCGAATCTCGCGTGGCCGACGGATCAGCAGGTACGGTAGAGCGATGCATAGGGTGATCGACAACTGATGAATTGCGATATTTTGTTCGCTATTCGATATTTACGGTACCTTTGTCAGGTCAACATTGCGCAACTGGGAAACCTCAACAACTTCTGCTACCAGTTAATTGTGCACTATGAAGAGATCTTCACGAAATAGAGTATGGCTGTTTCTGAATTTGACACTTTATCTCATTTTTTTGTAAAATACTGTAGTTTGCTTCGACATTAAAAGGATATTTATATTATTTATGCGCCCTCCTAACATAATTCACTTGCTAACGGTTGTTTTTGTTGCACGTGCACACAATTCTCATCTTTCGCAATACAATTTTGGCTTCAATCATCCATTATTGCCTTTCGCCCCCGTCTCAATCCAATCTGTAATTCGCACCGGTCACACGCACGCAAAGAGCGCACCACGCACAATCAATCACACACATCTGCTTAGATTCGTTCAACCTGTGGTAGCTAGATTGTATTACATTGTATCCCTTGTATAATCAGAGTTTCTGTCAAAGTAGTATTATTGTATTTATCGATTTTGCTATTTCCTGTGCATTTCCACATTCCGATGCGTGATCTTTTCACATTGAGAAATCAATTGTGTTCGTACTGAAATCATAAACAGTTTGGATTATGTGTGAATGCCGATCAAATCATATAGAAACAATCTCTTCATTCCACATTCGCAGTGAATTACAATAATGCAAACCGTCTCATCTCGATACAATTTAAAAACCACCAACGTTAACGAAAGGTTTGATCTATTTACAGCCAAGTTTTAAAAATTGAACACTTACAGTGTAATGCAGGAATCAAGTAAAACATTACCGACAATCAGTTAAATACAAGCTTTACAAAATAATATTACAAAGTATCCGAAAGAGGCGGGACAAAACAATCGAAGTATGCATTCCATTCAGATTTCCGAGATCCGAAGAGATAATACTGAGCAAGTCTTATTTTTTCTGCCTAGATGGGAATGTGTCAAGACCGCGAGGGGGGAGGTGCGGCCGCTGCTGCACGTAATTCTGGGTCAAGTATGCGACAGGCAGATTGACGTGCATCCGAGGCTGAACGAACTGGGCAGCTGGCTGCTCTCATGTCGTTTTTTATCAATTGCGCATGCATTATAAGCTAAGAAATAGCAAGCGGAATGGCATAGGCAAATCCGTGCTTCGTTAAAGTTACCGGGAATCCACAGAAAAAAAGATGTCGAGAGTTAAAGTGCGAGATCATGGCCAATCTAGAAGCCAGTGGTCTATTTACTTTACTATGCTACTTTTCTATTCGACTATGCGACTCCAAACCTCCAGAAATGGGTCAAGGGCGAGCGAGTGTATGAAAGTATTCTCACTCCTGTACCCTTTCGTGAGGCTTCGTCGTTTTGTGGAATAAAATGTTATTTGAGAAACGCAAACCACTTACATGCTGCAGTTGCAGCATAAGACGTGGTTGCAGCACGTCCATAATCCTCCTGCTGCTGCAATTGCTGCGCGCCCTCAATCCGCTTCTTCTTCGCGTCCAGCTCCGCCTGAAAACAATGAATTAGTTTTAACTCCTTCGATGTTTTCCACATTGCAATTTTTTTCAGCATGCGTTCAGTGAGGAACATAATTCAAGATAACATGATCGCGACCATGTACAATAGTACAACTTTAAGACGTTCATTAAATGGACTATTGAAGCGTTCTCTATTCATATTCCTCGATGGCTAACCTGTTTCGTCACGCTTTCTCTCCCCTTAATAACTGTAGTTTACCAGAGGAAGATTTTATCGTTTCCGTTCGTCAATCTACACATTTTGGCATTTTAATGATTGATTTTGAACAACCCTGCCCACATATTCAGCCTTTTCCTGTCCACCTTATCTACCGTACCTGAACTTTCTTCAGTCTCTCATCCTGTCGCTTCTTCTTTTCAATCTTTTCCACCTCTGCTACCATCTCCGCACGACGCTGATCACGAACTGAATTTCTTTCAAAATCAGAATTTTAGGAGCGAAGGATTAAAGAACAATAGTAAGTTTTAAAACATCTGCACTCACTAGTTCTCGATAAATCTGGTCAACTACAGTAACCCACCGGCGGCTCTCTGCTTCTCCGCCCACTCCTCCTCTCTGTCCTCAATTCTCCACTGTGCCATCAATTCGTCCATCTCCCTTCCTGAAAATCGCACCTTTTTTAAACCTACAATTTTAGAGCGCAATTGGTAATTGCGATAACCTTTTTATTTTAAATATTTCGAAATCAGATGGTATAAATTCTCTATGTGATTACGGGTTTATCATAGATATTTGTTGGCCCCTTACAGGGAGCTACTTGTTTAGCTCTCTTAGCTCACAACACTGTGAAACAACCCGATGTCCATCTGATCCACATGTAATAGTTAAAAGTGTAAATGAGATAAATTGAATTGAATTGAATCAACTGACTGAGTTGGTCATCTCCGTCTCTGTACGCCTCGAATTGGTACTCGTGCAGGGCTCTCGTTTCAGCAGCGAGTCTACAAAATAATAAAACATTACAAAGTATAAGTAACCATTCAAAAGTGGCACTGGAATTACTAAAATATTAATTCCGCTTATATTACAAAAATAATATAACATAAAGTACCTCTCCTCCAACGGGGCGATTCTCTCCAGCATCTCTGGCGTCTCCTCGAGTAGAGGCTGCAAAAAGGGCACACAATCATTGAGCATAAAAATCAATGAACACTAGGTTACTGTAGAATGTAAATGAATTGAGAGCTCTGACACTTTAAAAGAAATCCGTGCCCCTGGTCAATTTCCAAATCTACAGTAATCAATCCATACCGTATCTAACCTTGCTCAGAAGTGATCATTCGCAGCTAGCTCACTGATAAAGAAACAAAGGATCTCGGCCAATCTCCACACCTACAGTATTCCTTCTACCGTATCTCACCTTGCTCAGATGGGAGGTGACTGTGAACGGGCTGTTGATGCTCTTGTTCATTCGACGCCAGTCACCTGAGAATCGATTGGAATTACTTTCCTCGAGCCCAATATTCGAGATTCGTTAACTCGTACAAATACGCTTTTGCTATTTTGAAGATGGTTTTTCAACGACGAAGGAATGAGAATCAAAGTGTCGGGAATTAGAGAAAAAAATAGTGCAGTGCTAACAATCAGTAGGTACAATGATGTTGCTCGAGAAAAAAAACTACCATGATAAAGTACTGTGATACTACTCACTGAGTGGCATCTCCGTGATATTTCCCTCTTCTTCACATCGAATAATCGCAGTCGGGCTGATGTACCGTAGTGCGAACCTCATTTCCACTTCCGTGTACGGACCCCTGAACTTCAACATTTAGTTACATTTTAACAATCATGGAGGATGATGATTTTTTTTCTCTGAAGACCTGATCCGTCCCCGAACAGACAGCAGATCATTGACATTACAAGCTATTCAATCACTTTGTAAATTGACCCTACATACATACTGCGTGACAGATTCAGTAGTGCATCCCTCTCTTGCATCATCCCTATGTAATTGTTAATCTTACCCATTACGATCGATAGCAGCATCGTCGAAGAAGAAACGACGTCGATCCTCTTCTACTTTGGCCATCTCTATCTCTGCAAATAAATCAATAATTGAGACTCGTGCCATTCACTCATCAGTGCAGGTTTGTACGGGCAATGTTTGAAGATACGATTTCTCAAATGGGAAGGTTAGTCCTATGCGGGGTGGAAATATTAAAAAATTAAAAAGCACAAATATTTGAAGTAACGACATGCTCCCTTTTCTATCTGTTTTTCGAGAGAGGATCGATATTGTCCCTGAAGTTTCTTATCATTTTCTCGGAAATATACAAATGTTCTGGAACATCTTCTGAACTCCAGCACAAACAGAATGTCAAATTGCAATAAATATTTATTCTTTACGTCAGCAAAAGATATTTATGGCAAGATACCCGGGAAAACACAGATGAAAAATCGTATCACACAAGCCAGACAAAAAGGCGAAGTTAGAATGAATGGGGGGAAAGTCACGAATTTGGCGCACAATCAAACCGAGATGACAAAGTGTTGATATTTTACATATTTAAAAGTTGTAAGTGAAATACATATTTAGCACATCTGCGTAATACTCTGTGAATAGTATAATTAGTACAATTGTATCTCAAAAACAAAACTCTGCATATCATGCTCTCTCTATTCAGGTAACCCGAAATTGAAAACAATTGAAATACTACGAAGCCAATCGATAATCCATGGAAACTACAGTAATCTACCTATACAGTAATAGAGGAAGGGGGCGTCTATGAAACGAATCGAACACTCTTCCTCTCACGATTGTGCTCTCCCGCGGGTGAACCGTTACGCGTGTTTCGCACACTCAAACCGTCGGCGGATCCCAGCACGAAAGCGGACGATCGATTGGAGGCCGAAGACGAGATTACGGTAGCCAGACGACTGCCGCCCCCGACGCCGTTCGACTTCTTCGTCGCCCTACAAATGACATACCGTAGCAAACAAAATATTGATTTTTCCATCACCCAATCGATTTATCTATTGTCTACCGTAGTATGCGTGTGGTGCCACAGTAACCAGTGGTGGTGTGGTGAGTTTGGGAAATCGCGCGAAAGCGACAGATGAGAAAGCCTCTCTAGTCCAAGCACAGAGTGAAAGATGGCAGATGGGGAGTTGTTAGAGCCAATCGATAACTGATTAGTTAGTCAACCATTACCGTACTCCGCCCATAGAGATAGTGCACAGACGACACAACAGCTCTACAATAACCTGGATGAGGAGATATTGATTGGTTGTTCACGTGGGTCAGACTATTATAAAAGTAAAGTGATACCAGCATTACGCATTAAAATGTGAGTTCCTGTGTTTACCAAGCTCACGGCCGTTCTGCTGCGGTTAAAAACGGAAGTACTCATTTGTCCATTTTGGAATGACCGTATCATTTTATTAATGTAATATCGATCGTTCACTGACCAGTACATGACGTCGGCGCTGTCTCCCGTGTCCATGGCTACCAGAGTAGCATCCGAGAGAGTAGTGTGAGATCGAGTCATTGGAAGTTGCAGCGATCGATCGCGACCCGAGAGGAAGGAAGAAGCTGCAGAGATCAAAGATCAAACTGGGGAAAGGCGAAATTGTACATGCCAATCTAATACTCTCCCCGATACCATAGCTATTATCTTCATATTCATTCCCACAAAGAATACACCACGTATTGCTGAGATAAACGCATTTATATTTTATATTTGAAAAAAGGTATTGTAGAAGTTTTAATTCCAAGGTCACTGTAAAGAGTGCAATACATAGAGAAAAAAATAATTGTAAAAATGTAGATAATACTCACAATCCTCCTTTCCACTCGACTTGTCCACAACGTGCTCCTTTTGGTATTGTTTTGCCTGCAATTTCAACTACCATACAAACCCGCTTAGCTACCGTACTCTACACTTCGAGAACTCAGCTATCGTACCTGGCTGTAGCAGAATACGCCGCACACTGCCAGCATCATGCCCGCCAGATTCGCGCCGCTCACGGGATTGTGCAGAGTAAGCAGCGAGGCGACGATTACGGTAATTCGCTGAAAAATCGATTATAGCTATCTGTAAAAAGTACGCTCGCTCGTGCGAGAATCTATATTATACAGGCAACGTCTGCGTCACACATACGCAATTATCTAGTGCTAACGCAAGATTACGCTGTCTATTCCCATGACCGTGAGCGCATCAATCTATTAATGCATGAATTTATTAATCCTCCTATTACCTAATGGTGACGTCATCTCACCTTGGTAGCATTGGTCACTGCGTAGCTGAGTGCCGTCAGCATGTGGATGAGGGAGAAGGCGCACACATTCTGGCCGAAGGAGCAGATGGAGGAACAGAGAAGGAGGAAGAGGAGATGGAGATCGGGTGAGGAGGAGGAGGAAGAGGGAGAGAGGGACTGAACAGGGAACATTAGGAAACATTTCATCATCTACCCCTCATAGTCGAGTAGATGTGGCGGAAGGCATCCTTATCCAACTTTTTAACCTAGGACGACCGTTGAGAGAGTATAATTTCGACTATGAAGGAACACAAATTGTGGAAATTATTTTAATGCATGTGTAGCTCACAACACAGTCATACATGGCCTCAGTATTTTGGGAAAGGGTTGACACACAGAAACAGGGAGTGCACATTTCTCGTCTTCAACTCACTGGGTTCATCAGGTCTCCGGCCATGGGGGCTGCGTCTCGCACGAGCCACACGGGGAAGAGGACGACGGCGCAGGCCTGTAATGGAGAGAGTTTGCGAACAAGTTCACGATATTATTTTAGTTATTAGATTACTAGAAATCTAAATAAGTCAATAACGATCAAAAATCCAAGAGGAAGGAAGAAATTTGTAAAAAAAAGTGAGAGCACTTTATTGAAAAGTAGTATGTACTATTCGTAAAAAGAAAAAAAATCGGCTCAGATAGATTTATTTTACAATACCACTACAGCTATCGTATACCTGTGACGTCATGGCGAGCAATCGGACCGGGTGGATATCGGCTTGCTTGAGTAGCTGGAAAAATAACGTTCCCTTACTATCATAACGTACACACTCGTTCAAATATTGGGCCACTATTGGACACAACAAAAAAAGCCAACTTCTCTCATCATAAAATTCATATGACTTTTCTATCATTATATCATACGGTATCTAATATACCGTATACATCGTACTGTACCCACCTTCTTGACGAGAATATTGAGTAGTGAGTATGTCGCAGTGCTCACAAGCGCAGCGATGAGCCCGGTGAGTGAGAATGAGATCTCCGTCACTGTGGCAACCAGCACTCCCAGAACGATCGGGAGGAGAGAGAGGTAGACGAGTGTCGTCTGCAATGGAGATCACTACCCTCAGTTCGGAATAAAAACCCTCCAGAAAGGGGTGAGGGGCGAAAGAGAGTATGTACAAGTAAGATAATCGCTCTCACTTGTCAGTGTTTCGTAAAATATTTAGTTTCTGACGCCTTTTGATTTGAAATCATTTGAGTTGTTTCCAAAAAATGCAACAAATTTAATTAAATAAAAAAAACGATGAAAGATTACCTGTCGCTCGTGGAGAATGCATCGACCCATGACCACAGCGAAGATCGGCATGAGGGCTTTGACTGCAAATGAAACAATGCGAAGGATAATAAAGTAGTGTAGTAATGAAATACAATTTGTCATCTAAGCCGAACTTAATATCTGATTGAAGTGAGTTATTCCGGGAAAAAAACAAGTGAATACCTGTCTGTTGGTACGACACAGGCATGAGGGAGAGCGAGAAGGCCGCCGAGCTTGAAGCTATCGCGCGTCCTGAATGGATCAATTGGTTACGGTATTTCTCTCAAATATACTGTAATTATATCGATTAACTCACCGACTGCAATGGGCAAAAGATAGCGACGATACTGTGAGGTGGTCAGACGAGCCTGTAAAATGTAAGACTCAACTTATATTTAAAAACTCAAAATATCTCACATTCTTTCTGCGCTTCAGTATACTTCGCAATATTGCATCATCACTATGCAATCACTAACCTCCTTGACCTTCCACGCTTTGAGAAATGGAATGGCCATCACGGGAATGAGCACTTGATTAGCGATGGCCACTGTGATCGGGTAGTTGTAGTGCTGCAAAATATTGGGATTGCGTCATCACTAGTCAAGTCTCCCGTTTAGGATCAAAAAAGAGAAAATATAAATGATACCTGCAGTATCATCTTGTTGACGATACTCTGAACGGAGGAGCAGATGTACCTGCAAATCATCACTACGAAAAAGTGCGTGAAAAGGGCGACGAAACAAGGAGCTTTCTTCAAATGATGAATGCTTGCATTCTTCTCTCAAAATATTGAAATACCGTTCTCGCCCATGACTCATGTAAACCAAAATGAAGAAGCAAGGAAATGGATTACATTGGTCGACACGCTGTTTTCTTAGAAAAAAACTATAGTGCCCCAAGCGACATCGCTTTTTGCGCTTTACGTAATTCACTCTAGTCAAATATTCGTTTATTTACTATTGGTTAGTACATAATTCGATAAATATAGTATTATTATACTCACCAAACGAAGCAAATGGCGACTATCCTGCACTTGAAGACCCATGCTGTCGTCATCTGCAACAATGCGAAATTCACTTTTTTTTAAATTCACAAATTTTTATAAAAGCGGAAACTACGTCATCCTCCCCACGTCTACACCTGTCACAAAGACAAACAAATAGTTTTCAAATAGCCTATGATAGGGAAAAGAACGCTGGCGGATGTGGCACATTTTTTGGCACATTGAAAGTTGAAAAAAACTTTTTCATTTATACATTTTCTCTATTTTTCTTATAATGAAAATAGATAGACTCATCGTCATCGCCTAACAATGCATTGTCCTTTCTCCTTTCTCCCCTCGCCTCTAATCAAATAACTCTCGCACGCTCATAAATACGTACACATAACATTTGAGTATGTTTACCACAAGTTCAATCAATCATTATGGCGTCATTACACAGTACAAATTCATGTTCCGAATCTTGCAATTTAAATCACTTTTTTAAAGCAGCTAAACTAACACTTTGGATATCCGCTCGAGCTCCTCCAGTCTTGATCTACCCGTAGTGGAGGAATGAGAGAAGCAAAACCTCAAATATTATGTATTACTAAAGCGATAACAATGTTACTAATTCGGATCAAATGCGGGGAAGAGCGATACGAAATTACGAATAACGGGGAAATACGCGCGAGAATGCAGTGCAAATGCGAATCAGCATGCCGGAAATCATCCAGCTCCTCTAGATTATACTCGTCACTCCTTCAAAATTTGGTCTATGCTTCAAATTATGCTCTCTCAGTTCCTCGATAAGCATCTATTGAGGGGATGAGCGGGGAAATTTGCCGCACTCTCGCAAGATTTCATGGATTGCTAAATCGTATTTCGCAATGCATTATTCCACAAACCGGTTAATCTTACAGAGAAGGGTTTGGCGTAAGAGAGCGTGTGAAAACGAGAGGTCTCTCTCTCATATTGACCCCATTCTGCAGGTGTGGATTCACGTGGCATTTTAGAGAACTGGAAGATTGCGAAAAGTTTTATTGGCAGTATCATTATGATAACAACTTGACAATGTTAAAGGGAAAGGTTTGGCACGAGCAGAGAACACTCGAGGGTTTGTTTGATAAGCATGTTAGGCACGTCAAACTTTGAACTTTTGCTGTACATGAGGACAAAATACGTACATTTAATGCGCACGAATCGAATATTGCATAAATTTCTATCTTATTCGGGCTCTCACACGAAACAGGAGAAATGGAAATGACGACGTCACATACGCAATGACGTGTTCATCGGAAGAACCAAAAACTCTTTAAATCGAACACGCAATCGATGAAACAGTAGATTGAATGAGTGCACCTGCTCAGGATTCGAAGTGATTTCTCTCTCCCTTCTTTTTCATCTTTCTCTCTCTCTTTCTCATTCGAACTGCATCGTTACTAACCCTTTCCCGTCTGTTACACATCACTCCATCAACAAAAGTGGCCATCATAAAATTGTAAAATGAACTTACGGGCAGCATAAATCGCATGCACTACAGATACTATTCCCCGGCTCTCCAACCGATTCTTTTTTCTGATGCAACTCTCGGTAGATCACAGAATACTTTATAATCGCTGTCAAAACCTCATCTGAGTAGCAAAACCCGACAATAAATGAGCGAAACATCGCAATCGATATGTACATTTAACAATTTTCATTGAAATAAATTGAGCGGAAACGGGGGAAAACGGAGGCAATTCCGAATGGCAAAAGTGAACCAGAAAAAAGTGTGCCACTCTGATCGCCCTTTCTATAGACACAACAAAAATTCATTCAAACAACGGAACAGCGGAAATTGATCTCTCTAAATCGTTTTCTCTGCAAGCTTCCCATAGTGGATCGGGACTTTGCGAAGAGAGAAAACGCCGAATCGAGAGAGTGGACAGACAGTGAGAGAAGGGAGAGCAGAAAATAGAGCAGGTTTGCACGTGGACCCTCCGCCACAATTCCATGCTAGGGAGGGGCGTTGGAGGGAGGGGAAGGAGGGGAGGGATGGGGAGAGACATAAGGAGAACTAACAGTCACTGGTGAGATGGATAGGGGGAGAGAGGCAGATTGGTACGAGAGACCAAATGAAATCGAGAAAGCACTGGTCACTCCTTTCAACCCAAGGTTCACCACGTACTTTTCATCCAGATGGGTGGGTACCGGGAGCACTAAAGTAAGGATCATAGGGTCGAACTAAATCTCATAACGAGCAGTTCAATTCTCCATTAGCACAGCACGCACGCTAGTCCGTTGTCCTCAGTCCACGCATCTTCTCCACGATGTGCTCACGCTTGGCGCGCGGCTGGCGCGAGCGCGAAGCAGCGTCGCCTCCGAGGGACTGCTCGAGCAGCGCCACCGACGCGCGGAACGTCGAGTCACGCCAGACGCCGCACGCGAGACGGAACCTACAATCGGATAAATTAAGAAGTTGATTGGATTATCAATGGCTGGGGAGAAATTATGAATTGTTTTTGATAGTCAACACTGATGGGACGTTTTGGATCGAACATTTAGTAATACAATGACTACTTTCTATGATAGGGATTGGTTTCAAAAATTTGCAAACCTTTTAAAAACATTTTTGAACGGAAATTCTTAAAACTACTCTCCATCCCCTAATCGATATCTGATCAGAGATGAAATAGGTACCGTTCGCCCAAATGCACCATGTGTCCACAGCTGTTGGGAAACTTTTTTTTGAGCTTTTCTCTTACCAAATGTTCATATAAGACGGGTTCATCTAATTTTTTAACCATTATTGCTTTGCCATGTCCTTTCTTTGTGTAGGAACTGGCTTTTCTACAATTCTCTAAAATCACAGGATATTTCGTGTAAGTTCATGATTGCCATGCGCAACTCATGGCACTCCTTCGAGCTCCTTGCCCCATATTCTTTCCACAGTGAGCTGTTGGTGTTCTACGCAAAAACACAGATTGCCAAGTTTCCACTTTCGCAAAAATGAAATCTCTACTTAACTGTTCCGTGCTTGTATTCGCCATTCTTTAACCGTGAGAAATTGTCTGTGTCCAATCTGCCAATTTTTCACCGTTGAAATTGGTTGTTTCAAATCTGCCAACTTTTCACCGTGGAAATTGGTTGTTTCTCTCTTCTTCAAACGCGGCAAAAGAAGGCGTACTTCGCCAGAGTTCGAACCAACGACACATGGATTTGTGGTAAACCGCTCTACCGACTGCGCTACAGAAGACAATGTGCGAGAGAACCAAGGAGAGACTCAGAACACATTTTCTCTGCCGAATGGTGAGGGTGCCTATCCGCTTTATCGAGTTCTACAACGTGCATCAGTATGAGTTTCAATAGTATACCTCGCAGAATGTGTTAGGCGTGTGCTATCCTATCTAATAAGTAATGAAAATTTCTGTAGCAAAAGGCTCGTAACTTCGACCAATCGAAAGAAATTGTTATACCAAAACACAAATAAGAGCTCTTTTTCTTTTGCTATCTTTTTTTTTGAAGTTCTTTTTCTTCCAAATTTTTTTTGTGGGTCACTGAGAGTATGATCCTGATCCTGACCGTAGTGTGGCTGTCCACATTTTCTTAGATCTTGAGTATTTATTTCAATTTTTTGATAATTTTAAGTTTAAATTTCTAACACTACAGTGAGATTCCCCATGCAAATCGAGAAAAAAACTGTCAATTGCAACGATCTTTGAAGCTCCATGGTGATCTAAACTCAAATTTGCATACAATGAGATTTGGCCAGTTTTCTCAGCTCCCCGAAGTGCATCGAAAACCATTGTTTTCTCAGGTCTTCATTTTTCTGCTGTATCGAGATTTGTCCAACTATTACGAACGCGGGCTCTTATTTGTGTTTTGGTATAACAATTTCTTTCGATTGGTCGAAGTTACGAGCCTTTTGCTACAGAAATTTTCATTACTTATTAGATAGGATAGCACACGCCTAACACATTCTGCGAGGTATACTATTGAAACTCATACTGATGCACGTTGTAGAACTCGATAAAGCGGATAGGCACCCTCACCATTCGGCAGAGAAAATGTGTTCTGAGTCTCTCCTTGGTTCTCTCGCACATTGTCTTCTGTAGCGCAGTCGGTAGAGCGGTTTACCACAAATCCATGTGTCGTTGGTTCGAACTCTGGCGAAGTACGCCTTCTTTTGCCGCGTTTGAAGAAGAGAGAAACAACCAATTTCCACGGTGAAAAGTTGGCAGATTTGAAACAACCAATTTCCACGGTGAAAAATTGGCAGATTGGACACAGACAATTTCTCACGGTTAAAGAATGGCGAATACAAGCACGGAACAGTTAAGTAGAGATTTCATTTTTGCGAAAGTGGAAACTTGGCAATCTGTGTTTTTGCGTAGAACACCAACAGCTCACTGTGGAAAGAATATGGGGCAAGGAGCTCGAAGGAGTGCCATGAGTTGCGCATGGCAATCATGAACTTACACGAAATATCCTGTGATTTTAGAGTGTTCTAGCTAGATAGTACGTTTAATATTGCCAGACACTACAGCCTACTCTACCTCAGTGAAATTCGGGAAAAAACATGGCAAGACAAAAATGGTTAATATATTAGATGAACCCGTCTTATATATTGTTATAGGGAATACATTTCAGTGATAATTGAAATTATCCTTACTCTCTAAGGCTTCAAACACATGGTGCGTTTTTTTGGCGGGAAAATCAGGGATTTTAGATACATGGTGCATTTCGATATTTAAAAATTAGTTCTGACTAAATATTGATGTCTAATATAGCAAATTCGCTTCATTTGGTTTCTATGAATAGGCTGATCTAGATTTGGAGCGGATATTATCGTCCTCCTGTGCGTACACATGGTGCACTGCGTAACGTTAGATAACGTAACCATTTTATCTATGTATCTGATTACTGTAACTACATACCACTGCACTTCCGTCAGTGGCTGCACTCCTCCTCCTGCTGCAGCTGCCGTGAACGAGTCGACCGGCAGCAGCTGCAGCACACGCTTCAGAGTGACGATGCCCTCGTCGAACGGAACTGCGCCTGATGAGAGAGATTATAATATACAATGAGGCGATTACGGTATTTACACAAATTATATTTTTAAAGGACGTTCCAAAACATTAAGTAAGGGGCGTTCCAAAACATTCCATTATGATTAGTTGTTCAAAGATGAGTGATTAGTCGAACAACATCGTATTACACGCTTACCCGATAGATCAGCGAGGAACTCCTTCATGTGGTCTCCCTCCTTCTCCCTCTCCCTTCCCCTCTGTTGTGGCGCACGATGAGAATTGGGAGACATCGGACCGTTATTCGATCTGCAAAAAGATAAAACCGTCATAGGGATTAGTGGAAAAATAATGCAAAATATTCTCTCTGGCCGGGAATTGAACCCGGGTCTCGCACGTGACAGGCGCGGATACTAACCACTATACTACCAGAGATGTGAGAGTGTGACGGGTTGGCAGCGTAGACAACGGGAATGCGCGTCGTGAGACCAGAGTCAAGCGCTTCTCTAGCTTTCTGCCACCTCTTATTACAAATTTAAAATGATACGTTTATGATTGTGGACTACTGGTGGTGTACTCTCTTTCTATACCTCGACGTGTCTCTCACTTTGCCATGCTCTCTCGCAGCCGTATCTGTTGTTTAGTACGGATTATCAGCGGAACGTTTTATTATTTCGGACGAGTGCTCGTAAATTTGTAATATCGCTTCAACGCTCATCAACCTTTTTTTCTGATCAAATCGCCGAGAACCGTCTTTTCACTATAATTCACCTTCTTGATGAATTCCCCATTTCTCGTATACAATCAGTGACAGTGACTCTGCGTTTAGCAAACATGAAAAAAAGGTTTCTCTATTTCCTAAAAAGTTTCTCAAAAATCCAGTCCCCAAATGCTGATTTCACAACGTCAGATCATACTCACTTCAATTGTCAACCCTTTCTCATACCACTTAGCATGTATAACTATCTACTCAAGAAAGTTACCTATTTTGCGTACTACCCGTGATTGCCTACCATATCTACTGTCTACCATACCTGTTATGATGCCCTCCTCCTCCTCTCTCATCCTGCCAATTGCTGCTCATTTCTCTCAACTTCATCTCTCCGAGGGGGAAGTACGCAGTCTCATGGGGCGGGCGAGGAAGGGCGTGCGGACCTTCCCATCCAACACTCACTGGAGTGTCGACCAGACTGAAATGAAACAAGGGAATAGTATACGGTAGATCTGCTGCTCCTGAAAACAGCTAAACATAACGGCAGGGATACACAAATGTGCCGAAAGACTTCGATGAAAGTTATGGTATTCAAATCAATACCATGACTGCCTACCGTAATCTAAGTGATCCTCCAAACAGTCGCTTCAGGATCTCCACTCGCTCCTTTCGATTGGCTGGCCGGAAGTCGTTCGGGCGAGCGCGTGTGTGCACGAACACTGCAAAACAGCATAGTATTGAATTTTTGTAAATTAGAGTTTGTAAATTAATGTAAATTAGTAAATTAGAAAATTAATGTAAATTAGTAAATTAAATTACTAATGTAAATTAGTTTGTAAATTAGATTTCACTCTTACTAAAATTCATTAAAACATAATGGAATAAAATAGATGCCATCTGCTGGAACCATTCAACGAGCTCCTCTTAAGGTACGCAAAAGATTCCAAACTCACAGAGATTTGTCTTTCTGGCTGCGACAATTTTGGGCAGTTGATTGAGCACCGAGACCTGGAGGGAAATCAACTAGGTTTCCTCATGTATCGCATTCTTTCGACCCTTCCACTTGCTAACTATCGTGAAATTGAGCAGCACATACTGCAGATATCATTTCTGTACTCTGCTCCCTCCCCTTCAAATCCAGGAGTGACTTGATTACAGTACCTCATCGGTGGCAGCTCGCAGCAATTCGGCCGTTCTCAGCTGTCTGATGATGTCAATGTCGAGGAACCAATCGTGGCAGACGAGAACGGTGTGAGATACTTGCAAGGCCCACGCGAGGATCTGCAGGTTCTGCAATGATTTATGATTACTTCTCCTCATAGGATTATTTTAAAATACATATTCTAAAGCATTTCAATCATAAATTCGTATGCAGCGGCATTACCGGGAAAAGGTGTCAAAGAAATATTCAATTTATTTATTTATTTTTGGCTAACATTTATCAGATAACAATTTACACTGTGATGAAACAATAAACACAAAGAAAATACTTTATCTGCCGCACGATAGTTACAATTGATCAGGCAGTCGTTAATCAATGAATAACTTTATAATCCATAAATAGGTTGCTCAATAATACTGCATTAGTCTACATCGCTACTGAACTACGGTATTCCAAAGTCTCATCTAAATGACTCTTGCTGAACCGGATACTTTGTGGGCCAAGTGGACATTGGAACCGTGTGTTGGCACCGTCTTCGCTCCGACTGCTGGCTTCGGACTCGCAGTAGCTCTACAATTTAAAATTCATTGTTTAACGATAATCATTAATTCATAAGGTGTACTTAAATATCTTCAAGAATTTATTTTACCTGCTTCGCCATCCACCGGAGTGTCTCATCAACATCTCAGGTGGCTGATGCTTCATTGCTGCCTGGTGTGATGCTGTCGTTGCAGCCGCTACACGTCCGCCACCAGCTGCACGATGGTAAACGGGTGTGACCTCAAGTGCGTTCGATGTATCGTATTCATTGAAATATCCCTCGAACGGGACATTACCGTAACCACTGGCTGCGCATCGTATGCCGCCACCGTTGCTGGAGTAGATTCAACATCGCCGAAGAATTCACTCTCCTCACTCACGACTGAAGCTCGATGGACCTTGAAAATGTACAATTTGAATTTCAATATACCTATTTGCGTATATCAATTAAATGATTTACCTCGAATGAGCGGGGCGAGAAGCCAGGAGGAGCTGTGGTCGACGGTGCGTCTCCGTAGCCGAGTGTCGTCGCTTCCACAGACACCACAGCTTGTTCATATCCAGCGGTGGTCGATGCAGCAACCTCGTTTGGAGCAGCCTCATCGTACGAAGTCACGGAAGCCACTGGTTCCTGTACAGACAGTGTTGAGTACTTATACGATGCTTTCCATCAACAATATAAGCCCACGGCCGCTACCTCCGTTTTTACTTCAGCAGCAATAGCTGCGGCCGAAAGCACTGGTTCCATCGCGGGAGGCGCCGTCTCTAGCAGTGCAGGTCCCTCTCCGTAGGCTGCAGCAGGCGGGGCTGGCTGCTCCATCGTCGTTGTCCCAATGTTCACAGCATCAGTGTAGCCGAAAGTCGTCGTCACAGTTGGCGCTGCTGGCTCCTTCAAGCAGATCAGGGGCCAAGTTAAGCGTATCTTCACAGCAGTGGGCAAGCACGTAGTGCATTTCCTATACGCACACTAATTCACTCCTACCTCATTCTTGATGGAAGAGCTCTTAACGAGTTCCGGCGATGCATCGTAGGCCTCGACGACTGCACTAGCGGCCACTGGCTGCTCGTAACTCTTCTCGCTGTTCTCCGCCTGCCATATTTTGTTTTCTGATTCACTTCTCAATTCACTCAACTGACCCCTTCAAAGCGGCTGACTCCGTCGTCTTTCTTGGGCGGACACTCGCAGTACTTAGCGTCCGATCCGGGCATTCCACTCGGTCCTTGCACTCCGGCAGCTCCGTCTTCTCCTCTGAGACCATTGGCTCCAGCTGCGCCAGGTTGTCCAGCGGGTCCAGGTGTGCCGGGCACTCCGATCATTCCGCTACGACCAGGCTTGCCATGGTTGCCTCGCCCACCGATCCTTCCCACGACACCGGGCTTTCCATTTCCTCTCACGCCGTTTCTTCCAGGCTGACCGTTGACTCCAGGCGCACCGCGTCTGCCACTCACTCCTGCTACTCCCATCGGACCCGAAGCTCCAGTCAGTCCGTTCCTTCCAGGTTGTCCGGGTTTTCCGTCGACTCCGGGTCTGCCAGCTGCTCCCGGAAGACCAGTGTGACCCTGAAGCATGCTTGATGCATTTCGCCATATACGTGCTTCATAAAAGAAACGAAACAAGAGATTTCATTTACTTTAAATCCGGGTGGGCCAGGCGCGCACTTGATGCAAGCCTTCTTTCCAGTGGTTGTCATCGTCAATCCTGCCACTCCGTAAGCGTCGGGTCCAGGAATGCCGTCTGGCCCATCACTTCCCCTGGATCCCGGTCGCCCACGAGGTCCCATCGGCCCGCGAGGGCACGTGTTGGGCTGCGCGCTGCAGCCACAGCTACCACCCGCTCTACGCTTGTCCCTCACTGTAGCAGCTGCAGGCGCGGCAATGAGAATGGTTTCCCAAGTTTGATCGGACAGTGCCTGTAATAACGTCCTTTCTTATGATCATGTTTGTTCCGTAATGTGCTAGCATAACGCCTATCATAATCATTGACTAATTAGGAAAAGTGCCGTTCAATCAGCTCTTAAATTTTCGAGGAGGTTGCACTTTGTCAGATGGAAGTGCAGATAAGCATCTCAAGGCCCAAGTGAACGTGAACATCCTATGAGTTGCTTGACGCGACCTTTGTAGAGGACCGAGAGCGTTTCAGCTACATCATGTTCAAAAGAATCAAGCACATTATATTAAAGAAAAGAAAGGGGAAAAGCAGCTATCACAATGATGTGATTAGCCCGAACCGTCTGATGCATGCGAAACAGCGATGAAATTCATCGTAAACATAACGTTAATGTTGCTTTAAAAGACGGATTACTCACTCTGAACTCAGCCATATCAGAGATGATCTCTCGCTGGAAATCGTTCATCTCCATTACCATAGAAACGATCACTCCGAGATTCAAGAGGATTGTCGCTCCTGAAAAGACATTAATGCTACGAAGTTGTAAAAAGGGGGAAAGGAGAGTCAGAGCAAAAATAAAAAAATTCATTGCTTGTAATTTGAATAATTCACCTGATATCACCGATGCGATGGCTATCCATTTAGTAGATGCGGAGGTCATTCTCCACGTTCTAGCCTTCCTATAATCCAGTCGACTTAAAGAATACTTCGAAACGACGGTAAACAACAAGTAGCCAAGCATCAATCAACGGGAAAGACAAACACAGTACTAAATAATGCGTAAACTTCGAGAGCTCCGTTGCAATTAGTAGCTCAACTTGTCTTCGCTTGCCCAATCTGAGCTTCTTCCCCCGTTTATATACGCCTCTTCCAGATGACCCGCCCTTAGGGCCACTGTTACGCTCCATTATTGCGTGTTCCACGCTCTTTTTTGTCCCATCACTTCCTCTTTTTCTCGCCCACCTCTATTGACCCCTCTATCGCCGTGGCCCATCTATGATCGAGAGTTTCTTTCTCTTCAGCTGCTCAATATTATTCTCACCCATTCTCCGGCTCGGCAGCACTATGTGCACTATGCACAATGCGCATGAGAGAGTGCGGGTTATTAGGATGGCAGCATATAGACAAGGTCAGCAACCATAGACCGAGCGAGAGTGCGACAACGAAGAAAGGATGAGAAAGAGAGCGCCTAGAGCGGACAGAGAACGGTCTCACACTTTTTATCACTGGCAAGAAACAACACTTCCTCATGTCCATTAATATAACGAACAAAGGCACATAATATTAAACAGTTCACAAAAAAACTTAAGAAAAAAATTAAATTTTGTTTTACTGAGGAAACTATTTTCCCTGAATTTCACTAGCCCGTCAACCGTAATCCAACCGCAACCTTTTTTCATCAACTTTCTATAAGCATGTGTTGCATGTGCAAATTTTTCTATACAATTTGGATTTCGAAAAATAGTCATATTTATGGTTGAACAAAATAATCATACCTCAATGTGCATCTGCAGTCCGAGTCCACTCGATGACCGATCTCTCGCCGCTCTCAATTGCTCCTCCAGCAGCGAGGCACTGCTCATCGGCTGAATAATCGATATCGATCGATAATTTAAATGACAGTATGCAAGATTATCTTGAACCGAAGCATCTCTTTCAACAGAACGTTTTTTTAACTCTCAAAAATTTTCAATTTGAAAATTCTCAAACTATTCTTGTATTCCAATAATACATATAATTCGTCGATTCGCAACTTGGTCACCGTATACCTGGCAGTCAATGTAGATGTTCCTCGACTTGCTGACGTAGAGGGCGACCTTGATGGTCTGGTGTCTGCTCTGCTCGACGGCCTCCCTAGACGAGGGACGGAAGACGTACTGTCTGCAGAGGGAGAGAGGAATAATAATAATAAATATTTTTCATGTAGATTTTTAAAGGATCGAAAACTAAAAGAAATTTATTACACAATAATCGCCTGACGTTCGGAAAATATTGTAAATGGGCCCCCAAAAAATCTCGAATTAATTTTTGGCATTTTGCCCAGAACGCTGTGATAACTCATTGATCATTCTGTTGAATCCGTAAGCTAGCTTGCTACCTGAACAGGTCCAGTGGTTGGTTGCCTGCGAGCATGGATAGGATGGTGGACTTTCCCGTAGTCTGGGGCCCGACTGCAGCAAACACTCGGAACTCACGATTCGTATCGGAGAGGTAGTCGGACTAGAAATTTTTTTTTTTATTAATTGAAAATAAAATTGGAAAGGTGCAAGATCATTCAAATAAATTGCGCTTTATGGTTCACATGTGCTATTATTGTTCCGCGCAAATTTAGCACAAATTTACCGCGGCCAAAGTTGGCACAACAAATTCACACATATCGTAGCATGTCTTTTCGAATACGCGTCTAGTCTAATTATATAATTATTTCTCAATTTTATTGATAAATTCAGAATTTTTTTTTAAAAAAACCTCTCACCACCAAATTATTCGTGAGATACTCGCTGAGCTCTCCGCTGTCTCCGATGATCTTGCACGCGTCTCGCATCACCTGTGCACGGTATTTTACAAAACGTTACACCAACCAATCGCTACTCTACACTTCTTGGATATTTCTCCCGATATCGACAAAAAAAAAATAATCACAAGCATCGCATACGCATTTTTTGCATCAACAGTTCTTTGTCTCTAACACGAGAATTTTTCCGTATTACACTTCATTCTTCGATGCTGAGTGGGAGTTCAATATAACAACATTCAATCACCGAAAGAAGAGATCTCTTTGAAACACGATTCTCAAAAGAGAATAATCCCCCTACTCTTCTCATGTCTCTTTTGCTCGACTCTCGTCACATTATTCATGATATAATATTCACAAGCATCTCAGACGAATTTTTTGCCTTCCAATAATAACCAACAAATATACTAAATAAATAACAGCCTACCTTCTTTCCACCCAGAAAGACAACGTCTTTCCACGGGCCAGACGTCGATTGAGTGGAGGGAGCGGGCGGTAGGCCCGATCCTGATCGAGCCACCACTAAAACAAATTATGTTATTATTAGTAAAATCATTAGTTTTGCTCCAGAATCAACCACATTGATAGTCTATAACACGTTTTTTAAAAGTTTTACGCTAATTGTCTGGAAAATTTTTGAAGTCTTCATAGCATAGGTCAAAAGAGTGCGTTCGGGAAAGTCGAAAATGTGGGTTGGGTTTTTGAAAAATGGACATGAAACACTATAAATGTGGGCTGGTTTTTTTTTAATTTTTTTTTCTGAAAATCCAAAAATGTGGGTTGGATTTTTCAAAAAATTAGCTTTGAAATGTCAAAATGTGGGTTGGTTTCGTAATTTTTTACGTACCTTTTGACATATGCTTCATAGTAACACTATTCAATTACCAAATGATGAAACAAATTTGAAAAATGATTTTGAACAATAAAAAAGGTATTTTTTAAACCCACTTTTCTCATGTCTCTTCTGCTCGACTCTCCTCACATCCGGTCGTTGCTGCTGCTGCAGCGATGAAGATGCAGCAGGACCGGCTGCTGCAGATGACGACTGGAACGACTCACGTTGTCTGCAAATTAAAAAGAAGTGAAATTCGCATCATTAAAAATCAACCAATCGATGTTTTAACAAGAGAGCCAAATAATAATTTTTCGCTAGCGAGGATAAACAGTGCTTATTAAGCACGTCTTCGCATCGACTGAACCGTTTCGGCAGAGTGATATTTTTTTGAATATTTTCATACATTTCGCCCCAGCTTTGATGAATTTTCTGCACGAAATCTCTTTTTGACCTACGCAAATACTAAACCATGCTGGTAAAAGTAACGCAATAGCTCATTGCAAACAGTAAAGCAGAAGTCGAAATTGCACCAAGACTCACTTGAATCCTCCGGCAGTTCCTCCTCCTCCTCCAGTCAACATAGCCAACACTCCGGTCGAATCGAGTGTTCCTCTCTGATTCCTTCCCATTGTCGTCGTCGTCGAGGAAGATGACGTCGTGTCAGGCACCGGTTCAGCTAGAACAACTACAGTAATTCTTGTTCCACAACACTGTCTAATTTCTAGAACGGGACATTTATACATTCGTCCCTGATCAATTCCTCAAGATTTGGAATCAAGTGCATCGTCCTTTTTGACAGTTCTTACATGGTAACTAACCCTCTTTCTCCAACACTCTAGATCGATCTAGATCATTATACATATTGCAGAAAATTGATAACCAACGTAAAGATGTAAAGACAATCAAGAAGTTCTACATAAACACGGGAAATTCACTCACTGGTAGGTGCACTCCTACTAGGCGACTGCTCTCTCCTCATTATCTGCATGGGTCGCTGCGGCCGTGGCTGCTCCTCCTCTTGCGGCTGCTACAATTAGGGATTGAGTGACTTTCTAGCTGATCGATTACTGATTCCAATCTCCAGAGAGAGAGAGGCCAAAAGTGAGAAGTAGTGAGCGAAAGTGTCCCTCACGCTTTTGAAAACTGTTTGCGCTACGTTCTGAAGACTCGATTGCCCCGTCTAATGATGGAATTCTCCCAATTGTTCGCTGTGGGCTAAAAACCCACTTGTTGTGACTCTACACATCCTCTCACCTGATTGTTCCTCGAATCCCATCCCCGTCCACCTCTTCCTCCTCCTCTATAGATGCGTCCGGGCAGTTGGCGACGCTCTGCCATCTGGAAAATAACGACGTTTACTAGTAAAATTAGAGAAGAAGCGTTTGAGGAGCAGCCACAGATATTAAAATTCATAAAAATCGGTCATGCTGGTTTTAATCTGTTAGCTGAAGTCTTTGTGAATGATAATGCGTGAAAATATAATACAAAAACGGCAGAGAACTCGAAGAAAAAGCTGCGAAGACGGAACAACTTTGAAAACGAACCCAACAAGTGCAGTTGACCGCAGCGCCTAACCACAGTACGCCATCGAATAGTTCAGCGCTATCGGGAACTGCTTTAATTTGCAATCTACCGTAATCTCGTACTATTCTCGGTTAGTTTCCGTTATTATTACCACTGACAAATATATTTTCATGTTTTGTCGATGTGATCATGGTCTAATGATAGCCTGATTGCAGGTTGTGACCACTCTCTCACAACACAAGACTGCCTCTTATCACCACCAGTGGTCCATCACTCTCAACCTTCCCATTGTATATTTTTCGCCCGGGCAGGTATACCGTACTGTCCCAATCGTACTATTCATGATTGGTCTTATCTATAAGCATTCCTAGCTTCGTTACGTTCCAAAGTTCCCATTGTTCGCTGACAATTCAACGAAGAAAAAAACGAGATAATATCAGAGTGTTTATAAAGCCGAGACTCTCAATCCTTATCAGCACCTATCTTGTGATCATACCCACTTCACCCTTAGTCTCATTATTCCACGCATTTTCTAGATTCAATTTTTACCATAATATCGTGAAATCCATTGGTAGGTCATCCAATCAACATAAAAAGACTGCTCATCGTCTCTACTATAAACTCGTCCAGTCCGAGGGTCCACTCCTCTCCTCTCCCCATCCTGAATTCAAGATTCAGACTCTTCCTCTTTTTTCTACACGCAACCTCTCTTCAGCCTTTTCACGAATTCTCTCTCTATCTTGTCCAATCTATTCTAACTCTTCAATTCAAACCCAACTCATCTTCCAAGATCATTAATAATTTCAGTGATGTCCTCTCTATCTCCCAAGGTTCTCGAGTCAGATGACACTAGACAGCATCCACACTCTAGACTCTCTCTCCTCCCTCCACTCTCTCACCAGTCACAGTGCACTAGAGAGCACGTGAAACGAAGAGAGTCGCACTTCTCTCCTCTTATTACATTACTCCTTCTTCCCCAACATACGAGATCCTCAGAAAGATGCACTCAAAAAGTGCCTTCTCACTCAGAATCCCCTCACGATGTCTCCATTTTTTTCAACGTCCGTCATTTTCTCCTCAAATTGCCCTACCGTAACTCACTACACTCCTACCGTAACCCTATTCCACTAATCCTCCATTCAACCCCTTCAGATACTAGATTGACCTACTCGAATAATTGATATCTACACTCCTCATTCATCACTACCACCCCACAAATCCATGGTGTCGACTGGTCTCTGCTCTTCTCTCCTCCTTCCCTCCCTCATTTGCATTCCTTTCCTTGGGGGGCCTCTCTCGGGACTCTCTCACAATCACACGCTCTCTCGCCTCTCGTTTGTGCGAAATAGCTTGTCATAAGGAGAGAGTATCGCTCTCCTCATCCATCACATCGTTGTATTTATCCCCCCTGCGAGTCTCCATTATCAGATGCTACGTTCTTCATTGTTCTCCTCTCTCTCCTTTTCTTTTCCCCTTCTTCTTCTCCTCTTCTCTCACAAATGCACATTCCACTCGATCAAAGCTCGAGTTCAGAAAACTGCGCGCTGAGCAAAGAAGCAATTTCCCACATGTTTCATTCGATTCCCATTTTCTTCTGCACACGCACACATTTTCTGGCCCTTAAAGTCATCGAAAACCATCTGTCAACGTCAATCGAAGGCCATCGTTCAAATCTTTTTCCGAGCCCAGTCGCATTTCCTTCCCCGTTCGATACGGTATCCTCCCGTACTACCGTAATCCCTCCAGAAAAATAGTCTAGTATCAAGACCACATGTTTTCACGCCCACCATCAAAACATGCCAATCGGACAGCATTTTATTTTCTCAATAAACTCTGTCCTTTGTTTTCCAGTTCGAGTTCACCACTTCCAATGGTGAAAACATGTTTTCGAAATGTCTAATTAGAAACCCTCAGCAATAATGTTTCCAGGATTTGTGTGTGTGGGGAGGGGTACGTTTCAGAACATTTCAAACCGTATATTTTCAGGTTCCAAGTTGCCAAACGGTTCCATTGATCATCAAATCACAAACCACTGTTCTCTTGACCACCATAGACCGTCCTTGAGCCAAGCACCTCCCCTCCTACTCAATCCCCCTATTCAACACTTGCTCGAACTCATTCCCTTCGCCTCCGTCATCATCATTCTATACCATAGACTAGAACGGTGACCAAACCATATCAATCCGGCTAGCAGCACGAATCCGCCGCATAAAAGCAACCCAACACTTAGCTCATTATCATCAGTAATCCGACCGTTTATCGCACGATTTTCATCTTCAGGAAATTAGTTGGAGCAAGTGAGTATTTTTTTTAACTGGACCCTCTTACTTTCCCGCATTCAGACTCTTTCCTGAATAGCCTGCGGAATGGCGTGATACCGTACCTCATTCTCCTTCTCTTCTACTTTCTTCTCTCCAGTTAAGCTTCTTTCTAGTTCACCTATTCTCTTCGGAGCCCATGAAGGAATCTCTTTCCGCTCCCTCCAACCTTGATTACGGTATTCAACCATATTGACGATTAGCAGTCTGCAATCAATCGATCCTTGCAAACAGTATACCTACCATACCGTACTCACCTCACTCTGGTCGAGACCCTTGTCGCGGCTTGTTCTAGCTTCCCAATTATCGATTGAAGCTGGAATGGCTGTCTCGCATTGCTCTCCGATCGATTCCAATCCTCTTCCATTCGTTTCCCAATCTTCTCAAGCAGATGCAGCGCACATTCGATCGATGCCTCGTCCTGAACGGATTGGCTACCGTACTCTTGGCACTGTTCCAAGTACTCACCACTTCCCCCTTTGCATCAATCGATTTGAGTAGGTCAAGAGTACGAAAGTGCATGAATCTGATCGAAATGAGTCGCTCCAGGTAGAGATGCGCGATGAAGCTGAACATATTACCGTATTTCTACTGTACCCCCGCTCATTTCTACCGTACTCCACGAATAACTCACTTTACGTGTCCCATGCGAGCGACCCTTAGCTTGTCTTCCACATGACCAGATATGGTATTAGTGTTGAATGCATCTTGCACCTTCTTGAGTATGGCACTCTTGAACTGAGAACCGGCTGTCGGACTCTCCTGGTCGGACAGCTCCGATTGCACCTGGGAGAAGTTACAGTACTTGGCAGTTATCGATCACATTCTGAAAGTACAGTACCTGTGCACTGCACAGACTCGCATAGAGCCCGCACTGTCGAGGCTCCTCCACTGCCTTGTCGAATATTAGGAAGATTACCTGAACAGTTATTGGCTCGGAAGATCGAAGATCAAGCTACAAACCTCACTTAGCATGGGACTATCATGCACCTGCAGACGTAAAAACTCATTTGTGAGCTGATTCATCGACGCCTCATTTATCTTATTTAATAGGGAATGAACACTCTTTATGGTAACCTGAAAAGACCCTTCAGCTACCGTAATCATCGGAACTACGATAGTTCGGTGTGTCACTGACCTCACTCGAATTCGTCTTCCGCATTGCTTCCGCCTTTCTTGAGGGACTCCATGAGTTATCCGACTACCTCAATGGCCGGTCTGAAATGGCCAACTACAGTACGTTCCCATGTTTATCGTCTCATTGGTGTCCATCGTGTGACCTACATAAATTCGTCAGAATTGTGTGGGATACATTGCAGAGTATTATTTTTCATTTCGGGGATTGAAAAATCAGGTTAAAACGGTAACACCTCCCTTACCCACGAGAAAACCCTTCCTGTGTTCTCTTGGCCCCGAATTCGCTCTCCCTGAATTAGCGCAGCGGCGTTGTAGTCCCGGCATTTCTGGAATTATCGTAGTTATTGATCGCGGACTGATCATACTTATTTTTCTCCCCGTCTTATTCTTTCATTTTCCCCATTTCAACGTAGGGGTCGTCGTCCTTATCATAGATCTGCCCACCTCTCAATCCCTTTCACAGTTCACTCTTATCACCAATCAATGCACTCTGCACTCTCCTCACTCCGCCCACTCTATCACTTTCTCTGACCACTGTGATCACAATACCCACTTTTCTCTAGGGGTCTCCGAGCGTACAAAAGGGGTCTAACTGCCCTCTCTCATTCTCAGAATGCGCGTTATCAGCGCCCTTCTACCCCCTTCTATCAGTCGTTTTCATCACATTTATGTCTGTGAAGTGTCCAATCATTCTTACAGAAAATGCTCTCAAATTGCAGATGATTCTCAAACTGGTGCCTCTCCTGCTGCTTCTGGCTGTTGCAGCCTACGCTAATCAATTCGACGTGAGTCTACCGTAGTCACTACAGTACCTCCAACTTATCGATTGGCATTACAGTGTCCCGCCGATACTATTCTCCGTTTCGGCGTGGAGAAGCGTGTCAAGGAGCTGCAGAAAGACTGCACCGTTCACGCACAGGTAGGTCAACTAGCGGATACTGTAATTGTGGACGACTAGTGGATACTGTAATTGTGGACGACTAGTTGATACTGTAATTGTGGACGACTAGTTGATACTGTAATTGCGGACGGCTAGTGGATGCTGTAATTGTGGACTACTAGTGGATACTGGAATTGTGGACGACTAGTGGTTGATGTAATTACGGGCGAATAAAAATCGATATATTCCAGCCCGGTCAGGAGCTTCTCTGCGAGTCTACTGCTGAGCTAGAGAAGGCATGGAAAGAATTCGTCGAAACTGCCGACGAATACTCCAAGGTATACGGTATCAGATTCAAGAATTCCGTAGTTTACTATATTTAGCACCATAATGTATGCCGTACACCCTCCACAACCGTTTCGTTGACAATAACCAGATTGTTGGGCATTCAAACACACTTGTACGCTCCATAAAAACATCTGACTCTCATAAAAAATACGACTGATTCCGATAAGACCTTATTGATACTCCCAACTCCAAAATAACCACTGATAAGGCAATACCAACCTGATGCAAATTGCAATGAAACCAAATCAATAATCGTACCGTAATCTTCAGGCAGTCAAATCGTGCCGCGAGACGGTCGAACGCAACAAGCAGCGCGCTGGAAGTCCTGTCAGGTATTTACTGTACTACTCTCTCATTATTCCTTCTCACAAGTACCTTACTCTCGGAAATTCACACCACACACCACCAAAATATTTTCAGTAGAAACACTTTATTGAAAAGTCTCCGATCAGCTGTGCATACTTTGCAAGGAAAATACGGTGATTCAAAACTAGGGACAAATATAGTGTGAAATCTACATCGTTCAATAGTTCAACGTGATTCATCATCTAAAAACGGGGGCGTGGCGGGGCTAGGAATTATGTCCAAACTAAAACACAACATAAACTGGGTTTTATCGCGTATAAATGCCGGGTATGAAGGGCTCACAATGCTCGTTGATCGTCAATAGTTAGAATAGGGGGTAAGTTAGACGAGAGGAGTGGTATACGATATACGGTAGAGGGTATACGGTAGTCCATCTTACAACTCCTCGTGGTTGAACGTCTCTCCGTCCATATCGAGTGATCTCATGAGAAGGAAGACGGTGAAGATGGCGAGCAGAGTGAGGGCCGCCACGAGAGCGATCGTGCTCACACCTCAAAATTGCTCAATATTATACTCTTCATCTGGGACATTTGGGAGATAGGGGTTTTTTAAGTAAGCATCGATCACTTTCGAAAGGCACAAAACTGCTTAAGACTAAATTTCGGAGGTTTACGTAGACCACCCAAGTGTTAAACACTTCATCCTGCAATCTAGTCAGTTATCGATAGCCAATCTATAACCACCGTACCTCCTCTCTTCTTCTGCTCCACTTCGTACGCGAGTCCGTTCTTGAAGATGGGCGACGACGATCCATTGGGCGACAGCTGACGGCGATACTCTTCCTGTAAAAGAACACATATATATTCCGATAATTTCATCATTTCCCTATCGCCACTACAGTAATCCCGCTCTTCTACCGTATGCACCTGTTCCTCCTCATCCAGATATCTCATCGACTCCTCTCCTCGCTCCTCGTCCGAACTGGGCGCAAAGTCCTCCTGAAAGTGATAATATTTTACAATTTCACCAACATTTTTCTAATTAATTGAAAAAAAACTCAAGGTCAGAAAGAATGTGGCAACTAAATATTTCTTACCTTTCTGGCTGCAGCTGCAGCACTTGCAGCACGTGCAGCAGCCGTGGGCTTGACTCTGGTGGGAGAGGGCGTGCGGGCGACCAGCTCATCCGGAATGCTCGTCGAACTGTTGTTCAGAATCGACGTGTCCGCTCCTGAAAATGTTGAATCATTTTCAATTGACCAATCGATACCCCCCTCCTACAGTACTACTCATAGATAAAATGGCTCCGTTATCTAACGTTACGCAGTGCACCATGTGTACGCACAGGAGGACGATAATATCCGCTCCAAATCTAGATCAGCCTATTCATAGAAACCAAATGAAGCGAATTTGCTATATTAGACATCAATATTTAGTCAGAACTAATTTTTAAATATCGAAATGCACCATGTATCTAAAATCCCTGATTTTCCCGCCAAAAAACGCACCATGTGTTTGAAGCCTTAGAGAGTAAGGATAATTTCAATTATCACTGAAATGTATTCCCTATAACAATATATGAACATTTGGTAAGAGAAAAGCTCAAAAAAAAGTTTCCCAACAGCTGTGGACACATGGTGCATTTGGGCGAACGGTACCTATTTCATCTCTGGTACTACTCCTCACCTCCGGCCATCAGCTTGACCAGCTGCTTCTCGTACAGCTTTCTCGTCGAGGGACCGACCGGGCCGACCGACTTTCCGTGCTGAAAATTGCGTCATCATTATGTAATAGAGTAGAAGTAGATTGCTATACCTCGATCAGGAGGGTTCGGAGCTCGTCGTTGGAAAGGGTGGCGACGTCAACCATCGTGTATTGATTAGTAGAAACTGCAATTATCATCCAATCGATCAACGCTATCAAAGTAGTAAAATGGGATGAAAACAAGTGGAAGATTGCGATAACAGTTCACAGAGTAGCCAGCAACATCATGGGACCGACAAAGTGATAGAGTGTGAGAAAGAGGGGAGGGGACCAATGAATCAATATCGACCAACTACCGTATTTATCAAACTTTCTCTTCAGGAGACGCCGCGCGCACAAGCACGACCATGATGATGGACACGATCACCATGATCGCGAGGACGGTCACAAGCACAGGTATACGGTATCAACATCGGGTATTGAATCAGAAACACATAATTCCCTCATTATTCAATTGCAGTAGATCGCACAATAGTTTGCTTTTGTTCAGACGAGATGTAGATCACGACCCGACTGACCCCAACATCGACCACAGTGGGCACAACCACGCCAAGAGACACGCCGAGCATGACCCTAATGATCCCAATGTAGATCACACAGGACACAACCACAGGTAGATCAATCTAGATGCACATTTAGTACACGATAGTGAGCTTTCTAGACGTCGTTCAGTAGACGATCCCAATGACACAACCATCGGTAGGTCACTCACTGCTTCTTCCTGTCTATCACAGTAGCAATCAATAGTCATTCCTTCGCTTTTCAGTCGCCGTAGTGCCGATCACGATCCAGCAGACCCGAATATCGATCATACTGGCCACAATCACGCCAAGAGACATGCTGATCATGATCCCAATGATCCCAACGTAGATCACACCGGACACAATCACAGGTAGAAAAAACTTAGATGCACTTGTAGAATATCGATTTTTGTAGACGTCGATCAGTAGACGATCCCAATGACACTACGATTGATCACACTGGTCACAATCACCAGAGAAGACATGCTGATCACGACCCTACCGACCCGAATATTGACCATACGGGACATAATCACGCAAAGAGACACGCTGATCACGATCCCAATGATCCCAATGTAGATCACACCGGACACAATCACAGGTAGATCACTTTAGCCTAGATATAGTATAAGTTGCCTAATAGACGCCGCCACGCCGACCACGACCCTACCGACCCCAACATCGATCATACTGGACACAATCACCAGAGGAGACATGCTGATCACGATCCCAGTGACCCGAAAATCGATCATACTGGTCACAATCACGCAAAGAGGCACGCCGAGCATGACCCCAATGATCCCAATGTGGACCATACTGGTCACAATCACAGGTAGATTCAATGAAGATGCACTTGCATTAAATGATAGTATGCTTTCTAGACGTCGTTCTGTCGATGATCCTAATGATACCACTATCGATCACACCGGGCACAATCATCGGTAGGCTGCATTCACTGCTCCCACTAGTAGCAATAGACATTATGCTTTTCAGTCGCCGTAGTGCCGACCACGATCCCACAGACCCGAATATCGACCACACTGGTCACAATCACGCAAAGAGACACGCCGATCACGACCCCAATGATCCCAATGTAGATCACACCGGTCACAACCACAGGTACCCGCTATCGATTAGGAATGCCGAGTCAACTAGCAAATATTTTATGTACGCCAAAAGAAAACTAACTTTATTTTTTTTTCCAAAAAAATAATTGATCCCGAATTACTATTAGCAATCGGCTACCGTACCTACAGTTGTTCCGTTCAGGACCCGTCGCTGCCAACACCAACATCGTGGCTACCGCGAGGACGGCAGCAATCCGTGCAATCCGCCCGACACTCACGGCGTCCACCAGAGACACACCGAGGACGATGACAGAATCATCAGAAGGGAGCAGAGAGCCGTGGTTAGTAGGAGGGCCCACCTCTCGCTCACACTTATAGTAACACTTCAGTCTGAGATAGTATCTACCCACACTGTAGCAGAAAATTAATCGATATAGTTAGACATTCCGAAATCCATACCACATAGTGATTCGTGCAACAAAAAAGTCACAATTCCGATAAGCTTCTAGTCTCGTAGCTCGGTAGTTTAATCACTTTCAGCCTCCTTTCTATCAAACCTACCTCTCCCGCCTTGCATGTGATGACCCCTCTGAGCTCTCCCGCGGATCCCTCTCTAATTTCTCAAAGATACTCTCTATGGCTCGATGTCAAGGTGGCTGACATCAATGTCGACGACTCTTCCTCCTCGGAGAAGAAGAACTACGGTCGAGAGGACGTGAGGGAGACTTCCTACGACTCGCTCCCTCTCGCTACCGTGAGACGGACATCATGTATCCATGTAGCACGCTCATGAATCGCTAGAGCCTACTAGTACATCTAGATCGCTCACCACCCCCATCTCAAAATATTGTAGTTACAACAAAATAACGCATTAACCCCTAACACCAATTTCCCCCTCTCTATCAGGTCTTTCCCGAACAGCCGTCCTTCCCCAAGAGCGAGGCGCGACTGCTGCGCGCTCGCCTGCAGCAGGTCGGCGAGGTCGATGAGGTGCGGGCTGCAGCTGCTGCAGACCCCGCCCCTTCGCATCCCATTGCAACCGCCTACGACGGACATGACTACAATCGACAGGAGGCTGACTCGGCCGAGTCCACCGACACTCCATCAGTAGAGGAGGCCGAGAGGGAGCCTTCGGCCGAACCAGAGTTCAGTGCCGACGACATTCCCGATCTATCCGACTCCTCTGCGGAAAAGGAGCAGACAGTGGCAGCACCCTCCTCCGACCACTTCGAGGCCGTATTCGAGCGGGCCGACGAGCAGATCGATGACAATATTGCGGAAGGCCACATCCTTCCCACCGATTCTCCCACTCAAAGTCTCGACGACGACGATGACGTCATCCGTCGTCCTCTCCCCATTCCTGAGGACACGCCTGCATCCTATTCAGTCATTGAAGAGGACGAGGATACTCAGACGACTGTCCACGACGACAACGACATTATCCGACGTCGTCGACGTCACCCGCATCGACGTCATCGAGTGAGCGTGTGACGTCATCACCACGCCAGCACGATGCAGCGGCAACAGCGCGCCTTGCAGCTAGAACTTGACTGCTGCTGCAGCCGCCGCGCAGATCCCCGCACTCACAAGAAAACCGAGCATGCGCCTAGTCTCGCTTCCCTGCTAGCGTCATATAGAAATTTATAGGGTAGATAGAGAATAGGAAAGCAAACTGCTAGTGGCGCCAAACAGCTAAGCCATCGTTTGCGGAAAATTAAATAAATAAATAAATCTAAATTCAGGACACCGTCCTGTCCCGCGTCCGCCGTGGAGATTGCAGTGTTGCCGGTTAATTATTACATTATAGCTAGGCAATAATAGCTCCGCGACCAACTAGAGTTATTACATGATCACTACGCAATCATAAACCACATTATAGGCAACCAGGAGCTGCACAAGCTGCAGGACAAATACGTGAAGCACTGCGAGCGCACGAATATGTGAGTGAAAGGGAGGAAATAATGTAAAATATGATCGAGAGGAAGGAAACAACAGAAATCCAGGCGAATATGAACAATAATAGAGGAAAATGTATGAGAGAGGAGTGTGCGCGTCTTGAGACAAGTCGCGTCTTCCCGTCTCGACCTCTCCTAATTCAAAACCATAGCAACAGTGGCGTCTCGCCAGAGGGAAGATTAGTGCATACTCGAAATGAAATATTCTGCGAAATTTTTAAGTGGACGAGACACCACTGTTGCTCATGTTTCATGGGGTTTGAAATTGTGAAATCGCTAGAGGCATTTTCGAAAGTAAATGAAAAATGTTGCGCAATCAGAAGATAGATGTTGCGAAATCGGGAAATTTGAGCAAACCTAGTAGAAAGGAAGAATGATGAGCCGTAATGATAACAATCAACAATACTTCCGACAATTATGAATTATTCTCTGTTTAGTTGCCTTCCCGATGAAGATCTCGGAGCGAATGCTGCCGAGGACTTCAAGAAACTCCACAAGGTAATAAGACAAAATTGCCTAATTAGACATAGGGCCGCAAAGCTTAATTACCATAACCAATTCAATAAAAAATTACAGAAGCACGCGGGCACCTACGCAGCGTACGTACGCGAACTCTCCGCCTGTTACGGTAGTCTCAAGAACTAATCCACAGTACCATACCTCCTACAGTATCCCTGTGTGCCAACCATTTTCACAATCCGGTATAATGTATAAGCAACTGCAATAAACACTTAATACGATAAGTGCACCACGACGTTAATATTCACGGTAGTTAAAGTATGGACATAAAACCACACATGGATCATTCGATAGATTGAGTACACAATGTTTCTCCAGGATATCTTTATCCGATAACAATAATCAGTTATTTGTTAGCACTATCCGACACTTTAGGAAAAAAACCAGTATACATTACACATGAATCTGCGTCATGAAAAAGGACAAGCTGTCAAAATAGAACTGAATAATCGACAATACAATTATTATAGCAGATTGAATTTGTGTTTGTAGATCGTATACTGTAGTCGGGACTGGTCTAACGTGGAGCAGGAGAGATATCGATGGGCTCTGTGGCTGGAATCGTTCTACTAAGGCTCTCGTGAGGGAGTGGAAAGGCGTGCAGATAGGGCTTGGTTCCATATAAAAGAGATGGATACGGCGAAGATTGTGGAAAGAAGGGGGAAGGTGAATGTACAAATGGGACACAGATCGGAAAGAGCGTCAATCGATAAACTGAGGTGAATAGGAAAATAACGGAGATGCCATGGGGCTGCCTGAAGCTATGAATAAATCGTTCGAATCGATGGGGTTACTACTGTATCCTGCACCGAATGATTGATCTACCAGACAAAATGGATAACTATAACACGCTCTAGTTACTCTACATACTCAAATAATAGCGGGAAAAAAACAACAAAACATACTATCTTACACTACAATATTTTGTTGTCTACAATGAAATCGGAGAACGCGGAATTATACTTACAGAGGATATCAAGGAGACATTGAAATAACCCATTATTCGGAATAGATAAGCGTAATTCACATTGAAATTTCTCGTCTGAGACTCAGGAGCGATGAAATTGAAACGGAAAGTTTGGCATGGCCAAATAATTCGAGATAAATAATACGGATAGGTCCAAATCATGTGGAAATTGACAATTACCAATACATACACCACGGATCACAGGAGATATGTTGCTTTTGACATACAATACTTCGATCGATTTATATTTTGAGTCAGTGAGGGTCAGGTGGGTGAGTAATCGGTAGTCAGGAGAAACGGTAGGTCATGTTAGGTCAGTTAGAGAGCAAGTGACAGGTAAAGGAACGTGTTGACGGGTGGATCATCATGTGATTGGAGGGATAATGGGGAATTTTGCAGCAGGGGAGGGCGGGGTCTTGCAGCAGCTGCAGCAACTATAGCGCATGCAGCAGGTAGACGACGAGCTCGTACGTTCCCATTGTGATGGCCGTGTTGGGCACTGTTCGCATCAACTGAAAGCGGGTTCAATACAAAATCGAAAATGACGAATATATGACGAGTACAAGAGTACAAATTCTTTTCAAACCAATTGACGTGATATGATAGACAAATGATTTTTTAAAGATGTGATATTTTTATTAAAACTATTATAATGATGACGTACCTGCACACTGAGTCCACGGTACATGCTGGGCACGCCCTCTCGATACAACTGGAAGAGAGTGGAGAAGAAGCCACGAGCATTCGATCCCTCTTCACGAAGTCGAGTACGAACTACCTCTGCAATAGAAAAGAGATATGGCAACGACTACGGTAATTTCAAGCGCCTTCTTCCTAATTGAAAAATAATCATTCATTTCGTTTCCGTATTTGAGAGATGACCACAATTCTGAAGAAAAAATATAGTTTTTATTAAAATAAAACATTAAATATAATAAAGACAAACCATGAGGGTAGGCGGCGACGCAGGCGACAAACTTGGCGATGCCACCAGCCACCATGAAGTTGAGGAAGTCACTGCAATCACAGCAATTGTTATAAGGCACGTTGGACTTTTACATCGCTTTTAATGTCAAGACTAGTAAATATTATTCCGGGTTTAAAATATTACGTCATCAGAGAATGCTAAAAGCGAAAACAAATTTCAGCAATAGAGACAAACAATCAATAGTTCCGCATTCTACTCAATCACTCACATATTTCGTCTCTCGTCATCGTCGCCGTTCGCACGAGATTGTGAGAGAAGAGCCTGAAGAACCGAGTTGCAATTACATCATCATCATGCTATTTCGTAGTCAATCAATGACCACTTGCTCAATCAAAACTATAGGCCAAAAGGTAATGTACCAAAAAAATCCAAAACAGTTGTAAGATTTTACGATTTTTAGCTAAAAAAATGGAAAGTATGGATTGATTTTTATCAATTTTCAGACTTTTTTCTTCTGATTTTCCGAAATATGATAAAAATGGGCAGAACTATTGCTAGTGTTCCCCAACATATATATATATATATATATATATATATATATATATATATATATATATATATATATAAGATTAAAACAATATTTGAAGGTGAGTTTAGCGAGAAAAAAACTCCGGAATTGTATGTGACAGATGTTCGAACCTGTCGCAGATGCTCGTACAGCACGAATTGGATGACCGTCTCAGAGATTCCGGCGTACGAAGCTGTCACTCCCTGAACAGAGTTACGTCACCATTATGCAACTTATTAACAAAGTTAAGCAGTCAACTCACTCGATAGAATCCTCGCATGCCCTCTCTTTGGTAGACTCGTCGGATCATCGCGAGCACACTCATTCGACCGCCCTGGGAAAAAATTCTATTGAATTCAGAGTCACTCGGAAAAAAATAAACGAAAAAAAGAGAATATTGCAGATTTTTCAACAAATCATCTTCAGGTATCAAACTGAAGTAAGTTTTCTCTTTGCAAAACGCAAGATATGGAAGCGAATCACCAAACATACAATGATCCATTTGGCCATATATACCCACCAAAAGTTACCGTATCCCCACTTGCTACAGTACTCCCTCCCTCTCACCTGATGTAATTGCAGTCTCGTCTTCACCAGCCACACCGGATTGACTGCCGTCGCGCTCACGAAGCCTGGAACACAACCGTACATTTACGTTCGATTAGAAATAATGTTACGTAAACCACTGAACTAGACAGGAAAAAAATACCAAGACTATACAGATATTGTAGCGCAATGTGGGGGAAAACGTCCAATTGGGAATTCACAACAGGCCTTTCGAAATAATTTTTCAATAAATATTTAAATTTCGCTAATTTTCTAACCTAAAAATTGGAAAATTATCTTTAAAGCAAAAACAGTCACTTAGAAAACATTTCTCAGCTGTTCTTTTTTCAAATTCAATTCTGAATCACTCGATTTAAATTCATTCAAAAATACAGAGCCTGATTTTAACTAACATGTATATAACTCGTGCACATTTCTAGATCGATTTCAAATTTTGCTATTATATCTGTCAAAAAATAACCACCTTAATTTTTGAACAGCGAAAATGTAAAAACAAAAACATCATAACTACATTATGCACTCCCTTTCCTCCTCAACCCCAATTTACATTATCCCCCCTCTCCCAACTCACTTCGCGTGTTATCACCTCGCCAGTCACGTTTTCCTCTCCTCTCTCTCCGTCTCCTACTCACTCCCATCACCTGCATTCTTCTCCCCTTCTCCACCTCTAACCCCTCTCCTCCATCATCCATTCCCTTCCTCTTCTATTCCCCTCTTTCCCTTGCCCATCCACGTGTTCACCACGTGCTCTGCCTAGCCCACAACAACATCTCGTGATCAGACGAAAGGCGCCGTCCCTCCCTCCCCTCCATTCCCCTTCACCATCTCTGTCCCTTCTCCCCCCCCCTTTCCTCTTTCTCTACTCCATCTCTGTCCCTTCGCATCTTTCTCTTGTCCCTCATGCTCTCTAATGCTCAGCTATTTCTGCTCATTGAAAATCGAGAAAACGAGGTCAGCACATATCAAAAGACACGAGGACGCGCTGATAGAGTACGCAACCGAAACACGATTTGCACGAGACATGGTATACGGTAATCCACCCCTATCGATAAATGGTGCAAACGACCCACCGGCAGAGGCGGCGCTCATCATGTGGATGAAGGCAGAATTGGGCACGAAAATGTCCGACTCGTTCCAGAATCGCTTCGATGACGAGTACGTGTAGAAGTAGACGGCCCTGGAAATACACACAAATATATGAGTATTAGTTTTCAATAAAACAATCAAAATTCAAGTCGTATTGAGAAGTGCATCATTTATCCGAGTTTTCGACTTCTAAACACATTAGTCGAAACACAAATCTCACTTGGCGGGGGCGACTCCAATTAGATTCGGCACGAGTCCCTTGTACAGCGCCGGGAAGCCCTCCGATTTCACGATGTGCCTGACCATTTGCAATTGTTGTCTACGAACAGTCTCTCTACACAATTTTAGTTTTAAAAAAACACGGGAAGGAAAGCAACTGACGTAAAATGCTTGAGTACGATGAATCTGTTGGATGCAGCACCTGCAGCACCCGCTGCTCCTCCTCCCTTGCTGTGCACTCCACCACCACCTGCTGCAGCTGCTGCAGATCGGAAGAATGCAACCGACGCTATCGACGGAGGCACGCCAGCTGAACATTCAATAATTGCAGAAGGAAATCAGTTATCGATAAGTCACAAATATGCTGCTACCGTACCCGAGAATCGCGATTGAGCTGCCAGTTGTCGTAGCGTGTTGTTCGCCAGAATGTGCTTGTACGGCTGCATTCGGGCCTGCAACACGGTATTTTAATGATCAACTATCGAGAACTGACTCCAGCGCCCTCACAGTATCCCTCTCATACATTCTCACCTGCTGGCTGCCTGGTCCACTACCGCCCGTCCCACTGCCACCATTCGGAGGCGCACCCGACGATGTCGACGGACCCCCGCCTGCAATACGGTAGCTAGTGATCAACAACACAACCAGGATACCGTAACATCACGCTGTATCTTCAATTCTACAGTATTTTCAATCGATATCCCCTACCGTACCGGCAGTGTGGGCTATGCCTCGTGCACTCTGCATGCGCGTCTTCACAACCTCAAGCGGGCAAGTGATCGCAGTGCCTGTAAGGGAGGAAGATAAGAATAGGCCTCATTTTCGCAGCATTTCATCATCACTACTCAATCTGCTGCTCCCACTCACCAGCTGTTCCTCCTACTGCTCCTCCTACGAAGTGGATGACCGCCTCTCTGTCCGTCATTGCGCTGAAATGAATGAAGAATGGAGAGAGGAGAGGTGAGAGAGGAAAGAGAGCGAAGTCAAATGCACTTGCATATGAGAGAGAAGCGAGAGAGCAATAATCTGTGAGAGGGCGGGTGATAAATCGATTAGTTTGACAATATTATTGGTATACTCGTGTACCGATAAGACAATAATCAGATGTGGTCAAAGTATAGCTGCTTCCTCGTGAGAGGGACTGAAGAGAGTGGAGAGAGTCCAGACACGATGATCGACAAATGTTTGTTGCCTTCTCCCTCCGTACCTTCACTCACCTCTCCACTCTTTCTCTGACTCCCTCTCTCTCTCACCACCTTCTCTTCCTCTTCCCTTCACCCTCCTGCTCTTTCTATTGCATCACGGGACGACATTTTGCTCCCGCTCAGCCTACTATTCTTAGTCAAGGGCGCCCGTTCGAAAAGACAATTTCGCAATACAAACAAGAATAAACCGAATTGAACACAATGGTCACGCATTGAAGACAGATGCAGAACAAACTATGGCAAGAAAATGACAGTAAATTCACCTCTTCTGGTTACTGAATTTTGGTCAATAATTGATTAACTTGCCCCTCCTGCCCACTGTTTTGCACCGCAATCGACGATCACTCGTGTGCGCGCATGTTATTCTCCCTCCCACTATCTCTCTCTCTCTCGTCTGGCACTATGTGTAACCCATGTCACATAGAAATACAATGGGGTGGCGAAGGCAGGAGAGATACCATGTTGGAGAAGGAAGAAGAGAGATGAAAGAGGAAGAGTTCGTAAATGATGTGATAGAAATAGAACTAGTCAACAGGCACAGTCAACTTTTTGCACTCATCTCACGTGAGATTCAGTACGAAAACTACTGCTTTTGAGGGTCCACAGGAGAAAGAAGGGTAGAGACATGTGAGACGGAGCTCACATGAGAAGGCTCTCGCAATCAGTGAAACGAGTGATAACAAAGTTATCAAGATAGTCGGGGCGGAATTTATAATGACACCTTACTCCCAGTCCGAACATACTACAATGATGACAAAAGTACACAATTCGAGAGTCGAACATGCAAATGTATCGGCAAAACAAAATTATCAATATCGTTTTGTCGATGCACATGCACTATGACGGAAGAAATAAGATCTTGGAAACGGTACAGTTACTGAAAGTATTCAAACAAGCGTACACTCTCACGATCCTGATGCTCAAGACTCCCCTTTTTCTATACAAAAAAAAATTGTCCGACAGCGCTAAATGCACGTGGATGTCGAAAAGTAATAGAGGGTCCAGTGGGCACGGCCTTCAAGAAATCTTGCAACGCGACATGTGTTGCGCTTCCTCACTATTTCCATTGCATTGCAGTCGCGACACGTTTATATCGCAGAGATCACATAGTCCTTCCAGAAGCATCTATAGTCACAGACATAGAACGGGATAGTAAACCGGTTGATAAGTATCAACCGAGTGTTGGAGTGATAAGAAGGGAGGCGATAGGTGGATAGAGCGGAGGCACAAAGAAATCATAGAGAGACGAGGCAGAGAATGCGAGTGACGATTGATGAAGAATGAATGAGAAGCGTCGATGGACCCGCCACAATCAGTTGATCACGTGAGTGATCAACACTCACAACGGATGCAACTGGTACTGAGCCAATCACGGGGTCAAAGTCTCCCAAACATCACTCATCACACATGACACATCACGCATGGAAGCTAAATGTCCTCGTAATTCATACAGCGAAGTCATATCCTCCCGAATTCTTCGTTCCAAAGAAAAATGCCAATGTGCGTAAATATTATCCGCTGTATTTTCGAAACGAACATAGTATAATGATCACACAACGGCGTGGTTGCAACAGCTGATTCGCGCCGGAAGCCAGAGACATTTGCTGACTTGCGCCCTGCGACGAGATATTGTTGACAAGTTCGTATAGTGCAGTCGAGATCAAATCGTCAGAGAAGAAATTCGCACAAATAGATTACAATATGTCGCTATGATTAGAAATCTATTTATTTCTAAGAATCTGGGAATTATTAGAGATAAGAACAGGAAGATACCAATAACTGCTGGGAATAATGGCTCGTTTTCTCCGATTCTTTGCACGACTCATTTGATCTCGCGAGTACTCGCTCGTCGACCAGAATAACAATGGCAATGGAGTGCATTCCCTCACTCGTCCATCGAAAACAGCGACGACCACGCGCTTTCTCAAACCAATAGTTGGTACTTCACATCCGCTTTCGAAGGTGAGGGGATGAGCAGTGCGATCTCTGCTATTTATCGCCCCGACCTCGGAGTGGTGCAAGCGTCGGTTCACCTCTCCCGCTAGTAAACACACGCTGCTGCTACACTCCACACCCGGAACACCACGTGCTTATTTCGCAAGAGCATCTATGAAAATCACATGGGTCAAATATAGAGAGCATATCACGAAATCTCCGCGAGGAACGGCGATAGTGACCATGGCTGTGAGTACAGCACGAGCAATACTATCGTGCAGTGTAAAGTCGATGAGAGGAAGAGACAGCGTGTAAAAATGCGACTAAAAGGACGACATGCGAGGCGACAGTGACCGTTCTCTAAAGCCACTCCGCTTCTTATCAGCGGTTCTCCAATTGAAAAGTGAAAGTGGAATGACACTTTGGAACCTTCTCGAATGTCAACTATACGAGTGAACATGTGAAGATAGGTACGACATGCACGAGGAAACCAAGAAAACAACTGCTAGAGAAAACGACATACAAGCAGAAAAATGCTCAATACACCCCGCTCAACCGATTCTCTCCTATTCGCTTAACGTACCTGGGTTGGTTATCACGGAGGGCGTCGTCTTCGAATTCGAATGTTCAACCGCTCACCACTGCTAGAATATATATGTTTAGATGTGAACAATTTGTGCAAAAATGGTGAACTAAACTGGAATGAATTTCACCAACCTGTTCATAAACGGTACCAGCTGCAGGGGGACTTGAAATGGTGCCAGATGAGCTCGGCACTTCCGTGAGGAAATCGAACTGACGATCACACCTGTGCGTAAATATCAATTTCAGCGTTTTTATGACTATTTACGAGTAGTGCTCCACACGATTCAATGAAACGCGCTGTTGCCGTCTCTTTAGAACATCGAGACAACAAACGAAAAGATGAATCGATAAAGTCTTGCAAGAAAAAAAGAATTCTGCGAATCGTGTGCAGACACGCCGCAATTAACTAGGCATGCTGTAGTTGGAAAACAAGAACAGGGGTGCACCATTAAAAGATGACTGATTTGTTAAACACAAAATCTGAAATGTTAATTTATTAAAATGTAATCTCAGATTCATTTTTTTGTACTCATTTTTACGTTATTCCTTCCATCAAATCGGTTGTCGGAATGTACCCCATGTCTCCATGGGGAGGAAACTTATTCGAAGGGTTTGTGTTTCTTCTACAATTGCTACCGTACTCCATTTAATTCAGAAATGGAATGCTACCGTTCTGGCCCTCGATCCCGGCCAATCGAATGTTCAACACTGGAGAAGGACTTGGAGAGGTAGGATGAAGAAAGATATCATTGCATTCCGTAACACACATTACAGTAATCCTTCCCCCACTACAGTAATATCCTCAGGTGATCAATAACACCGAGAAGTTCACCGTGTGTATCGACGTCTCACAATTCAAACCAGAGGAGGTCGAGGTACGGTAATTATCAAAGATGGATCGATATTAAGATTCGCTACAGTATGCCAAGATTTCGTTTTGCAGGTCACTCTGACTGGTCGAGAGCTTACCGTATCTGCCAAGCACGAGGACCGCAGTGACCATCATGGACTGATCTCGAGGTACAGTAATCCTTGTCTGGTTACGGTATGATTACTGTATTCAGATCCTTCTCTCGTAAATACTCTCTACCAGACGATGTGGATCTGAACCGAGTCATATGCAGGATTGTCGATGGAAAGCTAACGGTGGAAGCATTCAAGAACGACCCAAAACAAGCGGAGACTCGATCGATTCCGATCTCATACTAGAAATCTACCGTACTCCCGCCATGGATAAACACTATCTTCTGATATTGATTCGCTTTATCACTGAAAAGCATCGTCTAAATTATGACACAGAATAATTATACAATCAATACGGATCAATATGATCTCTCACCGCTCCTCGAGCGCTTCTAGATCATCGTAGTAGGTCGGGGACAGATTACGGTATTCTATATCTCTAATGGACTCCTCCCACTTGTGAGGGATGGTAACTCGTTTGGGTGGAGGAGTAGTAGTGGGTATGGGATGAATGCCCAGTCGAGTCATTGCTCTAACCGTGACGCGTCGTAATGGGCGAGATTCTTCGTTCATCAGCGAGTCGAAGTCGAGGGACGGCGCTGGGGAAGACGTAGCGACGGGCTCGGGAGTGACTCGATCCAGCCAACTCCTGCAACGAAAGATACCGTAAACCATGAACTACAGTACCCCTAGGTCCTACAGTATTACTAGATCCACAGTATATCTATCCTGCAGTACGTCTATCCTACAGTATGTTTAAATCATACAGTGTATGACTCTACAGTATTCCGCGGCATACTACAGTAATTTGGATCCTACAGTATGCCTAGAGAGATAGTTCTCTCTTCACCTGTAAATCTCTCGTAGTTGGGAGGAATCAGCCGTGCTCACCTCTTCAGACGAAGAGGTCGTTTCCTTCGTTTTCTTCACTTCTTTGTACTCAGCAACAATCTTCTTCTCCTCTGCATCAGTTGCCACTGCCTTCGACATGCTCTTGTCGATCTCACTGTACGTCTGCTCCTTCTTCGCATCGGCTACCGTAGCCGAGGTTGGAGTGGCGGGAGCCCGATCGATCTCTCCCGATCCCTCGCCCGATCCTTCTACATCAAGATTAAGGGCGATCTCAAGTCCCTCCTCACCAGTCGTTGGCGCGTCTCCAGAGCCTTCGACGACTTGCACTCGGTGCGCTGCTTGAACGGGTCGGGCGAATCGGCTTTCACCCAAAGCGCGCAAACCGATTCGGTTGGCGTCGGTGTTGAGCGTCTTCTCTTCAGTTCGGAATAGCTCATCTGGCAGGTCGATGGTCACTGGGAAATCGGGTGGCTGGATGTGGAGGGTCTGCTTATCCTTCTCGGAAGTCACGTACGGAGTCGTCGTCGGCTCGTCCTGAATCAGGCACATCAGGCCTACCGTATACCCTACAGTACCCGGATACCGTATCTCGGTTACCGTACTCTTAATTTACCTCGGGGACAGTGTTGGTCAGCGGGTCAACCGGCTTCTCCGAATTCCATCCGCCAGTGCCGGGAAACTGCCCTGTAGAATCGGAATTATTGTAGGATACTGTAGTCTGCGTAAGGATACGGTACCTCTGGTGCAGACTCCATCTAATATGAATGTAAAGGGTTGACAGCAAGCATTTCCCGGGCAGGGATTCGTGGCACAGTACTGCCACTCAATCGCTCCTTTACATCTGGAACTTACTACTGTACACCTAGTTCGTGCGGCCCGTTGGGTACGATAATAAGTCCTACGGTACTTTCAGGATGCTGAAGGTGAGCTAGGATACTGTAATAGGCGGCATATCAATGCTATGATACTGTAGGATACTGTACCTTCTCGTCTGCGTTCCGCATCCTCCACAGTAGGCAGTACACTGAGACCAGTTGCAGACTGGAATGAAGGTGGTTTTTGATATTTGTGAGCGAAAAGTTCAAATCTCACCCGAGGGGGCAACAGTGGTGTACCAGGAAGGCCAAGTGGTTGTTTGCGCTGCAAATATCGATTGATCTGTCGATCAAGGCCTTCCAAAACTCACTGGTAGTTGTCTCCGTTGAAGTTGTTGTGGGCGTGGGAGTGGTAGTGGTGGTTGAGCCTGAACGGGGTACGGTAAGTAACGTTTTGTTTGGATTATCGATCGACTCACCCGTGGGAACGGTAACCTGACCAGCAGTCGATGTGGTAGTTTCAGGAGCCACAGTGGAGTCCACGGGAGTTGGGGGGTCTGTATTGGATACTGTAGGTATGCGTACGGTAGGTTACTGACCGAATCGATATCCGAAGGAGAGTCTGCTGGTGGAAGATCCCTTGTAGAGGACGAACATTGTCTGTCCTTCAGAAGTTGCTGACGATGGTCGGTTAGAGCCGCACACTCTGAAAGGGTTTACAGTAGCAGGTTTACAGTAGATTACCGTATCCCACAGTACTCACCTCGCTCCGCTCACTACAGGATTCTGTCGGTATTTGATTTCGGTATACGAATAGGCGCAAGGCGTGTAGCCGGGGAAGGTGATAGTGGAGAAAGAAACGAATACGCGACGACCCGCCGGTGCCTGCACATCAAACAACGGGTTACGGTACCGATCATGGTCGTACCGTAATCCGATAGTAGCAGTCGGTGTCGCCGGCTACGATAACTTGCTGGGAATCTATCGTCGCTGTGAGGTCGGTGTCGCCGCAGGACGGAGAGAGGGAGGGTTGCACCTGTGAGATCAAAGATCATATCGATTCATAAGTGCATAATCGTGGATCATTTTCATGAGAAATATCCTTGCAATGCATTACCCTCTGGCTTGATTTTTGTCTGACCCCAAGCGTGTGTTCATCATTCCTCTGTTCGCTCAAATAAAGGGGTCAGAAACGAGAACAACTCTCTCATTTTCTCACACTATCGTTCCCGACCCCTTTCTGGAGGTGTGTGTTCTACCTGATCGCATAGTCTTCCTCCCAATCCTGGTGGGCATCTACAGATCTCGCAGTCCTTCGGGTCAGGGTATCCTCCATTCTGACAGTCGAGAGTCGAACCGGCGCAAGTGGCTGCAATGAAGCACAGATTTTAAAACCTCCAGAATGGGGTCAGCAGCGAGAGAGAATGGAAAAGCAAGAGAGTCGCATCTAATTGGGAATGGTGCTACTCTACTCTGTGCATTTCACCATTCTTTGGTTACGTTCCAATGGTCTATGAAACAAACGGTAGCAGCAAACTATCGCGCATTGAGATTACTCTTCGTTGCTTAATTGGAACGATGAGATTTAAAATAAACGAACTACTGCAGTAGGCGAGGTTAATCTGCTTGACATCGGCGAAACTGGGTTCTTCCCTCTGTCCGATCGTAGACTGATAGTTGGCGTCCTTCGTAGTGATCGTCCGCTGACCGTTCGCCGAGAAACTCTGAGTGGGTCTGCGGTAGGTCGAGAATACGGACAATAAAAATATGCGGTATATCTAGGGATACGGTAGACAGAACTATGAAGTTTGCAGTGAAGTTTATAACTACGCGGTAGGTTTTGGGAAACTGTAGTGGGAGGTCGTGAGATACGGTAGACATAACTATGCTGTAGGTCACTCACGCCTGCGTCGTAGTGCATGACGCTACCATAGTCGTACTCGACACCGTAGTTGATCGCGGAACTGAACACGGTGGTAGTATTGAATTTCTTGTGTTTCTATGCTTCCTCGAGAAAGGAGTCAGCACATGCGAAAATGAGAGAGTTCTCTGATGACACTTTTGCTCAATGTCTCGTGATCCCTTTCTGGATGTTTGCTGAGCGATGGTATGATTTACCATACCTGTATGACTGTTTGGTAAACTGCGCCTGACGATCAGGAAAAATATTTCGAAAATTAACGGTGACGTAGTCGTCTCTTTCAGGTCGAGCCTGCTCGTGGTAGAATCCGAGAGCGTGTCCTGAACGGAAGATGCATTACTGTAGTCTCCGACACTGGTCCCTTACCAATCTCGTGGGTTACGGTACCGAGAGAGGTGCAACCGGTACCGATCGATACCTCTTGCGTACCATAGTAATTCGAGGCGCGACCGATGTATGAGTAGCAACTGAGAGTTGTGAGATTACTAACTAATTTCCAGACTGGGGTCAGGGGAGGGAGTGTTTTCAAAAGTGAGAGGGGCTCTCTTATTTTCATACAGTTTCTCGTTAATCATATCTTTCTAGAGGTTATAAATCTCGTGAGAAGTAAGGATGCTCAATCAAAAAGATTGGAAAGCAGGGTGACGTACCCATCTCCTCGAACGAATCGGAGCGACTGAACTCCGTAGGGTTGGCTGTTAGACTGTCGGAAAGTGGCACACGTGAGCTCCTCCCATTTGGCCACTCCGGCCTGCACCGCAGAATAGGATACTGTAAGTGGGCCGATCTCACATGGAATCTCGCCCGATTATGGTACCTCCCGTTCTCGTATCGATCCAGTAGTTGATGGGGAAAGTCCATCGGATGGTAGTGTCGGCTGTGAGAGATCTCTTGACGGGTGAAGGTTTTCCGAGCTTCTTGAACAACGCCTGGAGACGCTTCTCACTGAACGAAACGCGGTCCTACTCCGATAATTAGGTTATGGTAGCTTACTGAAGGGTCTTGTTCATCTGCGCCTCGGTGAGAATGATGTCTCCCTCGAAGAGATAAGGTAGGAGGTCGGGTTTGACCGGCTCGGTGCTGCCTACTGCATCTAGGAACGACTGTCCGGAAGGGTCGGAGGCGACTTCCTGAAGGGAAAGAAGATACAGTACTCCAATTATCGATCGCCGCTTACCGGATCTCCGTTGATCGCTCTCTGGAGCTTGTTCAGCTCTTCGAGATTCAGAATGAACTTCTCGATCTCATAGGTATTCGCGAATTGAGACTTGCCCAGAAGTCTATCGTATAGCTGAAATTGCTGAACGTTGGCATCAGCAGCGTGGCGCAGTGGAAGCGTGCTGGGCCCATAACCCAGAGGTCGGTGGATCGAAACCACTCGCTGCTATATCATTTTGCACATTTTAGTGGACTTACCGGATCTGCAGAGACTACGGTAGACACTAGCAACGGGAGAAGGAACCTCATGATGAGTATCTTCTAATGTGTTTCTATTATCTCAATCTCTTATATAGCGAGGTCGTGAGAGATATTAGTCATTGAAACCGTTGCGATGAAACGAGATTCGAGATCTCGAACCTTTCACTTTCGAGAGATATTGACCTCTTGATGAGCAATCAAAACGGAAGTCAGCTGATTCGAGTACAAAGGTGTTTGATCTTGAAACTACAATCTACAACAGTTTTAATTACCAAAACGAAAAGTTTCAGAAGCAAAAGTAAATCCCTCTTCGATCTCAGGGTCATAAGTGCGCCCCATGGAACTTTTGCCGCGACGCTTCAGAACGCTTGTGCGTCGCGGTTTGATGACTTTGAAAGAACTTTTGTTTTATTTGTTTTATTCTATTAATTCGCATTTAATTTAGTTTATTTTTGTCAGGAATGTCGCCCATCGTTGAGCTCCACAAGAAACTGACCGCCGAGTGGGGCAAGAACGGACAGCGCGACCTCGCCGCGATTGAGAAGATTCTCGCCGAAATCAAGGTACCCTACTTTCTTGTTCTAGCCCATTTCCGGTATTTTATTTGAGCAAATTCTTATGATAACTTCTCAGGCTGCTACTACTCTGCCCGGAGCCGACCAGGGACTCGATTCCAAGGCCCTCTCCACCATCCACAGTCAGTTTTCACATGTTACTTTATTGTTATCTTCGGTATTAGCCAAACAAAGCGATAAATCTTTGTGTTTCAGGAGACATCTACGAGATTACTGCTCTCTCAGCCGCTCTCCGTGAAGATCTCCGCGCTTTCGATGATGCCATCGAGCAGGTACTCCTTTTAAGACTGTTCTTCCGGATATTTTTGTGCAGCCTTAGCTACATTAGACTACTTTCACGGCTGTCTGGCGACTCAATGCAAATTAAGACGGATAGTTAGAGAGTGCTAAAAATGGCTTGGGCGATTGTTTCACTACGAATTCAATTTTGGTGTTACATTGTTTTCCGTACAGGTGATGGCTTACTACGCCAGTTCGACGTCTGATTCGGACCACAAGCATCTCATGATCGGCCTCAATCTCATGTACCTCGTTGCCTCCAACAGACTCAGCGAGTTCCACATGGTGAGAATGACAACATTATCCAAAATAGCCAAACATTATTTATTTCTTATTCGGAATTAATGTTTATACATTGTCTCCTGCGACATTCTTTTTGTGCCCTGCATGTGTCTCTTTGAATAATTAATTTAGTATATGGACATGGATCGCTTGTTTTGTAAATGAATAGAGCGTAGAGTTATGAAGAGTTCATTGAGTGATCTTTGTGCTCTCGTTTTTACTAAAGTAATGATAGCCCACTCTCTAAAATAGCCCTTTTGCAGCTGCTGGAGCAGGTGTCTCAGGACGTGCAGCGATCGAATCCGTATATTGCCGTGCCCGTGACGATCGAGCAGTCGTTGATGGAGGGAGCATACAACAAGGTCAGATAGAGATCACTAAGTGATCATCACTTCCAAATATTCGCTAAAAATGTGTCTCTATTGAAATTGAAGTTTTTTAACGATATTTGTTGTGTTTTTTATGCAAACTGTAGGTAAATTAAGATCGTACGTATGACTGTGATCCTTTATCCTGCGATTTCAAGAATGATCTTCTCAATATGATCTTGATCATTAAATTTCGTTACTCATCTCCCCCTTCAGGTTGCCCTTTCCGAGAAGAACATTCCCTCGCCCTTCTTCGTTCCCTTCTTCCGTGTGATGACGGACGCCATTCGTGCCGAGATTGCCACCTGCATGGGCAAGAGCTTCAAGAAGGTATACTGTAGACATATTTAGAGATGGAGTATTGTATCCGATTGAAATCGATATTTCATTTCTATTTGCTCGAATTGGTATTGATCGAAATCGACATTTATGTATCAGGGCGTTCGCGTAAAAAGTTTTGGGTATTTTTGAATTTGGCATGAGTCGATAGCGCCAGTACCATATGTCAAATAGGCATAGGTCAAATACGTTCTCGCTAGCGAGGATAGGCACTTCTGCATGGCGTCCAGACCATGCAAACGACAATTTGTTTTTTTTTGACCCCGTTTTTGTCAAATTTATCGAAAATTGGGCAATATGCACTTCGGCACATGATTTAAGGCATTTCTGCACGAAATACGTGCGAGAACCCCATTTGACCTATGCAAATAGGTTCTCGCTAGCGAGGATAGGCACTTCTGCATGGCGCCCAGACCATATCGGCAAACGGAAATTTTGAATGGTTCATGCATTTCTGGCCACTTTATTGATACTTTTGTCGAAAATTGGACAATATGTATTTTCGGCAAGCGATTTTAGGCATTTCTGCACGAAATACCTGCGAGAACCCCATTGGACCTATACCCAGTACTTCTCTTCCGATCCTGCATTTAAACTTTTCGTTAAAAAATAACATAAATAATGATTCTCATTGTAGGTTCCCGTATCCGATGCCATCAGTCTGCTCATCTTCAAGTCCGCCGATGAGACCATTGCCTTCGCTAAGCAGGTACGATATCCCTTTTTTAATTATTCAAGCATCGAATAGACGAAATCGGGTAAACTATTGAAAGATATTTCACAGCTTTAATTTTGGCTCAGATATCTTTGCAAACAGCCATTTCCGCTACTGGTTTTACACGACGCGAAACTAGTAGTGAAAAACGCGCTCGCATCGTGCATTGAAAACGCGGAGCTTCTACGGTTTTTAAACGTACGGTGTGTGTGCGCACCACGCCCGTGCACGTCCATCACACGTTTTGTGTACTGACTCTCTTACACTTCTTCCCTCTCTCGGCTGAGTATCAGCGGGGCGAGGGAGGGAAGAACTGTAAGAGAGACGTGCGCACAACGCCCCCATTCGAAAACCGGAGTTGGGGGCTATGCGCGATATAGGATATTACGAGAGATCAACACCATGTGAATTTATACTAGATTCGTAATACTCGTCTCCATTCTACGGTATCCCTTTTGCAGCGTGGCTGGACTCTGGAGTCGAACAACTCGATCATCGTGTTGGCTGCTTCGATGGAGGTAGATCAGGCGGCCAAGTCGACTCTCGAGCCCTCTCGCATCGCCAAGCAGACCATCTTCTACGCTAAGCAACTCGAAATGATCGTATAAGAGAATCGCTGCTACCGTATCCCACAATCTATATCCCTATTTATTGATTGAAAATTGTGCATACCTTATTTGAATCTGTGTGTATGAAATGCGGTGAACTCGAGTAAATTGATTCAATTCAATTTTATCTTCTCAAACTCGGGTGGAGACAAAGCTCGATTGCAAGCGGGAACAAAGTGATAATGGAAATAGTCGTGGTCGATAGATGAACACACGTCCCGTTAGACAACTGAGAAACTACTCTACTATAGTTACAAAACAATGGAAATAAGGCGAGGGCGAACATCGTAAATGTCACAAAGATAGAGAAGACCATGAACCTACGATCACGATTCCCTCCTTTCACACTATCGAATTGTCCTCTGTTATGACATTCGAGGCCCATAATATTCTATTAGTATTAGCTGTTCGCGAATATAACTACTGGTTCAGAAATAACTTTGTTTTTGCTGCAGAAAACAAGAAGACAGCGAACACTTCGCAAGATCTCCGTAAATATAAAATAAAATAATGAAAGAATACGGTGAAAAAAGAGCCAGCCATGAAGTTAGAAATACCAGAGTTGGAACAATCGATAATGTGTAGAGGGGGCGATCAATCAAACGGGGGAAATAACAGCTCACGTTTCTAATGAATAAACTCTGAATATTAGATAAACAATCAAGAGCATCGGAGAGGTCAGCATTTGATGACGAGATAGAGGAATTGAGCGAATCGAAAAGAGTTACAGTCATCAGTTGCATGCTCACTTCTCGGATTGGGCATTATTAAAAGAGGAAGAGGGGGTACTGTAAGCCCGTTGAAATATTAGAACTGGTGTGTTTCGACGAAAGGAGGGAAAGAAAGCTGAACGGTCGTAGGTCACACATCATCACTTGGGGCGGGTTACAATCGATCAGAGGAGGGGAGAGATTACCAGGACTAGAGAAGTGGGGATGGGCGTATTGGAAAAAAGGGATGAGTGATACGAGGCACCCGATGAGAGATACGGTAGGGGATTCGAAACTGGGGAGAGGGAGAGAGGCACGAAAGAAGAACAACTTCGACTACTATGGAAAACAAACCAAATAGTACTATCACACTCGGGAGACAAAACGGGGGCTCGCTGATATAGCCTAAACGAATCTAGAACGCGTGAAAATATAGGGAGAAAGGAATATAATAGATTACAACATGTACTTACAAATACTTTTTTTGTGAGATTATAGCCTTTTTATAGATCTGATTAGGATTACGTGCTGACTAGACGCCAGAGGAGCGGCTGGGAATCATTTTCGAGGCAAGGGTCGTAACCGAATAGAGGTCAATCATGGAATGGACTGAACGGATCAACAATTGGGGACACTAGAGAGTAGGGACGACAGACTACGTTGCAGCTGCAGCAGACGTAGATGGAGTGGCGGCTGCGGCTGCAGCAGCTGCTGCATCGACTGGCCGCTCCATCAGACCGCCAACAAAGTTCTCCTCTGCGTAGAAACGACCCGGGTCAGGGTAGCTGCAATCATTTACTGTTGAATTACATTTAGGGAGAATGCGACTTGCTCCCGAAAGAGACCAGACGATCATTAATTTAATTGTTATTACATAATATTAATCAGTCAAATTAATAAAAATGTCTCACTTGAACTTGAGAAAGTCCGGTTTGTCCTCGATCTCAATGTATGGGAGTGCGAGCACTACCCTGTCTCCCACGTGCACCGTGTACGCCTTCTCACTGTCCGTCATCCCAGACAACTGAAACAATCGGGGATTATTGATACCGTAATGCGTTAACGCTAATCACAGAGTTGCTCCTACCGTATACTTTAGACGCACAACTACGGTAACAACTCACCAGCTGCCTTCGCTCCTTGCCCTTCTCCACCCTCTTCTGCAGCTCGTCGATACTCGGAACCATCGAGAACCAGTCAATCTGCAATCGCACCCATCACTACCGAAATAAATAGATATTGCTCATATCTCTACCGTATTCCTAATCGTGCTCAGCGGTGTTACACATTCGCAGATGGTTTCGGGTCGGAGCATTCAATCACAACAACCAAGACCCACTCCGACCCGCTGCCCTCTCTTTCATAACCATCGAGTACCACCTACATTTGCCAGAACCCTTCTCACTTTCTCCTTCTTCACTCCATTCGTGGTGGCCGAAGTCGTCGTTGCGTTCCTCATTGATGAAGTCGTCGTCGTCCCACCGACACCCCCAGATGACGTCATCGTCGAGGGTACACCATCAGAGGTGGAGGGACCACCACCCGACAGCGTCTTGTCCATCATTGCCAGAGATGGCGCCGATTTTGACGCGTGCAGAGATGCCGATTCCTGAAAGGGGAAAAAATTATAATATTGAGAAGAAATAGAACGCAATATGATGCATGATTAAAAGTAATATTAATAAATAATAATAAGAGTTTCGACTGACCCTCTTCTCCTTCTTCCTCCGTTCCTTCTCCTCCTTCCGCTCCCGTTCACTCGCTGCCGCCGCCGTTTGCTGCAAATGAAGACGATTTCATCGTAATTTATTTTTAAATTTTGTTTTATCTCAACAAAATATAATATAAAACATTGTGGGGTGCATAAATAAGCAGCCATCGAACTAAATAGAAATATTCCCATTTCTCCTCCAAAATCAATAAAGTCACTCACCGCAATCGATCCACAATCTGTTGTGGTCCGTGAGAGAGAGAGCTTGAGGACGAGTCCGCCCTTCCTCTCCTCGTCCACCGGCGGAGTCACAATACGGACGGTGGTTGTGGAGGAAGAGGACGAGGCCGCACTAGATGGAGTCCCCGTCAGTGGCTTCTGAAGACAGTAAAATAGGCATTAATAGGAATGGATGCAATAAAAGTAAATCATACAATTGGGCACTACTTTACAAGACCGGATCTGTTCTCAAGCACCGATCACTCTGAATGAAATGATACCGAAATGCGTTCATACCAAAATTTCGTCATTCATGCATCCTAATTTTGCAAAATGGTTTCCAATCAAGAGTGGAATATTGTAAAAGTACAAATTTAAATCACCAACCTTTCTCTCGTACTTCCTCTTCTTGTCGAATACGTATGGCGACTGCGGTGGCAATCCTCCCGTTGCGAGAGCTGTCGCCAACTGAAAAAAATAGTAATTCGAAATGTTTCGTCACGTTCAAATTTCGTATGTATACGAAAAGTGGAGAGTTAGAGTGCCACAATATTCATTTTTTTCTTCAATATTATACATTTTCGTTATTATAAAGTTCATAGTCTACTCATAACTCTTTTTCTTCTCACCTGCTGATCCTCAATCTCCCTCTTCACTTTCTCCTCGTGAGCCTTGGCGGCGTCTTCGAACCCGAGATGCTGCGGCAGATTACTCGTCAACTGCGCCACCAGATCGGAGGTGGACTAAAACCAAATATTAACCAATGCAAATACTAATCAATAATGTATAAGAGCACAAGCCACTTTATTTTAATTGTTTATTCTTTTGTAATTAAAAAATCTTATTTTATGTGTACGATTGGATCGATATTGTACCGTACCTGGACGGCAGCTCTCCTCGTCTCGATCAACGATGGAGTGGATGGAGGAACTGGCGAAGTGAGGGCGCCGCCGACCGAACTTAGCCCCGACGCTGTCGTCTTTGCTCGCTTGATCGTTGAAGGAGTCGTCCCGATCGCTGAAATAGAGGTATCAACATAATAGATGTGAACTGCATCACAAAGTTATTTTTTTACATTTCACATCAAAATATGCAACTTCAAAAACAGGACATGTTCTACCCTAAATGTAAGTTAACAGACAACTTCAAAATGCAAACTGTTGCACATGCAGGTTGTTACAGATTTTATATTTGCAAGCCAAAATGTGGATACAAAAAATGGCGTTCACCAACCATGTCATGAGCACATTGAGTACTAACCGGGTTCGTCCGGTTTCCGCTTTCCATTCCTCACAATGCCATTCTCATCCTTGAGATCGCATCCGACCGACTGCGACTTGTGCAGCACGGGCGACTGCACACGACTGCTGCTCGTGCTGCACGCGCCCTTCGGAGCGTAGCTACCGTTCGCAGGCGACAGATTCGACGCCCGCTCTCAAAAGGGACACGGATGATAATCTATCTGACCCATTCGGCTACCGTACACCTTGCATACAGTACTGTTGTTGAGTAGGTGAGAGAGTGGGCGTACCACTGGCTATTCCGGGCGTGATCCGCTTGCTGGCCGGAGTGTGGGGTGTGAGTCGCCGGCCGATCGCAGGCGACACCAATCCAGGAGTGCCGTTCCTCGATGTGGAGGCCGATGACGAGTTGGTCGTCGGCTAAACAAGCAATAATCGATATTTCACAGGAGGATAGGTCATGGACCGAGACCGGAGTTACGGTATTCACTACGATGCAAGCTCTCCGTAGCACTTCGGTCTCAGTATGCACCAGAGCTTTAAAAACTATTCCGAATTCTTCATTCAACACAGTCCTTTCGACGGTCAGTTGCAGAGATAGTATGTATGTGAAACGAGGAGTTCCGGAATCGCTTTTAAAGCTCTAGTATGCACCACCACATCAACTCAGTGTTCTTTAGTAGCCTGGTTAGCTCGAATACTTCTATTCGCAAGTAACAAGGTTTATTCGCGAATAGGAATATTCGATCTAACAATACTATTTCAGTGTACCACATCACAGGGAAATGGAAGAATATGTCGAGTGTGGACACCGGACGATAGGAGGGAGGCGAAAAGAAAGCGTCGCGACACTACGGTAATATCGAGAGTGATCGATCGATTTATGGGTTGAGAGTGGGTTGTTTTGCACGTTTTTTCGATCGATCGCCCGTCTCATCTCGCCGCGACTCACGCTTCGATCGTCGAGAGTGGCGCGACGCGCCAGTCTCACAGCCTTCTCAAGCTGGAGCAACGATTTTCATATATATTATCCATTTATCGAAGTATTAAACGGGAGGGTATATCATTTTAGAACTAGCCAGTTACGAGTATATTTTTTTCGACTATTGCAAAGTGTTTTAAACGGTTCTACGAATTTCATTCAAAGTTCTAAAATGATACATTCCCGTAATAACTTGCTGATGCTGACCTCGACGAGTTTCTGCCATCCCTTGATGAGTCCTCGACACTTCTTCGCGAGAGGCGGCCACAGCTCGGACATCTCCTTGCGGGCATTGTTCACCGCCAGACCGATCCGAGTAGACTGCACATATTCATTGATTGTATACAGTAATTTGCGGACCTCCAACAGTTTCATAAATTGTCATTACACGAATCTCCGACTTTTATTAATTTAGTTTTGTTTGAAATGCTTGTCACCAATGTGTAATTTTTCAGACCAGTTGAAGACTCCCGCTCAAAATCAAATGATTATTCCCACTTTCATCGTATACGTCCCTCATACTCTTCTTATATCATTATAATTATGATCTATTCCTTTCCATAAAAATCATGATCATTCGGCGAGCTGCAATCCCTCATCTAGCGAATGTCCCTTAGAGATCCACGTATGCACAAGGATGGGAGTGGAAACTCGTCCGCACTCATAAATAAAAATGGGCCGATTTCTATCATAAGAGACAGGTCGAATAACTCAGAATGGAAAAAAATTAAGTAAACCACTAAACGCTAAAGCATGTGCCACATTCATCCAGGACTAAAAATGAATCACAAATGAACTACTATCAGCTCCTTAGGATCCCCATCTCATTCCCTCACAACTGTTCCCATTTTCCCTCCTCTGTCTCTCGAACACTTTTTGTGCGCATTTTTCTCTTCTCGCGGTGTCTCTATGTGATTTGGTGACGCAATTCGTCTTTCGTCATGTATCTTTAAACCATTTGTACTTTCGAGGCCGGTTGCCTCAAGGGCAAAGGGAGGGAGCATGCGTGTACATTCCGCCTATTCAAACAAGGGAGTGTGCCAGACAGAGACAGATCGATTGATTGGTGGCCCTCACGTAAGGTGAGAGTGAGAGGGGAGGGGGTACCGAGAGAGGTGTGGGGACACGGTGCCGGGTCGTGCACGATCTCTAAGGGCACATAGGGTATACTGCTCTCATGAGAGGTCAGCGGGGAGATAGGGATGCGCCGAGATAACCAAGAGAGATGGAATCAAGGTTGGGAGAAAGGTAAAGGGCACGTTGTCAACTCACAAAGAACTTCCTATCTCCATCATAGATAAAGAGTACAGGGCGCTCATTGTTTGCCAAACTAATGGGAATGTACGAGAGACTACGGGGTTTGCCTCGCGCATGAGAATCGCACGCTATCTTTCTTTCTTGCCTCCCCGCTTTTACTACAGAGGCTCCTCTCCAATGCGAGTGAGTGAGAGAGAAACGCTATCGATTCGCGGTGGTTAGAGTGGAGAGGAGGGAGAGGGAGGGGAATAGGGGGGAAAGGAAAAGGGGACACAACACTCGCCTCAGTTGGGGGAGAGCTCCCCGCCGAGTGGGGGGACTCTCCCACCCCGAATATAAGGGGAGGCTACGCTACTCGATGAAGCAACGTCCTTACCTCGAGAACCTCCCTTGTCAGGATGACTCGCTCGAGACCATCGATAGCTAACGTCGCCTTCTCTGAGTCCTTCTGGAATGAGTGCATCAGTGACATCTCATTTCATCTACCCTTTCATCCCATACCTCCCCGAATTTCCAGCACGCACTCCCAGACATCAAAGATACAGTTCATGAGAATCAGCGGCGCACAAAATGCTTGTGGTGTGTGAAGGAAAGATTACAAGAGCAAGAGGAAGAACAAAATTACTTTATTACTGTTTCAGGCTTTGTGAGGATGCAGTCATTTAGGACTACACCACTCACAGCCTTATTTATCTAGCCGACAAACCGTCGGAAACAACAACGAATGGAGTATTTCTGTCGCTTGTGCAATCTCTGTCATGACTCACCACAAACAACTCTTTCTCACTTGTTTCTGGACGGAAACAACACACAATAACACCAGAATTCTCATGAGTGCGTGCTTGAAATGAACAATAAAGTAAGCGTAAACCCGCGCAGAAATGGCTTGTTGCCTTACATTCTCAATGGCGGTCTGCAGCTGCTGCTTGAGCTGCTCTACCGAAGCCGCCGGCGTGACAGCCATTGCGCCAGCCTTGGGAGGCAACAGGGCTGCCCGGCTGACCTCCGGTGAGGCCACCGGTGCCCTCCTTTCTCCTCCTCCAACCACGGAAGACGATGAATGCACAGCGGAAGCAGCTACAGCGCACGCAACCATCCGCCGCACGCCGCAGCTACGCCGCTCGTCTAGCTCGTACGCGCGCGCGAGCTCCCTTATATACCCCTCTCCGCCCTTGGCCCCGCCCTCCTCCCCTCTCATTGGCTGATATCGCCTCTTCTCTTCCGTCATTGGCTGATTTTTGGTGCGTCTGCGGATGCGTCGCGGTCGTCTCGCCAGAAACCCCGCCCCCTTATGGGAAAATTGGGAAATTCGCGACACGAGGGCGAACTGAAAAGGTTAGTTGTTATTTTAAGAACTTAACGATGGAGATAATTTCTGGAACTTTAAAATTCGCTAGAGATTCAATAAAGGATACGAACTACAAATTTTGAGCGATATCGGGAGTGAAATAGTTGTTTATTTCCGTATTTACTAATTTATGTAATGGCGTATCCATAAATCCTTCTGAATTTGCGTTGTCCTATATATTTAGAGCATGCAGAACACGTTGGCTACAACAAAAATTATGAAAATAGAATAGTTGAAGACTAATCAATTAAATAAACAAAAAAATCAGTTTGCTTCGCGAACCGCGTAACTACCGTAGTTCTCAAGTTTTGAAACCAGGTGTCGCTCTCTAAATTAGCTATGCGAATGTATTTTAGCTTTTCCCCATGTCGGGTCCGCAGCCTGTACCACGACTACGTGTTTCAAGTGCGAGAGGACGAAGAAAGCAACCAGAAGTCGATCAACGACCTCTCGATTTCAACGATGACGTCGACGACAATGGTTTGTTGTTTTATCTATCAAATCCCATGTGGTGCTGAACCCAATGTAGTAGAACTTTGAACCTGTCCACCCACGCATCTCAAAGGGCTGTGATTAGCTATGCATTTATTTTTAGCTGTGTACTGAAAAGCCAACTAAAAATTCAGTTGCTAGGCAACGAGGTGTTGTGTACTCTCCTCTGCAGTGTGCATTCCCCGCCGCTATGATAGTTGGTTCATCTCCAGATCAATCAGATGAGCTCAACATTCGCGTCCGTGATCACGGAGAATCTGATCCTCCTCAGATCGCGCGCAAGAATAGAATTGGCGGGCTGCTGAAGGTGCGTTTCTAGTCTTGTTTTGCTTTTTTGAAAAGGAAAGAGAGGCGAATTCATCGTATTTCATACTGATATGCAAGCATGGGTCGAGAAGGTGGTAGGAAAAAGAATTGGTCACAACAATTCCTAAATCTTCGTTGGGTTTTCATTTTTTTTTTCTCAAAATTTAACAATGTGAGTAGGGTTTTTCGTAAATTGGTTTTTAAAAATTCCAAAGGCTTCGTCAATATTTACGTCCCTGTCGAGCTATGTATACAAGTTTTGTTATCTAAGGAGGCTCCAGCATCTGGACTGAAGAATCTATCTGACATCGGCGGCGTAGTCAAGCGCCCACTGTCTGGTATGTCCTTGATTCTTTTTGTTCCGAATTTCTCGTCAAGGTGTTGATCACTACGCCAATTGAACCACAAGATTTTTTAATTATCTCGCTGCTACCCTTGGAGTGCCTTAAAAACACTCTTTACTACACTTTTCTTCACTACGTTACATGCTTCAGCCTAGAGTTTTTTTTTGGAAAATAGTGTGCTAGGTTGTTCAGAATATCTCTGAACCTTTGAGATTAAAAAGGAGAAAGGAAAGGGATTCAGTCACGTAGAAATCATCGTTTTCAGGCCTCTTCCGTCGGCCTGGATCACGCAGCGGACGACAGAAAGATGAAACTCCTTCTGCTAATGCCGATTATGCATTGAAAGGTTATTAATATTTCCCCACACGTTATGTTAACATGAATAACAATTTGTAGAATTTCGTAACTTTGTTAGGTAAAAAACCGCCAAAAAGCATCATCGACCGTTCCTGTTCCCCCTTCTTATTGAATGTATGGTTCATGATAGTGACCGATAGACGGAGAAAACTGCGTGAGCGAAATTTCTCTACCGTTTCTCGAGGCTGGAATATATTTCGAATTAATTGTTACAGTTTTCAATAACTGCAGTGAACGACTTTTTTTTGTATTACTCTTATTATATTCCTATTTCAGCGACGACGGAAGTCCGATCGATGTCGCCAGCTCCGAGATTTGCCCCGAGCGAAGATGGGGTTAGTTGCTTGCAATTCCTTTTATATTGTACTAAATATGTAATCTACCAAACAAGCATTGTGTATGCATTTCGTCTTATTTACGTTAGCAAAACACTCGTTTGTGTATATTCACAGTAGAAGTTTTACTGAATAACATTTTTTCATACGTTTATTTTGTGTTTCAGTCACGCCGTTCGTCTGCTCGTGACGAGGTGTACGACAGGGCTGCTGCAGATGCACCACACGTCTCACGTAGCCAGCTGCAAGGACTGCTTGAGCAGGTTGGATATCGTTGTTTATTATTATTTATATATTTTTAATTAAAAAATATGGTTATGTCTAGGTTTTCTTATTCATTTTTTAGCTGTGGATACAGTATTTTTCACATTTGGGCGCACAATGAAGTTTAATACTAGGGATTGTACCGCTTACAGTATTGTTAAGTACAAGTGGATGATTAGACAAATTGAATAAACTCTAGATCGGCAGGCTTTTGTACCCTAGAAATTTCAGTTTAATTATTTGGCATGTACCACGAGCAAGTGGTCAATGTTTTTTTATTCTAATAGTGTTGTAAACTGCAGGTGGACAAGTTCGCTTCGAAGTACCCCAATCTGGTCAAGCTCGATGATATTGGTGAGTTATTATGGTAGTTGTCATTGTGTTGGCAATTTTTGGACTGTTTTATAATTATAATTATTTTGGTCTCTATATTCAGATTTCTAGCAGATTTTATTTCGGAGATCTGAATATAGAAACCGAAAGTATATATAGGAAAATTTCAAAATGTGAGTAGGTGTTTTTAAATTAGGCATGAAAAAATGGATTAGCGATTTTTTGACAGTTATGCTGGAAAAAAATGATGGAGTGTTTTTTTCCTTCAAAATTTGGAGCAAATGCCAAAATGTACAAAGAGTATCAAAATAGTCAAAATTAGGCATTACAATTTCGAAATGTAGGTTTTGTTATGCTTTTTTTGTACCTTTTTCATTCGACCCATGCCGCGATTTGATATTCTGTGATCGTAATCTCATAAACCAATCCGCATTACGGCCTTTCGTGTTCACAGCCTGAACAGTTTCATTATATAAAATAAGTACTCATGTCCAAAATATTAGTCAGTATGATTGTAGACATCTCTCTTCTCTCTCGTTTCATCGGTTCCGAGGAGGAAGTGCAGGAGGAGGAGGCGCCGTGGACATGGGACACCATATTCACGTCGACGTCATCGGAGATGAGACAAGAGTGGAATCAGGATGAAGATAGTGGAGATGACGATCCCACAGGGAAGAATGGACCCATATCTTTACCTTTCTTTTGATACCCCGGCTGTCATCACACCTCTACCGTTTATTAGAGTTTGAAATTCGGGTAAATAATTGGATGATACCTCTTCATTTCAACCACCGACCAGAGACTGTGCACAGCCGTGCCAAGTGATGAGGTCTGCGCCAATTATAACTCGAATTTCAAACTCTACCATTCATACATTGATCCTCGTCTAAGATACGATACTGTACATTGTTTATATTTGTTTGCTTACTTGTGATCTCACCCTAAATCTTGTCAACTCTAATTTGTGATGTCTAGTCAATTCCCATTGTGATCTCAACTCCGTCCCCCGATCTCGCTCTCGTTTTTTGTGCTGCTTGTAGTAATCCATACTCTATTCGATGGTTAGTCACTCGACAACAGAAGATGACAATTTCGTATGAATAAATGCCCTTTTCTATCTCGTGCCTCCGCTGTTTACGATTTGTTCGATTTTTTATCATCCGTGGTTCGAGTCCAGCCATAATACTCTGATTGATTGGCGTCGTGCAGTAGTAAATTATCAGTAATTCTCGCGATTCCCAATATTTTCTGATTTCGCAATGCTTTTCTCACGGCATTTTACAGGGAGTGTAGGAGAGAGGTAGATAAAAAGAGAGCCACGGGAAGGGGCAGCGAGAGAGAAGAGAAAGTGAAAGAGACTGTGTACTGGCCGGAACTTTATACTGGAACTTTGCCAATCCCCTGATTCTTCATTCTATCTCGAAGGAATTTACGAGAGCCGTTCAAAATTGTTTCCGCCAAAACGCCATTTTTCTTGTAATTTCGCAAGCGTGACACCTTCGCAACCAGTTGCAAGCCGACGTATCTAGCTAATTGTAAGAGGCTAAATCACTCGTTTTAGAATCGCAAGAAGCTGTTAATCGTTCGAAATGCCCAGGCTCCGGCCATCTCAGGTTTGGTTTTCCCTTCTCAATAGTCTTTACACTTAGATTACGATTCTACTTTGCAAGACTTGGAGCCTTGAAAAAGAGGATGCCTTTATCTTTAGCTTAGTTTTCGTTACCACTAAATTATGATTCATCCCTTTTCTCAATTGATCCATTCTGTACAGATCTACCAGAACGGGGCTCTCATCCTTGGAGTCTTCCTCGTAGTCTACATCGTCTACTCGTTCCTGTCGAGTGATGGACTCTCCAATGGAGCAATCAAGTACGTTCCGAGTCATAGGCCATAAATTGGTCATACATTTTCGTCCCACGCACAATGCGGCTTATTGCGAAATATATAAACTGGCCAGTTCTATAGTGCAAGTCCCATAAAACTGACCAGATTTGAATTGATTCTTACTAAACTCATCCTTCCGCGTATTTATAGATAGGTTTCGAGGGTCAAAACTGCTTCCTTCAAAAAATAGTTCACACACATTGTGTGTGTTATAAAATGTATGATACACGGTGTGACAAAACGCTAAAATTTTCCGTTGAACCTCTTTAACGAAAAAGTGGCTAACATTGGCACGGTGCCAATGTTTGAATTCCCCTGAATGGACGGTGCGAAATCATTGAAATATACTGTAGAATTTTCTTGCAGTTCCCTGATAACTGTAGTTTTTTCAAATATTTGAAATTTGTTTTTGATATTAAATTAATACTAAAATGAATTTTTCATCAAAATTTGCATTTAAAAAAATATTCCGAATAAATATACATTTCGCGTAAATATTTTATCGAGGGTGAAACAATTAGAATTACGGAGTTGGAAAACTTTTCAACGGGAAACACATATGTACACATGGTGAGAGATAATAGCGATATTTCAAGTGCAATCGCCGATAATTCCTTCTGAATTTCCCTCTGGGAAGAAGGCGCCTGAGACTCCTAATTGATTAAACTGAAATAGCCCCGGAGGGTTGGTATTAAACCACTTAGAGTAAAACGGCAATAAGTTTTTATCGATTTAAAGCAAGAGTTAGGTGAGGAAGCTCGTAATCGGCGGGAAATTTCTTGTTCAGCGATCGCGCTTCTGTGCAGCACGACAGATATCTGGAATATCGAGATCTAGCAGACGCAATTAAGAAATTAAGTACAGGAACGTAGAGGTTCACCTGCTAGAGAGAAAAGAAAAGGCAGAGGTCTGCCTGCTAAGAAGATTTTCAAGAAGCGTATGATGATGTTCAAAGAAGCGTGGAAAATTATTTCAAGGCAAATTTCAAAAAAAAATCGGCGATAGCTTTCGCTACAATCCGGCATCATTTGATCAAATACGAACAACGTACCGTGCAGAAAAGCTGAAGTAAAACATTATCGCTCCATTTATTAAACGGGTCTTTTCGTAGTAGGAATTGTTCGAGTGACACGCCTTCCAAACGAAGTGAATTTGATCCTGGAAGGAAATGTATTCTAGTAATGTAAATAATCAATAGAATAAGTCGCTAAATAAGTCGCAGCAGCAGTAACAAGTCGCTACCCGTACGATCTGCAAGCAGAATAAGAAATTAAATGAATACTAATTAAATAAACTCGATAAAAAACATTAAAAAAAAACAACAGCGAAGTAGAACAATAAAGCAGTTGGCAACGTGCCAGATTCGCCGAAATTCGTACTCCACTGGTCTCGAAGCGATATCCGTGAGAAACCGACGTCAGACAGGGGCACGGTGGATTCTCAATTTGAATGACTTTTCTTCCCGCATTTTCACTCTGCGTGCGCGACTGTCGCGCGCCACCCGAAGACTTGTCACACCGTGTGATATGAAAGTGGTTTTCCCAATTCGCCTCTATTGTATTACAGTTATATTATTAAAATTACAGTGGCAGTTGCAAAATAATATCCTTATCTCAATGCGGTCTCTATGTTGACGCCTTGTTCTCAATTTGATCTCAAACCGGTCAGATTTGATTCGTATTTCGTCTTCACCTTTGGTTCGAGTCCAGCTGGTCGAACTGTGGACTTGAAGGGAAATATAACACCATTGTGAACCGAGAGAGAATTTTGGAAGAATAGAGGGGGAATAGTTGTTTGAGCTGCAAAGTTATCGTTCATTCCAGATCCGCCCAGCCTCCCCGTCATTCCTCCAAGCATCTCTTCCTCACTATCGATAGGAACAGGTCAGAAAAAAAAAACAAAAAAAAACTGAAAAAGTAGATAACGGTTCCCAAAAATTGCTTAACAGTGATCAGATTTGATTCCTATTTCGTTTTCTCCTTTGGTTCGAGTCCAGTTGGTCGATCACTCTCATTACCGTGTTGAAAAGTTGTCATATTCCATACAATTATACTGACTGTAGACGAACTAAATACAATGATGTAAGTCCTTGATGTTGATGATGTAAGATGTAAGTACAATGATGTAAGTATTTATATATTACGTGAAATGAAATTTTGTAATTTCTCGTTCAGAATGGACACTCGTTTCGAGCACTTGGCTCCCAAACGGATCTTCCTGTGGACAACGATCTTCCGCAGATACGACGGGCCTACTGTATCTGACTGCCCAGGACTAGAGGTCTGTTCCTCTTATGCTTTATTCTAGTCGAAAATTCTCGAAGGATTAGAGGTCTGTTCCTCGTTATGCGGCCTAGTTCATTTATAGTCGAAATACGGACTGGACAAGTGGGGTCTAAATTCTATTAGATATTGAGTTTACTCGGATTTAGTGCCACTAGTGCGCGAATACAGTGTAAATCATTATTTGCCCGTGTACTTTGATACTGTGGTTAAATTCGAAGCAATCAATGTTTCATTGGAGAAGAAACATCTTCCAATATTTATCTACTAGAGCTTCTACTCTTTCTTCTCTTCCTTCTTTTCCTCTTCCTTCTTCTCCTCTTTCTTTTCTTCTTCCTTCTTCTCCTCCTTCTGAAAAAAATATTTATTACTATCGCAAATATTGGGTACTTCGATAGTAGTACAAGTACCTTACCTTTTCCTCCTCCTTCTTCTCTTCCTTCTTCTCCTCGGCCGGAGCAGCTGCAGGGGCGGCGTCGGCTGCAGGTGCTGCAGCAGCAGCATCAGCCGCAGGAGCGGCAGCCTCTTCCTGAAATACCGTACGTGCAGATACTGTAGTGGTGTACGGTAGGCGTGGGGTACGGTGTGTCGCCATTTGCACACCTTCTTCTCCTCAGCGGGGGCGGCAGGCGCAGCTTCCTCCTGAAAAGATCATCGATCAATTACAGTAATCCTCAGATCAGGCGATCCGTGGTATTGGATAAATACCATACCTTCTTCTCTTCCTTCTTCTCCTCCTTGGCCTCCTCCTTCTTCTCTTCTTCCTTCTTTTCTTCCTTCTTCTCCTCCTTCTGGAAATATGAGTCGAGTTACGGTCGGTACATTGTGAACACAAGTTATTGATTCGCTTTGGCTACCGTATCCCTCGGACTTACGGCTTCCTCCTTCTTCTTCTTGCTGAAGTTGATGTAGATGCGCTTCATCGCCTCGGGTTCCTGAAGAGATCAATCGATTAGTCAGATACCGTACATCTGGGCGGGCTACCGTGTCCTGATCCCCCTACAGTACCTTTCCGGACCAGGCTCCTCTAGCGGGCTTGTCTCCATCGGCCTTCCTGTAGTAGATCACGAAGTAGTGCTTGCCAGACTCGGGCACCGGCTTGTCCGCGTTGAAGATGAGCTGAGATTATAGATTGAATCGAAGGGGTACGGTAATCTTGAGTGGTACGGTAGCCACCAGTACCGTATCCCGAGTACCGTACCTTGACAGACTCGGACTCTCCAGGCTTGATGTATCCGAGAGGCGGGCGAATGCGGAAAAGCTCGTTGGAAGTACACTTGATCTTGTACAAATACTTGTCCTTTTGCGCATTCTTGATCTGGAAAAGGCATACTGTAGGTGGTTGAGGGTACGGTATCCAATCATCATCTGGATACAGTAAACTACAGTACCTTGACGACGCTAATGCATGCTTCCTCGCCGAGCTTCTCACTGGCGAACTCAACTTTCTCAATGTCGAGCTGCAATGTGGGGCGGGTTACTGTAGGCAGAGTACTGTATGAGGGGCTTAGGGGTCTCGAGGTTACCAGGGTGCCAAGGATCTTCGGGGTGGAGGGTACCCTGCACTTACCTGAAGTAGGAATTCCGGCATGGCGAGTTAACGGAGCTGGGCGGACGTGGGAGAACCGCGCACGAGGCTACCAATGGAATATAATGAATGGAGGAGAGGAGGAGGAGGGAAAGGGGAGGGAAGACAAGACTCATTAAAATGTCTGTGCAGAATGAGTGGTTGCAAGAGACAATGGAGAAAGTGGAGACCACAGAGGGATGAAGAGGCACAATAGACATAGGATAATCGATCGATAATTGTAAGATGAGTTTACGGTAAAATTCGTTGCAGAACCGCTGTATCTTCGACCACGATCGATCGAGATTGACTTCCGCCGACGCCGTGCTCTTCCACGGACCGGATCTAGTCGACACTGGACTCCCACCACCAGAGAGCAGGTATACGGTAGTACGATTGATTGATGGCAATGCTGTAACTTGTGAGATATCGACTTTCTTTTTCCTTTCAGAAATCGCAAGCAGCGCTACGTGTTCATGTCGATGGAGGCGCCGGAGAACACGTTCGTCCGCTATCCGGCGCATCCCGAACAGAGTCTTCTGCCGAGTGAGTATACGGTATATCTAGATTATCGATTTGGGTGTCGGGACCTTACCCTTCCATGCCAGATGACTACTTCAACTGGACGATGACGCCGCTCTTCTCCTCTGACGTCCTCTTCAAGTACGGTGGATTCTGGCTGAACGCCAAGGAAGCCGAGTTGAAGGGTACGGTATTCAGATACGGTAGCTGGTATTATTGATTACCTTTCTCAGGGTTTAAGATCGATTCGTTCGCTGTTGATTCGTCATCACTAGCCAATAAGATTCCCGCCGTATTCGCTCTCATCTCCAATTGTGCGACGACGTCGAAGCGAGAAGAGGCGCTCAAGGCACTCAATCGGTATGTATGTTGGCACGGTGCCAAGACTTGGCAACATGCCAATTTCCCAATCATACTGCATGTTCCAGCCACTTCAACGTGACGATGGCGGGCGCCTGTGCGAGAACAACCGAGTTGAAGAATCTGTGTCCGAAGGGAACGTCGTGTGACGAGGTACGGTAGTGTGTGGGAAATATCGCTCGCGCTTCTGCACTTGACGCACTAATGAGCACACAATTACCACTACAGGAGATCAGCAAATACGCCTTCTTCTTCGCGGGAGAGAACACTGCGTGCCAGGACTACGTGTCGGAAAAGTACTGGACGAGGTACGGTAGCCCCACAGAATCGATTCGGGTTACGGTGGATCAACGCACAGTATAAATTTTGCGATTGCTGTATTGCGATTATATATTAATCGATATTTTGCAGGAAGAACTTGCCTACGATTCCGATCGTGCTGAGACGCGCAGACTATGCGAATGCGTGAGTGTTACCATATTTGAATTACCGTAACTCTCGCCGTTACAGTAATCTCCCTTCTCAATCCGTGATCGCCCTAGACGATTTCGAGTCGCCCGAGGCAATGGGCAAGTACCTGAGGGACCTGGTCAAGGACAAGGTACGGTAGATGTGGATTATCAATCGCATAAGAGAGTATTGATTGCAGGCGGCATACGCGGATCACTTTTCGTGGAGACGAGGAGGTACGGTAGATGAAACTATTTTCTGATTGCCGTAGTCTATGACAGCTCTTACCGTATCCTATCGATTGTAGGTTGGACGATCGCGCCGTGGAACACCGAGGGATACCGTAACGGGTACTGTAGATTATGTGAACGACTGTGGGAGGAGGAGCAGGAGGAAAAAGTGGTACGGTATTCATGATCTCTTTTCAGGAAACAAATATTATTGATTTTTCTTCAGGTGCACAACGTAAAGGATTGGTACGAGAAGGAGTCCTCATGTGACGATGGATCATTTGTCAAGAGCTGGCTGGGAACCGAACGTATGACTAATCTTTGAATACGGTAGATCCTGTGATTACATCTATTCGGGTCCATACACCATTCACCATTCGATTTACCTCACGAGTGCCTATTTTGCATCTTCGAGATTATCACTTTGCTATACACATGCCATGTATTTACTGTCCTTTGGCGAAGCGTGTAATTACCCCCCCCCCCCCCCCCCATAATTCTAAAGGTAGAATATTACGGTTTTTATTCGAAGATTGTGATGCTTTAAATCTGTATCTGTTGCCTCGTGCTACCAAATGCTCGTGCTGCTAATAATAAATGATGAATACTGTATTCGTAACCATTTCGACTGGAATGTTCTGAGAATGAGACTACTTGGAATTCCTTTATCCAAAATTATTATCATGAGCACTCATCAATTCAAGTTACACGGTAATAGCATCAGATACTCTCAAATGAGTATATTTTCACAGCAAACCTATGTACAAGACAAGGGATAAGTAATTTTACAGTAGTTATTAATTATAAAATTCGCTGTACTAATTGTAGAGTAATTATTATAAAATTCAAATAACCATGCTAATAATGACAAATCATGTAGCTGACCTACTGCAAGACACACTTGCTCTTTTTCTCCTTCTCTTCCATTTCTTCTCTTTCTCTTCGTTCTCTGGCTGATTGCTCCCTCACGCATCTTGCACTTTGTTCTCTCTCCCATTGCTCCGCCCTCTCTCGTTCAATCCGTCTCATATCATCGTTCTCCAGTACACCCGTGCTCATATTGTATCTCCATTCCCCAGTAGGCTGTGCGGGAATTTCACCATACACAGGGTGGTAGCCAGTAGGACGCGCTGGGGGCGGCAATGGTCTCGGCACATGCGTATTCAGCAGGGAAGGAATCGTGTACGATAAGGATGGGGTGGGGGATACCGTAGGAGGCGGGGAGGGCGATTGCTGCGGTGCTGGCTCGGATACGGTAGCTGCAGGCGCGCCGGCGGGTACGGTAGTGCGACCGCTGAACTTGCGCAGTTCGCTCGATTCGTTCGCGCCAAGTGCCACGATGAGATTGGCCTGCAAGGCAAATGGAACTTACAAGGTTGATCAATCGATAACTCTAATTAGCATAACCATTTATTTTCCAGCATGATCGGTTAAAAAAATGGCATCCAGCCAAGCGTGGCTTTATGCCGCTTTACAGGATAGAAACTGAGAAGGAATTCAAATTCGATTGTCAAAAATCTTTTAGATATATGGGGGATAGGGTGGCCGAAAAATAGGAACAAGAAAACAGCAAGTTTTAATAAGACAAGATGAATTCACCTCGACTCCCTCCGCACACATTCTCTGTGCATATTCGGCGACCTTTCTTGGTTCCAATGGCGGGAAGGGAAAGGCGATGGCATGGGGACGAGACGGAAGACGAAGCGTCAGATCGGTTACCATAACCTGGCAAAGCCAATAGATAATTATCGATTGACTAATTAACCAAAGGCTAATTATAATATCACTCACCTCCAGTCCCTCACACTCGTCCAACGTCTTGACAAAGTCCACTTTGATGTCAGGAAGATGGGTCTGCAAAGAAGGAGATAACGTAGTACACCTTATCTACGTGCTACCGTACTCCACCCTCCTTCCGTACCTGGATATACCCGAGCATATCTCGTCCGGGCGTCTCCGATACCATGTACACGATCACCGGCCTCTTGTGCTCCATCACCTGCTTGCTGATGAAATCCTGCAAAGCAATCAATATACAGTAACCTACAGTAATCGTTGACTCAGAATTTGTAAATTACAGTACTCTACTCACCACCACATGCCGCCTCCTGTCATCCTTGCCGAAGATTGTGTAGTGCACGGAGTCCTTGCACCCAGAAATGTCCAGGATCTGAATTTAAAAAAAAAAACTCAATAGTATACAGTATGAATACTGTAATTACACATTATTGGTTGTTTTCATTATTAAAACCCTACCCTTCCCCTCTCTTCTCGCAGCTGAGCTCGCACAGCCTGCGGCTCACGATCGTCCTTTCCCTCCTGAATTGAGTTAATTATTGATTTTAAAAAAAAATTAGCTTCAATCTACAGTATACCTCCGGGAACAGCTTGCAGAACTCCGTCCAGAAGTCGAAGTCGTGCTGGGAGAAGCCGCGACGCTTGTAAAGATACTGTAATGGATCGAATTAAATCGTTCCCAGTGTCAGCTTTAATTCTCCGAGTAACATCTTTTGCCCACTCAATCAAAGGACTAAGTGATCTAAGTGATTCGTTTTCACAATATGGTTCGTGAGTGAGAGCACGGTAGTAGGAAAAAGCAAATGCGAAAGAGCGTCTCTCATTTTTCGATAGTCTCTCGCGTCAAATATCTTTCTTGAAGTGTGACCGGACTGTGGAATTAAAATTATTACCTTCTCAATGTGGGCGTTTGTGAAGATGTGAGGGACGACTTTGGGTGCGTAGTCGAATCGCTCGTTGCACACGTCACAGTGGGTTGGCTTAAGTAATTTTAGAGTCTCGTCTCATTTCGCAATTTACGGTAGTGAAAATCAATAAGTTTCACAGTGTAGGATAATCAAAAATCACAACTCAAAGCATCCGGTAGGTTCAAAGTATACGGTAGTTTACAATCCAGAAAGGATCAAAGTGTACGGCAGACAAAAAAATCGATAGCGACTCGCGACTAACCGGCAGATGGAGATGCTTGGCTGCTGTGTATTTATCCGTCTTTCCGTCGAAGACGAGAGAACGAAGTCGAGACATTTCCTGCTCTGAATAATTTCGATTATTCAGTTTTGAAAATTTAAAAAAATTATGGTTCCAGAACCGCTCATAATATAGTATTTGCCTACTGATTTAATTCGAAACCCACGAATACCAATTGAATGTGCTACGAACAACTTCAAGCACGGTGCAGAAGAAATTCAATAAAAACTTCAAGAAGTTCGAATGGAACCGAGAAAAAAATTGTGCTCACTTCCCTTCCACAGCTCGAGTCTAGTAGTATCAGAGGGATCGATGTGCAGCAGAGGTATGGAGATGGGCGGCATGATAACACCCCCGAAACACTCCAACTTCTTCTGAAATTCAAATAAATTATTGCATTCGATGGAGGAACCGTTCCATTTGTGCCCTACCAATAGGTGAGCTACATGTACAAATTCGAATGCTATTTCTCAATACCGTATGTGACATAACAGTTGCATCTTTGCAGGTTTCGACAACACCTATCCTTATCTGTACAGGATATTCATAAGTCTGTAGCGCACGAACCTTCTCCAGGTCTACCGTACCCTCTTCTACCGTATCCTCCTGCTTCTCCTTCTTCCGTCTGGGATACACGAATGGTTCGAGTCTCTTTGAGTACCAGTCGAAGCATTTCTTCGTCACTCGACCGCCTTTCTGACGGAACTGTAAAGAGAGATAGATAAATATTTTTTTCGAAAATATTGGTTCAGATTACTGTTTTAGGGGAGAAATACTAGAACAATTTTAGAACATACGACCTAGGAGTAAACAATGTGAAGTAGACACATTAGTTATCCGGTTGTGTAATGAAGAGAATGTCACATACCGCGTCGATGTGCTTCTGTGAGGTGATGTGGCACAGCCATGCACGCAGATTGTTCATTGCCGAGGCTTGGTTGCATCCTCGACACTTCTCATTCTTCAATTTTAATATATATATTGATTTTTTTTATTAAAAAAGATATTTTTCGATAGACAAAGAAATGTTCTAATACAGTAGGATAACATTCAAAATACTAGATCGAGCAACAACAAAAAAACTCACAATTGGGAATTTCAGATTGGCCTGTGCAGACTCGAGATTGATGTTGTCGAGGAAATCACGGAGAGCACGAATGGACACCTTCTGATCCTCCACCTGGAAACAATAGGGTGTTCCGAAACTTTTGTCCCTTTTCCTACTAATTTTTTTTCTCTAGCTTATGCGGTGACTAAATCACGTACAGTGTTGCGTAGTAATTGGAGCTACAGCTGAACTATTTTTTCACATATTAATTTCTTGCACATATTTGTGCGGTGACTAAATCACGTACAGTGTTGCGTAGTAATTGGAGCTACAGCTGAACTATTTTTTCAATATTAATTTCTCGCACATATTTCGTAGTGATGACGTAATAAGCAAAAATGATTGATTTTTTCACTGCTGTTTAGAAATTTTTTCTTCGAATGAAGATGCTTGCTACAACCACGGATTTAAAGTTACCGGGAATCCACGGAATAATTTTGAATTCGCGGTATTCCCTGATGATCAATGGCGAGCGTCGCGTGTCGCGTCGCGGTCTTTTTTGAAAGCTCTTTTTCTCATTCGATGTTTTCGTTACATAAATTCTAATACGATAATAAATTTCAATAAATAATGAGGCAATGAAGTATGCAAAAAAAGAAGCTAAAAAAGGCTGGAGCGCCATAGGACAACATGATGAAATATTCACATTTGAATTTGCGCGAACTTTCCTGATGTTCAGTGCTCTATTTTCGGCCATTTGGAGCTGTGTTACGGCCTAATTATCGATTTTTGACATTTTTTGCTTCGACAGCCTTTCTTTTACGGCAATTGTCTATTCGATTCCGTCGTAAGATCAGACACCAAAAATGTAGATTCCCGGTAACTTTAAACCACAATAGAGAGACGCTATGCACTCTTTATTGAGGTCTGGAAACTGTGTCTGACTTTAATGCTTCCAGAACTACATCCGAAAATGTCAAATTTGAGGAGGGAAAACCACCATTTTTCTACTTAACTAGTTTTTTGAACGATTTGAAAGCCCTAAATAGTGATTCTATACTACAATAATTATTTAATAATTTTTGATACTATTGCCAGAATCAATTTCGCAAAAAAAAGTTAAGATTTGTGTGGGGAAAATAGTATTGCGTAGTGATGTTGCAAGACGTACACGGAAGTTGAGCTGGTTCTCATTTACTTCTCGCCAACTATGAACTCGATTGATAATATTTTCAGATTTCTCCTTGTGCTTGAATTCTTTAAAAAAATTAGTGAAAACTCGGCACGGAGTGGTTGAACAGTCATTTTCCCCGAACGCTATATTTCACCGGAAGTGCGATGATGTAATCGGTTAAAATTAAATATTTAAAGGTTGCTCTATACTGTGTACATATTATAGAGCCGCTTGATCTCTGTGGGCGGAAATATTTAATTTAGAACGCAAAAGGGACAGAAATTTCGGAACACCCTAATACCTACCATATCTCTGGCCATCATTACCGTATCCTTGACAATCATTACCATACCACTGACAGCGATTACCATATCCCCCACAACCATTACTGTACCGATTACGGTATATAAATTGTCTTCTCGACGCCCTCGCATGAAATGATGTTAGATAAGACAAATACCTCTGGTTCGTCTTTGAGCTGCGGGTTGACATCGACCAGTGGGAGTAATTCTTTAGGCGTCTTGGACGAAGTCGTCGGAGCCACACTCGCCACTGGCTTAGGGACGGGTTTAGACACCGACGGAGCTGCAATATTTATTTTTAATTTTTCTTGTACGATTTCCAGCTGAGATTCACGCATTTATCACGAGATTTGGAATACACATAGATGACAGACATCGAATCGGTGCATAAATATATTATTATATTATTATAAATTGGCTAAAAACAGCGGAATAAGTAGGCTAAAACTAGTGTCTAATCATAAGAGACCGCGGCTGACGGCCCCATTGTAAAGCTTGGTCAAAGTCTTGCCAGGTGAGTCTTCTTTCGCTGCTCTTTCCATGGCTGCCACTCTCGCGTCGATGTGTCGTTGCATGCGCTCCATCAACTGTTTCGATTCGAGAGATGTCTTGGCCAGACTGCAAACGTATCAATATTTATCGATTAAAAGTAATCACGGATAAATAAATCAGTAATCATGCAGTAGTGGAAAAGTGCAGTGGCACAAAGGTCAGTAAAGATTATAGCGCAAGAAAACTCACGATGCCTGCAAGCTCTCCACTTTCTTCCGCAATTGTTTAGTGGATTGACTCATTTCGCCGAGTTCCTGCAATGCACTTCCTCGAGAAAAGATCCAAGTTATGTAACTTCTAGTAGATTCTAACCTCATGAATCTCCCTCTCCAGATCAACGCGGTCGCATTTCGCAAATAGAAAAGGCGTAGAATATCCGTTTTTCTTCCTCATTCGAGCTGTAAATAAAACACTTTCGAAAATTTCAATTGGTTTCACATACCGATAGTAGTTTTGTACTCCTTTCCGTTGATCTCGAAGCGAATCGCAGTATCCTCGTGGAAATATCCCTCTCGGAACCAGTCGACCATCTGGCGTTCATTGTACGGTCCCCTGGAAAGAAGGAAGATAAGCATAATCGAAAACCATTCGGCGAACAAAACAAAAAAAAAACTAGAGAACTTTGCATGACAAACTGACCGTTCCGTATCATTTTCATCGCGGTAGAAGAACTCCATAGCGTGGCAGCGTCGGATCCCCGGACAGAGCTAGCAGATTAAAAGATGCGGAAATGAATTATCGATTGAAAACTTCTGAAAATGATATGGTGTAAACAGCGTGCGAGTGAAGTTAGGCCATTTTACGAAACCTCACATTCCTTCACAGTAGATGTAGAAAACTGCTATCATAGACTGATTAAGCATACTGTAAGTAAAATACTCGACCTTTTCTATAATTTCATTTCGTTCCGTAGACGTAATTCATGATTGCGCATTGCACAATCTTGTTCGTGATGCCGTAACCCGTTCCTGTCGTTATACTAAGTTGCATTGACATGTCCTCTTTCGGATATTATATGTACAATGTTTACTATACAAGGTTTTCATGTTTACAGGGGTAATAATGCCGAAGTGCTACTACGAGTTGCTCGAAGTGGAGCGCGATGCTGACGCGGAGACTATCAAGAAGAGCTACAGGAAGATGGCGCTCAAATGGCATCCCGATAAGAATCCCGATAACGTGAGTACTCATGAGTTTGTCATTCTTTGTACGTTTCGTTCTTTCTTCTTCGAGTCAATTTCAGTCAGCGTTTAGTGACTTCTTCGACTACCTGCCAATTATGGTAAACATAAAACAAATAGCAAGCTTAGAATCTATGTAAATGTAAAACGTAAAGGCATCTCTTCTTCGGATCTAATTACCTGCGTGGTTACACCACTACCACTCTTTACATATTTGGGAGTCTTGGTGTGGACGTACACGCTATATTTCAGATAGAGGAGGCGACGAAGACATTCGCATTGCTACAACAGGCATACGACACCCTGAGTGACACTCAGGAGAGGGCGTGGTACGATAGACACAGGGAACAGATCATTAGAGGAGGTGAGAAGCACTCGATGATACTCTATCCCGCTTATATATCGAATGGTCTTCTTCTGAAACATCTGTAAATGAATCCTGTCGTCATCACATTAATCTCTCGTTCTTCTCTTATTTTTGGCAGTGACACACTGAGGAAAGACTACTCCGTATTGTCGAATCGTGAAATTAGTTGGCGTATGAAAGCCATGCTTGTCAGGTTTCGACAAGGATGACTTCAAGGACGACAGTATCGATTTGCTACAGTATCACTGCAAATGTTGGGATGGATTCGGAAACGAAAAGAAGGTAGGAGATTATATTACACTTTATCATAACTTCGTAACAATTTATGTTGACTTCGTAATCTTCACGAATCAATATAGTTTTTTCGTCATGTGATTGTCTGAACTTCATAGAGCTGGGAGACCATCAATCGTTTCCGTAATTGCCCTTTGTCAGGGTTTCTACGCCGTCTATCGTGAAGTGTTCGAAACCTTGACTGAGGAGGATCGAGACTTCCACGATGATCACAAGGACGGCAACTATCCCCAGTTCGGAGATGCTGCTAGCGATCCGGAAGAGGTACGGATTTAGATTAGATTGAAGTTTTGGAGGATTAGATTGACCCAGAAAAATGATTGAATCGGCAAGCGATTTTGGTCATAGATTCACGAATGTAGTACAGAAGTACGGTATGAAGGAGTTTTTTGTTGTTGTTGTCGCTTCTTTTGAAGTTGTCCGGCAATTGTGATAGGAACAATGCTGCTCTTTTATCTGTAAATATTTGACAATTTTTCATCCGAACTTGACCGTTTATAGATCGTCACCAAGTTCTACGGGTTCTGGATGTCGTTCTGCACGGTGCGCAGCTTCACCTGGATGGAGGAGTACGATATCCGGCAGGTACGGTATATCGAAGGAACAGTTATTGATTAGTGAAATACGATTTCCTTCGACGATTTAGCATTTATTAATTAATTGAATTTCATTTAATTAGGCACGGAATATTGATTGACCATATTGATTCATGGAAGTCCATTTCCTTCGGATACGGTATATCGATTGAACGGTTATTGAACGACCTCAATATCAGGCTCCTAATCGTCCTACGATGAAAGCGATGGAGAGGGAGAACGAGAAGATGCGACAGGCGGCGAAAGCAGAGAGAAACGAGCAGATTAGAGTGAGTGGGATACGGTAGTCATGTGAGGATTACTGTAAGCCCAATATTGAGTCACTAACTGCAGGATCTGGCTGCGTTCGTGCGCAAGAAGGATCCCCGTGTGGCCGTGTACAAGTGGGTTTTGCAATTTAAATTTATTTAACGAAAGTTTGGAAATTAGTGATGCTGTTGAAACTCGTTTTCGATTTTCGAATAATATTTGGCAATAATTCCGTAATTTCGAATGTCATCTCCAGGGAACTGCTGGAAGAGAAGAACAAGGAGAGCAAACGCAAGACGGAGGAGAAGATCAGACAGCAGCGAATCGACAATCTGAAGTGAGTAGGATTACTGTAGCTCTGATGGTTGCTGTATGCGGGAGTACTCTATCGTTACCGTATCTCTGAAATTCTTCCCGAAAATCTATAATTTGAGGCACCACGGAGTGCACAAGGAGTCGGAAGAATCGAAGGAGGAGTGGAGAAGGAAAATGGAAGAAATTGAGGATGAGCTGGATGAGAGAGAAGGAGGAGGAGCCAGTGATCTGAGTGATGAAGGTACGGTAGATTATCGATCGATAATTGACCGTGTGGTTACTATATGCTTATAGGGGCGATGCTACAAATACGGGGCAGATGTGCCAATGTGCAAATAACAAATTGCAGATGCCGACGAAGAAGTGCCCTACTGCATCGTGTGCGAGAAGGCGTTCAAGTCGATGTGAGTCGCAATTTGGAATATTCACTATTCTCCGATTTCAAATTGGTTTAAACGCACTCCTTTTTTAGCAAAACGAAGGAGAATCACGACAAGTCGAAGGCGCACAAGTTGAAGTTGGCTGAGCTGAGGAAGCACATGAAGAAGGACGAGCAGGCGCTGCTGTTGGAGGGAATGGGAGAGGAGGAAGACGGAGAGGTACGGTAGTCCCGCGGGTCAGATCAGTGATTCGGATCCATCGTTGTAGGAACAGGAGGTGGTGGTAGACAACACGCCTCGAGGAAAGAAGAGTAAGAAGGCGCGGAAGAGGGAGAAGGAGAGGAGACAGCAAGAGGAGGAGGATGAGGAGGGGTGGGAGCATGTGTTTATTTGTGTATTTATAAATGTTTTGGGGCCATTCCAGGGAGATTATGCTCCAGAAAATGGAAATTTCACACTAACGATTTTTAAAACAAATGGAGGAGACTGCTGAGTTTTTCATTCGCACATGTTTCGAAATTATACAGCGTTAGCCGTGTTCGGTGTTTGTGACGTTCCCTAAATTCGGGATCCCCCTCACGCGTAAGGGGGTCGTGTAGGGGCGGAAGAGAAAAGAACTATATTTCGATAGATCTGAAAATTTAGGAAACCGTGAGAACCACCGACCATGTTCTGCATCAATTCCTCTTCTTTTATGCATTCTTCTATGCATAATAACGATTAGAATTGGATAGATACAGTAGCATAAATAACCGTGTGCCTCGCAATCATCAATTGTCGTCAACCCGGAAGTCACCTTATTTTTATTTTTTTTTATTTGTCAGAACGATCAACAAACCTGGTCAAATCTGTATGTTGAAGGAAACTCTGAACCTACTGTACATCTCAGCGTTTGTTTCGTGTTTTACAACTTATTGGGAAAGAATATAGCGGACCTTATGTGGTGTTAGTTTTCGGAAAAGGGGAATGGAAAAAGGCTAAGATTTGAATTCCCGCAATTTCTTATCTCAGTTCTCCGTGGAGCAATCGACTCAAAATTTCGTTTATAGGTGTAAAAGGGTCGAAAAATGTTTTGAGTCGATTGCTCCACGGAGAACTGAGATATGAAATTGCGGGAATTCAAATCTTGGCCTTTTCCAGTTTCCTTTTTCCGAAAACTAACACCACATTAATTTCTGGGCAACGAAAGTACCTCTCACAATTAACCAATGTAGTTGTTCAGAAGTGGAGAGGGCGATCTGGCTGAGGCGACTGAGGGTCTCAGTTTGGAGGAGAAGAATGAGGAGGAGGGCGGAGGGGGGGAGAAGGAGGAGGAGAACATCTTCCTTGCTGCAGCCAAAGTACCCATCAAGAAGGAGAAGAAGAAGTGAGACATTTGTTTGTTGAAATTCTCTTTTCGAGAAACTTTGCGGGTGACGGTAAATAGTAGGGGTATCTTCAGTCTTCAGTGTTTTAGGAGGCAATTTTATAGGAACCGGACTAAGTTATTATAAAAAAAAGTATTTGTTGAGGGTGAGTGTCATAACATGCGTAAAGTTCTGAGTTCCTAAACGGAAGTTCCAAAAATCTTTAGATGGTATTACTGTCTCCGATTTACGAAGATGTTTTTTTAAATCGTGCCTAATTTGCAGAGGGAAAGCAGACGCGACCATTACTCTGCAGGAACCAGTGAAGGGAGGAGACACCGCGCCCAAGACGGCCACCTGCGACAAGTGAGTGGTGCAGTTGGGGGTTATGGTAGCTACAGTAAAGTTATGAGATACTGTAGCAACAGTATAGTTGGGGGTTACTGTAGCTACCGTATAGTGGGAGGTTTCGGTAGCTACCGTATACTCTTAGCGCAAGTTCCATCAGCATAACGATTACAATTGCATAGATACTGTAGGATAAATTATTGTATGCCTCTCAATTAATTGATATGTTTGTTCAGAAGGGTAGTATGCGTGCAAAAGCTTAGCTAAGCATGGAATTTTTGAAGTACGGTTTTTCAGTTTTAGAAGTTTTTGAATACGGTATACGGTAATTAACTACCGTAATACGGTAACAGCACGTCAATGGACGAGTGGTTTCCTTTGCAGATGCGGTGAATTCTTCGAGTCCCGCTCGCAATTGTTCGCTCATCTCAAAGAGAGCGGTCATGCGACGCCACTAGTGCAAGTGGGAGGAGGAGGAGGGAAGAAGAACAAGAATAAGAAGGGAAAGAGAGGAGGCAATGATGACTGGTAGTACGGTAATACCCACCTATCGAGTACTGTACCTTTTTTCGAAATTTTGTAGTACGGTACCACGCCGATTACGATATTTTTTCCTTCAAGAATTGTAATTCATTTATTATGCATCCGTTTTTTAGAAACTTTTTCGGTGGCTCCTTAGCCGTTCTCGTATCGGGTAATAACTGATTCCCTTTGTTGTTAAGATTGTGTTACTTGTGTTGTTTGAACTTCTAGTCCATAAATGGCTGATTTTTGACGTTCCTTTCGTAGTCAGCGGAGGGTGGGAGCGGGGGGAAGTGGGCGGGGCTTGGAGAGGACGGGAAAGTCCCCAAGGGCGCATTCATTCTATCACAATGGTGGCAAGATGTGTCTAACCCCGAAAAGCGCCCGCGAATTTCCCGCTATTGGAGAGAGAAAAAAACAGAGATTTGCGTCAGTTTGCCTGTATCCAAACACGCGGAGGAATCGTATACCCATTTCCTGTTTACTGTGACGAGGAGACGCCACCTCATTCCCCCACTCTTCAACAGGCTTCGAACCATTACTCAACCCGGGCGAATATCCAAAAAGGGGTCAGGAGCGAGATGGGGTCCAAAAGAAGCACTCTCACAATTACACATATTCTCTCACCCCAACCTTTGTGAAAGTTCGGAATTTGTAGTTTCTATGGCAGAGTTGAAATCGTATGAGCAGGTAAATTTCATCTGATTCGCACGTTATCTCCAAACTATCTCCACATTGATCGCCTTACCATTTCTGTGTTTTGCTCATTCTCAGAATTTCCTCCTGCATTATTAGCCAAATTTAGCAGTTAGTCCCTTTTTCTCAATATTATTTGTTTATCTCCTAGAAATCGGGATGGACGATAGATTCACGTAAGGAAGTTAACTGGGGCCGTATTTCAACTGGTGCAAAGCGCGGCTCACAAGACCGGAGAAAAGGCGCTGTTTTGTCGTCGTTTGTAAGAGAAATTGTGGGAGGAGGAGGGAAAGCTCTGATTTCACGTCTTCTCTCTTTCTTCTTCTCTTTCTTTCACATCCCCCGCAGTGTGTTCTCGCATCATTCCACATGCCCGACGCGACATCTCCAGAAAGGGGTGTGGAGCGTGAAAGAGCGGTGTTCACAAACCACTTTTCGACACCTTTCCGGAGATCTGACGGGCTGTGGAATGATGTGATCGTTCTCTCCTCCCGCTTTTATGCTCTCTTCTCTACCGAAATCTGGTGTGTTGTTCCCCTCACATAATACCGTATTGCTCCATTCACAGATTGTTTTTGAGAGTTCGTCGTTTTCAAAGATCCTCACAGCCTTTCCCATTGTGTGTTGTTATGGAACAGCGGTTTTTTTGAAATAGTTCTTGATTCGTACAGAGGGTTCTATATTCATACAGAGCTCATCTTGTGAAAGTGAGAGATCTCGCCCCTGACCTCTTTCCTGAGGCAGTGCGATGAGAGTTCGTAACTTTACATTTTATTGTTTCAACCTCCCCTCTCCCCTTCTCTCTCCAACAACGTCTCTCATCACCGAAAGTAATTTTTGCTGGAAACGCGGTTTTTGGGCTCGATAATAGCATTTTCGTCCGTTTTTCAGTCTGCAGTTCGCGAGGGGTTCGCTCAATTTTATAACGGCTTTCTAGTCGATTCGTTGAGCAGACTTTAAGGTTTCGGATTTCCTGTCTATTCTTGGACGTGGGAGGCACTCTTTCCATTGTCAATGTCTTTTCTTGCGTATGCCAAGTTTTCGCCTCATTTTTAATCATAGCTCGTTGTCAAATGGCCTGGTCAACGCTACAGAAAGGTATTAGGGCCTAGTGAACGTGGAAAATTGAGAGGACTCTCACTTTCTCACTTTCACACGCTTTCTCACTCTTGACCCCGGTTGAAGTCGCTTTCTTATTTCTCGTAGTCTAATAGCCCGCTTCTCACACATTCATTCGTTCGTCTCTCCGATGCTCCCAAGTTTCGCACTCACACATTTTCCACGCGCTCATTTTTTGTCTTTCGGGCGAACCGACAATGTAATTTCCGGGTCGCGGCCGCCTTTTCGACCTACACTTTTCCCATCTCTCTCGCTTTTCGACAACCCCAAATTCGAGATCCCAAAATTTCTCGACTATCACGTCATTGCAAACGTCAAGAAAGGGGTCGGGAGCGAGGGAGTGTGTGAAAATGAGAGACTCTACCTCTCCCGACCCCTTTCTGGAAGTTTTCAGCGTGTTATCTGATTTGCTCATTGCAGATTGCGGCGGCAAAGATGAGAGAAGCGGGACTGGAGTGAAAGGAAAGAGAGAGAGAGAAAGGATGGTGAGGGATTCTTTGACCCGGAAATACTAGAAGGCTTCCCCAGCCTACCTACTAGACCGAATTCGATGAAATATTGCGAGGGAGTAATCGAAATTGGCCTAAATGTTCATTCAATTTGGCGTGAGGACTCCATACATCATTGTGTCGGCGGACTCTTACCAGAAAGACAAAATGACAAAATGAACAGCAAGAGCCAACTAGAGAATAGCCTCAAAAAGGGGTCTGCAGCGAGAGAGTGCGGGGCCAGGAGAGAGTCAACGCACTGCTTATTCCTGAACACTTTCTGGAGGCTGGCCTGAAATGTGATTTTTTTTGCTTTCTCAGGGCGACACTGCAACGTCAGACCCGGTGTCATTCCGACTCACTTCTTTCATCTCCACACTACAGGTATACTGTAGGCATACAGTAGTCACTCTCCATCCCATCATACGGTATCCGGTCTATCCTACAAAAACGGCTCTTCAACAAGAGACTGTGCAGAAGAAGCATAGACTCTCTCTCGATTTTATGCACTATCTCGTATCTGACCATTCCTGGAGTCCTTTTTCAGGGTCTGTATTTCTTCTCTGCTCTTTTCGCTTTCACTCTGATCGCCCTCTGTCTCTGCTGCTGTGTCGTTGGGTGCAGTCACTTCATGGACTGTCTGGGCGACTCCTCCGAAGAGCGACGACCCGCTCCTCGCAATAAAAATAATGTTCTACGACACGAACTGCTCCCATAATGAACGTTGTACGAATTAGATCTCACGATCGGCAATAAACGGTTTCCTTCGTACAATTTCGTTTTACAAATGCAAAATACAAACAAATTAATACATAACAGGAAAAAATAAATTAACGTAACGCAGAGTGCAAAAAGTTGTAAACTACGGTATGATTTGAATTTGAATTGGTGATGTGCAGGTTTGAGCATGATTCAGGATCTTTGTCGACCTATTGATCGTCTGCTTTAAGCGCGCGCATTTTCCTGATCGATATATTTGTAATTATGCTAATTATTCGTGTATTTTTTGCTCTATCTTGATTCGATATGCATGATCTGCGTATATTGCAGCTTGTATCATGAACACACCTCTCCTGAACGGAGATTGGACAGCGATGGACGGCTTATCAGGCAAGTTTTTGTTTTGTATTTTTAAAAAAAATATTGTGCATTATTATCAGACATCTTGAACGAGATCCAATCGACGAAATACCCCACTCGCATGACCGAGGAAGACATTGAAACCTCTTCGCCGGCAACTTCGGAGAGTGTTTCAGTCAACACCGCTTTCGCCTTCTCTGAGGCCGATTTGGCCAACTACGCCATGCTTCCTGGTTCGCTACGTGAGTTTCTCTCTTTTTTCTTGCTTATGGACGCATGTTTGGTATATCCTTCCACCTTTTCAGCAAATATGCCCTTCCATTTCCCCCAGGAGGAGAGAGGAGCTCCTCTGAATTTCTCAGAATGTGGGTTCAAAAGTAAAGAAGGCAGGTATCAATTCTCATATTTCAGTTCCGTTCTGTGATGCAGAGCGCGAAGTCTATGATGAACTAACTGGCCCTACGGACAACAGCATCTACTCGAGAAAGGTAAACTTTTGGATGTTCTTCTGCAGAAGTCCATTCATCGTCTTATTTTCGTATTTTTGTGCTCTTTCCGTCTAATAAAAAAAAAGTTTTTTTTCAGGTCTTCATAGGTGGATTGCCGAAGACTCTGACTGCTAGTGAGTTTGTGTTTGTTGTTGTCCCGTACAAGGCGCCTCGAATGATCTGGATTTTCTGAATCGAAGTAAGTACAGAGGAGCTGTGCCACTTCTTCTCCGAATTCGGGCCCGTGATGATCGATTGGCCGCATCGCGAGCGAATGCCCGACAGACCGCCCCATGGTCAGTTTTTAGTTTTCTTTGTTCTTCAGAGTTTCCCGAAAAGGCAAGGTTCGGTATGTAGGTTGCCATTTTGAGGTATATTTTTCCTTTTAGGATATGCCTTCGCTGTCTTCTCCCGTGCAGTTTCCGTGGACGCCCTCGTCAACCGCTGCTCCGTCTCGAGGGGAAAGCACTGCATTTACCTCGGCCCGTACTGTGTAAGTTTATGTTGTGTTTTTGAGCCCAAATACTCGTTAAACAACTATATCGTTAGTGGAAATGTATTTCAGTGCCTAGTTATTAAGGCTAGTAATGCTGCAAAAATATTGCAAAAGATTCGCAGCGAGCAGGGTTCGAACCTACGCGGGCAATGCCCATTGGATTTCAAGTCCAACTCCTTAACCACTCGGACATCGCTGCTGGCGAGAGTACGGGCGAGAGGGCGCGCTATCTCCCCACTCTCGCCTCTCTCCCGGCGGCTGTCTGTATTTACTCTCATTGGCTCTTTCATTAAAGGTTCAAGTGCGCCCATGGGTCAAGAGTGACAGGGAGCATTACATGGCCGGATACGATGAGGTTTGTCTCATTTCATTCCGTGTAAGCTATTGGGGGATTGTTTTCGCAGGTGAACTCTGCGCGTACTCAACGCTACTCAATCTTCATCGGAGGAGTCGCGAGAACTACCACTGCTCGTCAGTTTTGAATGTCATGGGGATTTTTTTCGAAAGCTGCCTATTCGTTGAATTTCATAATTTTACTGTACATTGTAGGCAATCTTGCTGAGACGATAGACAATGCGATAGGAGATGTGGTGGCAGTGAGAATCGAAGTGGACTATGATACGGAGTATCCAAAGGGAGCAGCTCGAGTCATATTCGCCACGGAGAAGGTATTCCCACCTTATTTTTATTGTTCGGAAAAATTCTTTAATGAAGAGTTGATCGAGAAAAGCAAGAAATATGGATTTTTTTCCAGGCATATGTGACTGCCATTGCTCGTCGCTTCATATCGATGGCATCGCACGATCTGCATAAGGATGAGTACAAGGAGGTGGGCAGATTGTTGTGCTGGACTCGCTAATTGCTGACATCTTGTAGGTCGAGATGAAGCCGTACCTCGAGGATTGCATGATTTGCGAGCGCTGCTTCAAGGTTGCTACAATAATTTTGTTTTCCACCCTAAACCCCTCAAGTATTCAGATGTCGACTCGTTCGTTCTGTGCGGAGCTTCGCTGTCTGAAGTACTTCTGTGACATGTGCTGGAAGGTGAGTGAATGACGGATCGAATTGATTGATTACAATGGTCTGGCGCAGGTGTGGCACTCGTCGAACACTTCCTCCTCTGAACATCGGCCGATGCTGAAGGGTCTTCACCAGGTTCCTCGCTACACGGGAACCACTTCCTCGGAAAGGTGTGCTTAGATTCCTTTTCCATTTATCGATTGATATTGTTGCAGCTACCGTCCCCGTGGTTCTGCTCCTCCCTCTTCTTTCGCCTCTGGAGGCGCCCACTCTCCTCCGTCCTCTGCTGGTCCCTTCGGAGCTGCAGCTGCTCTGTCTGCTGCTGCCTATTGGCCGTCTGCTGCAGCTGCTGCAATGGCTGCAGCGACTGCGAGAGTGCAGGCGGGCGGTAGTCTGCGTGGATTGGCTGGAGTCAATCCCTACGGTGTCTATCCTTCTCTGCTGGCCACTCCCTCTGCACTGCTCTATGCCAATGGAGCACTCGCTGACGGTGAGTGGATGAGAAGAGTGTCATGATAAGAGGTTTCGGTCAATCTAGATGACTTGATTGCAGCAGCAGCTGGTTCGATGGGCCGACGTGCAGGAATGTCGGCTGCTGCGGGATTGAGACTGGCTGAGATGCAGGGAGCATACGGAAGGGGTCAGTGATTTATTTTCGAGTCGGAGAATTGATTTGATTTTTTTATTCTTGTAATAATCGAACGTTGTTAACACGAATACGTTATCGTGTAACGTTTATTCATGTTCAGAGATGGGCGTTCGTCCCCCGTCTGCCTTTGGTGGCAGCAGCAGCAATAGCAGTCTGACTGGAGGTGTCTCTGCAGCTCCGCCCACTCCGAGCACTGGTGGATTCCCGAGTGCGAGTGCATCGAGCAGTGCCACCACTCAGTTCAGCTTCGACGACTTCAACTCCCTCAGGTAGATACGGTGATAACTAAATAAGCACGACGCGGAATCAGATATTAGTCCTTACTGGGGTTATCTTGACGTGATGGTGGATTTCTCGGCGTACGATCGACCACCTATTCGACTATCTGCTTGTGACCTCGTGTAACTATACCGTATAATACTTGTAGTATGCCAATATTTCCTTGCAGTCCTCCGGCCGAGTCACCACTCAGTCCATTCACGGATAAGTCGAAGCAACCGAACAAGTTCTTCGGATTCTGAGGACTGGTCTTTCGATCCACTATCTACCACCTTGGTACGCAACCCCCAGGATAACTCACTTTGAACCACTTTTCTTGACCCAATCTGTGTAATAATTCCCTTCCATCTCGATATTGCGTTAATGTCAATTAGTACTCGTTCATTTTACTCGTTCAATTACTCGTTCATTAACCGCTACGCAGCATCGCCCTTTTTCATATCGTTTGCTGCCTTGAAATATCGTATTTTGAGCAGAATCGCCCAATATCCCATTCCGTTCTCAGCCCCATTCTGTTAATGATCATTCGTATAGATATTGTATGTTCCCACTTTTCATGTTCCCATAACGAATTGAGTAGAACGATTATTCATCGTCTACCAGGTATGTTTCCACCTTTTCTACTTTATTTTGCATTTATAATACCACTTTGCTCTATTCCCAGAGTCTTGTCTATCTTTCTGTTGACCAATAGCCCCTCCCCGTAATGCACTTCTAGATGCCCAATTTTTGTTAATCCAATTTCTTTAGTTTATTTCCCGAGCCCCGTTGTACAAGTTGCCCCTACCCTTTTTCTTTATTTGCTAATTTTTTTCTCCGTTGTATTGCGCTAACAGCTAGTGCTAAACATGTCTTGTATGTGAATCTAATTTACAGAGTACTAGCATGTTTATATGTTATCTTCCCCCTTACCCAATCCTATCGATAGGTGCCGCTATCGTCCTTTCTATTCTCATAGCTGTACAATATCTGTCGGCTTTTATATGCTGTAATACGCTACCGTACTTATCCTACTCGGTCACTGCCAATTAGGTTATTTTGTAACCTCCATGGACTGTTGTTGCTTTTTCGTACTTGGTTAGAACATTTTGCAGACAGAAGCCTGGCAGTATCCATGATTTGGCCTCGTGCACCAATATTTGATATTTTCACTGTGCAATCAAATCCATAACTTCGTCAGGAGTTTCCAAGCACTTTTTCTCTTTCTTTGTTCTGTTGCTAGGCGAAGCCTTCTGTTTCGAGACACTCCCTTCACCCTTTTCTCTCATATCTTTTTGTTGTTTTAGTTGTCCAGAGTAAGATTCAGTAATAAATCTCTTGAAGTAGCGAATTGGTCACGCTACATTGAGTATTCTCCAAATTCGAGGTCACGCGGTTAGAGTGGAACCGATTTTTTGCCAGAAAAAGTTATTTGGAATGGGGAGGAAGCGTAAATTGTTAAGTTAACGATCCTTTTTTCTGCATGAATCATTTCGTTTCGACACATGGGAAACATCTATTTGAACAGTTTGAAAAGTAGAGGGAAGGACGTATTGTTTGGTAGAAATGGGTGAGAGAGCATGGGAATTTGAGAGGATCAGAGAAACAGGGACAATGATCTCTAGACTGGAGGGAGGAGAGGGGTACAAAAAGACGTCGTTCAGATGGGAGATGGGCACAATTCCTTCCTTTTCACCCTCTCCATATTTTATGACATTTCTGTCTATTCTCACTACTATCCTTTCATGCTTGCTTGTGATACGTCAATCAAATTCGCTCGAAAATTTTGTTTAGTTCCTCCACTTATAGGAAATCATTGTGTCTGTCTGTCTGTCTGTCTGTCTGTTTTTTTTCCGTACGCGTGACAGACATTTTTTTCGCATTTTCCTTATAAATCGCTTCAAAATCGCGCTATCTTCCCAGATCCTTTTGCATATGATAACTGACCAGAATAGCTTTCAAATTTTACAAAATTTAATAAGCCAAATCCATAGCCAAGTGGGTTAAGCGCCAGACTGTGATTCCGAGACCCCCAGGTTCGACCCCCGCCGCGGGCAAACCTTTTGCCGCATTTTTCGTAAGTGCCAGAAACCGTTCTAGCACGTTTTTGAGTACCGTGAAACGCGTTTTCACCTGTTTTGCCGAGTTTTAACCACTTGACGGACTTTTTCGTTTTTTCGCTATAAATCACTTCAAACTCAATCAATCTTCTCAGATCCTTTTGCATATGATAACCAATCTGAATACCATTCAAATTTTACAAAAAATATTTAACCAAATTCATAGCCAAGTGGGTTACGCGCTTCGCCAGCAATCCGGCACCCCCAGGTTCGACCCCCGTCGCGGGCAAACCTTTTGCCGCATTTTTCGCAAGTGCCAGAAACTGTACTAACACGTTTTTGAGTACCGTGAAACACGTTTTCACCTGTTTTGCCGAGTTTTAACTTGAAAAATCGAAAATTTCGAAAAGTTCCCAATTGATTCGCAGAGCGTGGGGGATCACAGGAAAAGTGTTTTGCAATGTCAGAAACGTGTCTGAACGTGTTCTAACACGTTTTAACGTGAAAAATTGAAAATTTCAAAATGTTTCTAATTGATTCGCAGAGCGTAGGGGATCACAGGCACGGGGGCTCAAAAATTCAGATCCTCTACAAGAGAAATGAACAGATAATGGTCACGAGCGCAATGCGTAAATTTCCATTGCTTACTACGGTATTGCGATGAAAATTGCGTATTGCGATGGCTACATCAAGCATTATACCGTAGTAAGTGCAGCTTATTCGCGGACCGCTTTTTTATCCGCCTTTGAGCCCCCGTGACAAGAAAAGTGTTTTGCGATGTCGGAAACGTGTTCGAACACGTCAGGGAAATCAACACACGGTATCCTGCGTTTCCGTTGAGAAATGCTCGTGAGGCTGAGAGCGATCGAAAAAAGTTACCACGGAGCCACGAAGTGGCGTAGTGGCAACTTTTTTCGATCGCTCTCAGCCTCACGAGCATTTTGCAACGGAATAAGCCAGTACTCTTTCTAGAGATTAACATTCCCCAGCATACTAACTTCCCCCCTGGACTGTACTTGGAGCCGGCTACTGAGTCCACCTCCCTGATCCGAACCTGAAGCCGGCTACCGAGCTCCCCCTGAACCGAGCCTGAAGTAGGCTGCCAAGGTCCCCCTGAACCGAACCTGAAGCAGGCTGCCGAGCTCCCCCTGGACCGAACCTGGAGCAGGCTACCGAGCTGCCCCTGGACCAAACATGGAGCAGGCTACTGAGCTTCCCCTGGACCGAACCTGGAGCAGGCTACCGAGCTCCCCCTGGACCGAACCTGCACCCAGAACTATGCATAGAGCGTAGTGTACGCATAGAGCGTAGTGTAATTAACCTCAACACATCCCGGCTAGTTTTTTTCTCATAGTCAGATTACATAGTCATGACGTAATCATCTTGCAAACGGTTGACGAATGCTTGAGATTGAACGGAGTTTCTCGGGAGCTGGGAGAGAGCGAACTTTTCTTTAGCAAAGAGTGCGGGGTAGAGAGAAGTTCTCTCTAGTTCCCTGTTCTCACTATAATTTGTCCTCTTTTCTCGTCTCCGATTTTGATCTACCCTCTCCTGATAGATCGGTTTATCGATTTTTCAGATCATCATGTCCTGCTGCAGTCTGCCCGCCATCCACGAGGATCCCGTCGACGTCAAGGTCCAGGTGAGATTACCTAGTGATGATGTAATCCTCGTCAAATTGGTTAGTGATGACGTAATCCTCGTCCAATTGCTTAGTGATGACGAAACTTTATAGGAAGGCGGAAAGCTGGAATTGTCCGTGCCAGCTCCCACCAACATCTGGCATCGCAAGTAAGTTTATCAAAAAATTCGAAATTCGTTAAATTTTAAAATTTCACCCCTTCAAAAATGAGGCAAAAAATATCTCTATGATAAACATCTCGGAAGTTGTGATAGCCTAGGCGATTGAATAGACAGTTTCATAAATAGAATTTTATGTTTAGAACGGCTACCGATACATTTTTTTGGCTCCGTGCCAATGCTCAATCACGATCCTAATCCTACCGTATTTCAGGTTCAATGAGGATAACACTGAGTACGTGGAGAAGCCCAACCCGTACCTCGAAGTGAGCAACGTCTGGAGAGGAGGAGAGTTGGTGAGTAGCGGATTACTGTACTTATTCAGTTTTCGATCGAGCTACAGTAAGCATTGATGATTACTGTGTCTAATCAATCAATAATCAGGGCAAGGACCACGCGGCCGTCAAGGTGGAGGTGCTCGAGGACGGCAAGCTCGTCATGCCTGTGGTAGGTGTCTTTGACCTACCGGAGGAAGGATACTGTACAATTACAATTACAATTAAAATTATTTATTCCGCCAGGATTAGGGATTTCATGTGAGTTCTTTGTAGATTGTCGATAGTGGAGTCGGCAGACGTCCGTCGTCTTTAGACGATTCGGTTGTTTTGGGGGCAGGGTGAAGGGGGGTGCAGCAGGGTGGATTAAATCAGAGTCATCTGTAGCGGCTGATTATTTATCGATTAGTTCGCATTCGGTACCGTCTATGGCCAGAATCATAATTGAATTATGATCGGAGATTAGTCGTCCCAGCATTACAAATTCGAGAGGCCCTCTCACTTTTCCACACTCTCTCACCCTTCACCTCTTTCTGGAGATTGTGAGTCGTGTGATATTCCCAGGTGACCTCGGCCGACGCCGCTCAGTACTATACCTACTACCGTATGGATGACGGTGTCCACCACTACTCCTACTTCAACGTCACCATCGGCAACTGATTTTATTCTTTACCTCTTTTCTGTCTTTGTATTACTGTATCGGGCATTATTCTGTGGTCTAATCGAGCTTCGCTAGCGTTGCGTGTGGGGTAGTCGTGAGCTTTGGATATACGATAAATAAATTTTAACGGTCTCACAGAATGAAGAATGGCAACTATACATAAACACATATCGGCGAAACGACTCCAGAAAGGGGTCAGGAGTGGGAAAAACGTCTGACCCCTTTTGGAAGTTGACAATTATGAGAAATCGTCAAAGCCCAAATCACTGACGCGTAATGGTCTGGACGCTGGTTTGCGTGAATCCGTCTCTGTTCGAAAGCTGTGTTCCTCCCTTTCGAACACACTTTCGCACTATTGAAATGCACCTTCTTCGTATTGGTCCCGGCACGAGAAGAGTGTACCTGCAATTTACAATTCCCTTAATCGTTTTCCAGCTTCCAGAAAGGGCCGCGGGTGCTGCAGATCCCTTTCTGGAGGTTAGGAAACATGTTGATTGCGTCATTCTTATGTAATCGCCCACTCACAGTCCGGGTCCGAGAGAGAAGACGTCGGAGGTGTAGAGCATCGCTGCGAAAACCGCCCAGAGGAAAGGGCGATTGAAGGAAATGACGTAGAAATAGTAGTAGAGTAACTGAGAAATATATTAATAATTATACATCTTTATAATATTTTTACAATATATACAATATTTTTTGTAATACTATTGGGTACCCGAGGCTCAATCGTAATAGACAAAACGCATCTGGCAATCTAAGAAGAGGCTCTGAAACCCATACCAAAATGAGGATGTTAACCGACTGAGAAAGGAAGATGAAGAGGGAAATGAAGAAGAATGAGTTTTCCTAAAATTCGTTGCGTCATAACTATGCAGTATTCTGAGTACCGTTTTGTCGATCTTTGGCACCATACTCGTGAGACGCAGCCATGAGAGTGCCTGGGATATATTTATTGACTTTTCGTTGATTTATTTGAAGCTCACGTTCAAAATTGCGCAAGAAACGATCACCAGAATACCGACAATCGCCTCGACACCCACGTAGATCGGAATGCGCTGCGAGAGATTATCGATTTATTGGGGATACTGTACCGGGGTGATAAAGAAGGATATTGTACCGGCGAACTTTTGGTGACCATCCTGAAAATGTCTGAAGACGAATCGTAGACATACGCATTCACGTTGTTGAGATCGTAGAATCTGAGCACGATATTTACGATCAAGCCAGACAGGGTCAGGGGCTAGATAGTGTGCAAATATGAGAGGACTTGCTCCTGACCCCCTTCTGGAGATTTGAAGGGATGATGGCATCATGTGAAAAAATTCTCACCCTGCAGTAACAAAGTAGAGGATGAAGGTGAATGCATACAGTAGTATCGTCAATTTCCAGTAGGATCGTTTCCATTTCTGAAGGGGGAAATTTCGTAATCACTATGCAATTTCGCACTAACATGCTTCCAATCCAGCGCTGATATGGCCACAAATCGATCGATAGTGAGCAGAAATGTGTTGATATTCTGTGCAAAGTAGCAGTACCCAACGAGAAATTGTTGAATTATTCTGGAAAGAACAGACGACTTTTCGAATTCGCAGATCTGAAGATTACGGTAGCACTACGGTTGCGTTCGCAAAGTGATAGTAGAAGTTGAAGGCAGGTTCTTGATATAATCGAAGTGACAGCCACACGTTCAGATAGGTGAGCAGGTTCTGTGGTTTAAAAAAAAGAGGGCACATGACTAATTAACAGAAAGGAGTCAGGTGCGAGAGGTGTTCGAGAGTGCTAGATCAAACTTTTATCTCACTCCTTCCTAGATTGTCGATTTGGTGCATATAATTTTGTCTCAGTGACTATAGTTTGGATACGAATGAAGTATGCAAGCAATAGGCCACACGACGTTAGATTTTTTTGGGTTTTTTTCTCGAAAACATAGATAATTCAAATCCACCAACCACAGCTGTCGACAGGACGTAGATGACGACGAAGGTCGGACTCAGATTCCTCCGGATCGATAACGTGCTAACCACAGTAAGTGTGCAGAGCAGGAACGCGGGAATACCGTAGATGATAAATATGAGGTTGTTGAGAGTCATGCTCTACCTCAATAAAGGAAGGAACATGAGGATCATTACACAGTCCAGCAAAACAACAGAAAAGGGTTTAGAGCGAGAGAGTGAGGGAAATCGAGAGAAACTCTCTCACTTTTGCACTCTCTCTCGCCTTTACCCCTTCCTGCAAGGCTGACATGATGTAAATGTATAATCGCATAAAAAGGTCGAGGAAGGAGTTAGTTCGGAAGGGAGAATGTGCGACCGTGAGAGGGACAATTTCAAATTCACCGCCCCCGATCAAATTCCGGATGTCTAATGTTGTCAGTAATCAGTCTCACAAGATTTGAGCGGGCGATAAATTGCGAATTGTATCTACTTGGAACGAATTAGGTCGGAAAATTGAAAAATCTACTGGTCACAAATCTCAACTCCGAAAGAGATTTAGTTTGACTGCAGACGATTCACTAAAAAAATCAGGCGGGTTCGAATGAATTTGAGAGTGACTAACCTTTCACTACTTTCAGAGTGTGAGACGACGTTCTCTTCGTTTCGCGCTCTCTCTTATCCACCGACCGATTAAGAGAGTGTGCGCAATGAAGAGACCGTGATCTCATATTTCGCACTCTAGTACGAACCTCTCTCACGGTTTGCTCCGTCGAAAAGGCGAGAAAGGGTAAAGGGAAAAAAGAAAAGCTCGGAAGCAAATCTATTTTTTTGCTGTTTTATACATGGGAACACGACCGTTTTGCTCCATCGTTGAACAGGAGTCGGAATCGCGTGCTTACTTATTTCACTGAATCTACCGATTCATTTGCCATCTAATTCAAATAGTGAAATATCCACGTTTGGTCTTAGCAAAATGCCACCGAGAAATTGTGCAGCGCAAGGAGAGCTCTTGAGTTTGAAAGATAATGGAGATAAGAATTTCAATTAAATTTAAATTTTAATTTAAAAATGCCTCTGTAGCATGGGCAGTATCAAAGATCTCGCACTAAAAATAAACTTGTAAAGAGCGTGAAACATAGTGGCCATTTCGAAGATCTTAATGGTTACAAATTCAATGGAAAATAAACATGTTGGTAGTGCAGGTGAATTTGAAACCAGGAAACCATCTCAATTTGAAGCAAATGAATTCTTACCCGAGCAGATCGAAAGATCGCCTGAATTGTCTCTTCAATTATCCCTCCCACGATATGTCAAGTATTTATCACAATGCACGTATTGCCACAGGTACACATTTATGACGTAAAAAGGATTAGCGATCACGGCTATTCAGGGGGTTGCACTCTATGAGGAGAATCTTCAGTGACATCTCGCTGGAACCACACGAGAAGGGATGCTTAGCGGATCGGTCGGGGGTTTCTCTACTGGTCCACATGGTTATTGTTGTTGATGCTTTGAAAACAAAATTACTGTGTGCTAAATGAGAGTGTAGAAATATATCACTGCGGTAGATCGACGAGTTTTGGCTGATTCGAGAGTACGGTAAACTTATACTTTCCCACGTTGAATTTCTTCACACAGAATTCGGTAGTAAAAATACACCGTGCCATCTCACCTCTGTATTTGGCTTCTGGAGAAGTCTGATTGCGTGATTTTTTAATACAACGGTTAGTCCATCATGGAAACTCGGAAGTTGCGGAATCACACAACTTTACCTCCGCACTCACACTCACAAAGCAAACGAAAGACGGCGTCTGATTGTCGAACAACGACGCGCTTCAAGCAGAGAACCGTCGAGAGAGTGCGCGAAACGAGAGGGTCAGACGGCGAGACGGACGATCTTGGCATGGCGCCAAGATTCTGAGCGCGCTCCCTTCCGATTCCCGACCTCTGAGGTCGAGACCAACCACCACAATACGTGAGTTCAACCAAGTACTTCTAGTTCTCAATTGTGTCTTGAAACATCAGAGGAAGTGTAGTGGAAAAAAGTAGCTGTTTGTTGTCACTGTAGGAAAGATTTTTTAAAAATATAGTCAAACAACATGTTCCTAATATGATCCGCATCATTCTCGCAATGAAAACTGTAACCGTTTTTAGTGTTACAGAATCTAGAAAATTTGAATTTGAAACTCTAATTTTTGCAAGAGAAAACTTTACATGAGCAAGGGTTTCAAACTCCTCGAAATTCAAGTTATTTTTAGTTCCAGAGCCCAATCTAGTATGGAGAAAAGGAGCAAAACAGGATGGGAGACCTCCCCTCTTGAGTCCTTTCCGGAATTAAAAAAATATTCTGGTGGCTCTTTTAATTCTATGTACTGCACTCGTCTTTCCATTGTCTTTGTCTTTCCATTTCCTGTCCCATGAATCAATCAATTTGAGATTGGGAAGCAAGCATTTTATGTCGCCAGCATACACGGTAATAACGAGTAGTGTGGACACGTGGTGTCCTGCAACGAGCACAATACAGTACACACAAACAAATCGATACGATTCACAACTATCGATCGATGCTCACTCGGAGTGAATATCGACACAATATCGATTGGGGTCTACAGTATACTGCGGGGGTAGGGACAATCGTGGCGGGACCCGACACAGTGTAAAAGGGGGAAAATGTCAATGATGGAAGTGGAAGCGTCTGTGAGAGGGGAGGGGACCGCGTATCAATAGGGCTGATTGAGTAGGAATGATGCAATCGGCGTCAAAATATGTGTAATGGGTAGCAAATTTTACTCGAAATTCGGAGATAGGGACAGAAATTACCAACGTAGACAATCTTCACGTGGGCTGACTAGCTTATTATACGACGAACAGGGCTGTCAATTAGCTTACGACAGGAGGGGAGGGATACGGTGGGCATCGGTTGGATTATCGATTGGAGGGGGGCGGGGCGGAGGATAATCGACGTGAGATGACCACTTCCGAGGACGACAGAATCTCTTCCTCCTCCTCTCCATCCGTCTCGTCGTCAAATGAGACATTCTGCAGAGATATTGATTAATTTCTAGAAAAAAATCAGTAATCGATAATCCCACAGTAAGCTCGGGCCCGACTACCGTACCTTGGAGACGGAGAGGATCTTGAAGGTGTCGGAGGGCGCGGAGCTGGATACGGTAGCGTCCTCGGACAATCGATTGGAGGCGATGGCCATGGCTGGTGACGAAGCTGCAATGAGTAATCGATAATGGACGAGTATACGGTAGAATGAATCGATATTTGACCCTGTCTCTGATAATATACTGTAACTATTTATCAGGGTCGCATTACACCTGTTGGCAAACACAAGCTCGCTCGCTCGTTCGCTTTAGTCCCCCGTTCTCCTCCGCAACTATCAACTAATTAATCCGTTCCGATCATTAAGCTGCGGATTACGGACTGTGTGACCCCGTGGTGCACGGATTTTCGCTGTAGCACTGTACTATTGCCTAGTGATTATGCAATGGCGAGCGCGCCGCTTTTGCCTTATTGGAAAATGACGTGTAATGAGGACTGGGAAAGAGACGAGACGAGAGAAAAAGGGAGGCGAGGGAGGAGAGAGGGGAGAAGCCCTCTTATTGCAAGGGGAAAAGGAGAGAAGAAGCCCACGCGCCATTACTGTTCTAGCACGCACATGTCACATTTCGACACATTGCCTAGTGATGACGCAACCCCGGAGTTATGGAAGTACGCGACATTCTAGCAGCTTTTAATCACTACTACTTGTAACACAAATATTGCAAACAATTTCAATATTGCATAGTCAGAACGCAATAATCGTACCTTTGGCCGTTTGCACTGCGAATCTGCCCCTGCGGACTCCGTTGGCGGCGGGCGCGGCTACGGTAGCTTTGGGCGTCTCGGAACCTGTCGAACACGAGGGAATCGATGAGTAGGTCGTCGGCTCGGACGAATAGGCGGACGAGGACGAGGAGGATGACGCCACCTGATATCGATTGATTTCAGGGTGATGCGGGGTTACTGTAATATCCGTTTCAGTAAACTTCCCGGCTACTGCAATGCTATTTTCTGGTTACTGTAAAACAGTCTCAGAGTGATTCCCGGTTACTCTAATACTATCTTCTGGTTACTGCAGTTCCAATATTTAAAAGTTTAATTTCAAGGCGATTTCAGGTTTCGCACAATCCATTTAGACCGACTCTCACCTTGTTTCGCTTGTTCGAGTTGACGTCGTGGCCGTTTCTCGAGGGCCACACAAAGTACTGCGGACTGCTCGTCACAGAGATCACCTGGAAATAGTTTAACGATAAGTTAAGTAAACGTTAAGCTAAGCTCAGGTTAAGGCTAAGATAACTTAAGTTAAGGTGGTCGAACGCCCGGAAGTTAGGGGCGACTTCGCGTTGTTTTCGGGTATGTCTCTATGCAACAGCTGTCCCGGCTATCCATCACACACACGAAATTCCGCCGCCAAGAGCAAAATAACAAACAGATATAGGGTAAAAATCGCCGCCCAAGGTACAATTTTTTTTGAGATGCCCTCTCACATGACTCAGTCTCACCCTAAATTTCCAGAAAGTGGTCCTCTCCCTCTTCTGACCCCTTCCTGGAGGCTCGTCTGTTGCGTCAAAAGTGCTGTTCACATGCTAAATGCGTGAATTCTATCGTCACCTCTGGCGAAAAACAACACGGGCGACTTCTCCAAAAATATCATCCGCTTTCTCTCTCATGCATTCATTGAACTTTTGCGTCTACGCGCGCACCACTCCAAATGGGGAACAGTCTGTCACAACAGGACCGGGAAATTAAAGGTAGAGAGCCGGGAAATAGCGCAGAACCGGGGATTCTCAACGGACCTGGAAGTGGAAGTCGCGCTTGGGACGACGCTTGCCCGTCCACAGCTCGTCGTTGTTGTTGTTGCTCTGGTTCACGCACATTTGCATCTGCAAATATGGGGATGTTGAAACGCTAAATCACGAGGAAATCTCGGAAAATCTTGCAAAAGCGATGAGATCACGACACATAGCACCACGACAGAATCGAGAAATGGGGGATGGGGGGAATGAATTTGGATGACTGAATAGAGAGATTCTCAAGCATGGGAACTGCGGGGGGAGATGGGGGGAGAGGAGGGAGAGAGGGAGGCCCCCAGATGGGGATGCCCCTTCTTGCAAGAGAGAGGGAGAAAGAGAGCGTTCCCTATGATAGAGAGACTGCCATAGAGAAGAGAGCGGCTAGAGACTATGCAATAGTGAGAGAGCGGGAAGTAGCAAGCGAGAAAGAGCGTGGGGAACGGAGAGAGTCCAGAGAGTGAGTGCGCGAGAGAGAGAGATACTGCAACGAGAGAGAGAGAGGGGGGAAGGCCGACATTGGACGTTCCCCCCGTAAACAATTGCAAAATCTGTGAAAGGTCACATGCCCTATCCGTGGCTTCTCGGTATCTGGGGGTCCTTTTAGGATCTGGAAGGTACCCTTCCCACAGTGATTACAGTATCCAGCCACACAACCTTGGTGAGTGAGAGCGGAGCGCAACTCTTCCTAGCACTAATCTTATAGCGGGACGCTGGCTCCGCCTCCCGATCACTCTTTATCTCTCTCTCTCTCTTCTCTCTCTCCCTATCACCCTCCCATGACGCTCGTTCACGACAGAACCACATGGGGTCGGCCGATATCTCTCCCTCCGACGCTCTCTCACATTCCCACACTCTCTCATCCATCGGGCACCCTCTCGATTACACGTGATCTCTCGCCCACCGTCTGACCATCTCTAAACCTCTCTTATTAGCACCCTCTCTCTGCATCAATTAAAGCTAGGCCGCTAAACCTGAACGGGAGGGAGGAACGCGCTGCAGTTCTGATCTTTGAATTCGCGCTCTTTTAATCGTTTAAACTCGGTGGTGGGGTAGTACACCACGTGAGTGCAGTGCACTGTACTACGGCGACGACGACGATTCCGACTAGGCGCTAATCGAAAATACGACAAGAACGGGTGCGGCGTGGTGTATTGTTCGGAGAACGTGTTGGGCGGAAGGCTCATGTTTTCCACCTATTTTTCCTCTTTTCCTAGACTACGAATCGGCAAATTCCCCTCAAACTCGAGTAGTAGCGAGAACACAGAATGGGGGTGGGGAATAAGTTAGAGTGCGCACAACCCCCATAAATAGCGCCAGAATCTATGGGAATTGAGCGGAAACAGCAAAAGTGCGGGAGCGAGTCGATGCCCTTTGTCTATTACTTGCTACTTTGCAGTGAGAGAGCCGGGTAATCGACGGGAGCCGGGTAATAGCCAGACATTATCCCCGGTATAGCTCTGCTGTGTGGGAAGTGCATGCGATGAACGTGGAGATTTGACGGAAAAAAGGGGGGAAATGAGGAAGTTTTGACAATTCACATGAAAGTAAAGGGGGAAATGACAGGCGGCGAGAATTGGTTGGTTGTGGTTGAGTAAGGCACGTCGTAATTCATCTTAGAGTGCGAAAAGGGAACGAAAAAGAAGGAGGGGAGTGCGATCTCCGTTTGAATGGGGGAGAAAATGAATGAAAGAGAAGGTGGGAGAAAAAAAAGGGGGGAGGGGAGGGGATATTTTTGCGTTCCGAGTCGTACTTGAGACAAGGGATACTGAGAAAGAACAGACAAGCAAGGACAGACACGTAAACAAACGACAAATACACAGAGAGAAAAAAACCAGAGATAGAACTCGAACCTATAGTTCCAAAGACCGGTCAAGCCTCCGGAAAGGGGTTATAGCGTACAACTTGACGCCTCACCCTTTCTGGAGCTTTGGAAAACCATGTGAATTTCCAGGATAGGATGACGGGGGGGGTTGACTTTAAGGGAGCAGGAGCCTATGTTAAGGTAATCCAAGACGTCGTCGCGACGTCAGCAGAGCTCTATCTCGTATATGACCAAATAAGTGAGCAGCAGTAGACCAGAGGAGCAGAGTGAAATGGAGGGGCGTTTTCTCCTGCTTATTACCGGTTGAGTAATACGCGGATTTGGTGTGTTAGATGAATCATCACTTTTCATTGAATCAGCGCAAAAATGGGGGGAGGGGGTGACTTGGAGGGAGGAGGAATCAGTAGTGGTACGATAGTGATTAAAAATCGGGAAGAGTGGGCGAAATGAGGCGGGGAAATATTGCAACGGGGCGGAATTAATGCACGGCATGCCGTCATTTTACTAGCAGCGAGAGGGGGAGGAGTTCCAAACCTCCAGAAAGGGGTCGAGATTCGCTCGTTCCCGAATCATTTCTGGAGATGTTATCGGAATGATGTGAGGAGGGGGTGGAAGGGGTTCTCAAGAGCTGAGCGCCCGACGGCGGGGGTTGCATTTCAATATATTGCTGCCGCGAGAGGGAGAGAGAGAGAGCTATTCACGACACATACTCCCACACTCCTACTTTAGATAAGTGAAGCGTGAAGTGAGAGAAAAGGGAGGAGGGAGTCGGAACACCGGGAGACATCCTTAAAGGGCAGCAAATCTCTCTCTCTCTCGTGCCGAGAAATCTCCGTACAATTATACCGCCGAGCTGTTCTCAGAGAGCGAGTGAGAGAAAATAGTGTGTGAGCGGCGCGTGTACTGACAGTGAAAGGGAGGAGTTACGGGAAGCAGGAGAGAGAGAGAGATAGAGAGGAAGGAGAAAGCATGCTTACACACTCTATGCATGTGCTTTCTCCTCTTATCATCCACATCAGGAACTTCTCCTCTACTTCTGCTCACAATATCACGTCACACAACTTTCGCTGCATCAAAGAAAGGGAGCGAAATCCTATGCCGTACGGTGTTGGAACCTAGGAACCCGAAACCGCATGTACATACCGTATCCTATCAAAATCCCGGGTGGCAAAATGTGTCGTCTCCTAAATGCGAGAGTAACACTGCGCACCTAATCACGCTGTGCCTATATAGGCGTGCGCCGTGCGTAAATATCTAGTGCGAATTGCACAATTGTGGTGATACACAGTCGCGCCTCACTACAAAACTAGGCGCAGGACAGCACAGTGTCACGGATGTGCCTCGTCGAACGCACAAACGCAGCCTACAGTAATCACGGATGCGACCAAAGTTATGAAAATCTGCATAGAGTTGGACATATCATAGTGAGAGGGTGGTGGGAACTGGGCAATTGTCGCGGGTAGTAGAAAACAGTGAGAAATGTATCTATTGTCGCAAGTGGCGGGGCGGGACGAAAAGACGTTCGAAGATCAAACGTCCATCAGAGTAATCAAGTTAGAGTATGAGAGAGAGAAAGAAAAGCATGTGACGATGGGGAGGATAAGACTGGGGATTCCCCCCTGATGAGATTTAATGTCGGGACGAGAGACTACGCGAAATCGAGAGATTCCCTCTCTAACCACCTGACCCCTTTCTGGAGGTATATTCAGGTCTGTGCAAGGATAATGACTAGGGGATTTCCCCTGATGACTAGAGAGGACAAAAAAAACCAGAGTGTGACTCAGGGCGTGAATGACTAGATGTACTTCATTCCCTCCCTGCAAACATCCATCACTTCTTGCGTCAGCGCAGGCGCGATATCAACAGTTGTTACGTAGTGATTACGAAATCACAAGTAAGCAGCTGAAGTTGTTGCGAAGTAATGAAGTTTAATCGTATATCACAATCAACAACTAAAGGTGTTGCGAAATAATGACGCAAGTTTAAAATTAGATTTCAATCTAAAACTTGATGTATTGCGTAGTGATGACGCAATTAGCTGGGAAACAGCCGACGTCAAGATCGAGAGGGATTGGAAAAAGCGGCTAGACGCGTGCGTGTTGCATGCTTTCTTCTCTCTTTTCCTCTCTAGTCAATTGAGACCAGGAACAGAAAATGTCTTTCCCCCCATTCTTCTGGCAGAGAAAAGAGGCCCATTTCAATCTGCAGCTATGCACGTCACTGCCAGCAAATAGCCCATCCAGAAAGGGTCGGGGCTCTCTCACTTTCTCACGCTCTCTCTCCCGACCCCTTTATGGAGGTGTTTATACGCTTCGGGAGATCTCCGTCCCACGCAGTCATCAATGACTTCTTAATCAGGGGGAGATAATGACAGCATGATATCAGTTAGGCGACTACTCTCTATTACAACTGATAATGTTGATGCCTGCTCCTCCTCCCGTTGCTGCACAATTACCAACATGTAGCACACGGAGCTTTGCGATCATCTAGCGGCAAACAAACTAAGGAACAAGCGCTTTTTTCAGCAATACGGAATCTCGAAAACACCCATTTTAATCCCTCCACAAAGAGGCCAGGGGTCGTATTACCTCGCTCCCGTTCCTTTTTTTGGACCACAGAAAACGGCTCTCCAAGCCATCCGTTTCCGGCAAACGTAAGTCAAGAGTCATCATTTCCCCTACTCAGAACGCAGTCTTTGGCCTCATCTTAACGCACTTTCTCAGTACTCGATGAATATGGAAGCAGGATTTCTGACGCTCCCTCCAGAAAGGGGTAACGAGCGAGATAGTGTGCAAAAGTGAGAGACTCACGGCCCTTTCTGGAGGACGCCCTTTGTCCCCTGGAGGAATCACGTGAAGACGCACGCGTATGCGGAAGGAAGCCCTCTACGAAAGCTTATGCATAATTCCGAAGCTCTCGTGATATTGGGCATACGCCGAAATATGAGAACCCCCCGAAACCCCAGCGATTTCTAATGCAATAATAAGCGTAAAACGCTCGCGCGCGTGATTCGGCTTACAGTGATTTACTAAATTCCCAATGGTTCCCATCAGTTTCGTGGCGCTAACAGAGTTCAGTAATGCTATCAGCCTAGATAAGGGTATGCTTTTACCTTTTTTTGACCAATACTATCAGAGAGCTAAAGTTACTGGTAGGTAGTTATGAGCCTGGCACAAAAATATGTATGATTCACAACAGAGGAAGGGAAAATCAGAGGGAAAGGGAAGGGTCCAGATGAGTGATCTCGGCGCCTCTTCCCACACACACACAAACACACAACAGACCGTTCTCGATCACTGAAAACCCTCCTGCTTTCGCACACTCTCTCATCTACTTCCGGTGTCTGTTCTCTCTCATTGCACCACACTCTATCGCCGGCGCCGGCCGTCGCGCCTGTGCAAACGGCCAATGCGAAGCTGATAGTGGAAGGCGAACCACGAGGATAGTGAGAGACCGCGCGAAAGGAGGAGAGCACAGACGGTTAGAGACTGTGATGTCCTCAACTTTGATGAGAAATTGTGGGGCGGCGGTAGATTGGGAAGTAATGAAAGAGTGGCGACTACTTTCTGTGGCGCCAGACGGCGACTACAGAAAAGATACACTACACAGTCCATTCACCGAAACATCCAGAAAGGGGTCGGACGCGAGAGTGTGCGCGAAAGTGAGAGAGGCTGACGCACTCCTGACCGCTTTCTTTCTGGAGCCATTGTATTATGCGCTACAGATGGGATACACTACACAGTAGGGAGAGTGAGAGGGCACAAAAAGAGTATCCGAGGATTTGAACTGTGCCAATCCAGGGTGTGGCAGATTATGATGTGGACTGAGCACAATTGTGTTGCAATTTTCTTCTACTGCTAAACACAGGAACACTGCACTTTGTCTGGCGTCGTACTACAAAAAACGCAGTGTGTGAGCGACATAGGATGATTGAAAGGACAAAAGAGAGAGATAGAAAGAGATTTGGTCCCACAGGGCTCTGCGGAGAGAGATTCAATGATGATGAAAGGAAATGATAACGGCTATTTTGCAGAGGAGAAGAAGATGTTATCGCTCTCTCTTGCTGAAGACTCTCTGACAGCAAACTACGCCACTTTTACTGCACGACGACGATTGCGAAACTGCACTGCTGCACACACCACACACTACACGACGGATACCGTACCCGGGGGAAGCGGGGCGGCTGCGAGTGGAAGCGACGCTGAGTTGTCGTCGTCGAGGGCACCGAAGACATTATTTCCTGATTATCGATCGGTTACAGTATGGCATAGGTAAGTTTAAAAAAAATCATTAACTGGACAGGGGAGAAGGGTGAGAGGCCGGAAGACAGGGAATGCCTGCGGCTTCTGCCGCTATAGTGGGGAGGGGGGAAAGGGGGCGGAGTCTGGGGGAGGGGTCGCAGTGCTGTCCTCAGGGGGCTTCAATGCGGGAGGAAATGACCGCGGGCCGAATTGGAATGAGGGAAGGGGGAAGGTTGGAACTACCACCCGAATGAATTTGGCTTATTTCTGCAGTGGCGCAATTTTCGCGTGTTCCATTGAATTTGGCCTTGCATGCACCGGAAAAGTGTGCCCGAGTTGGGCGATTTCCTAGAGAGGACCTTCCACTCGAGAGGACCCGGGATTGAAACGTAATTGAATAGAGGGGCCAATGCACGTCCTTCTCTGGTTTCTCTCTACCAGTAGTACCACTAGTGCAGCGGCTTCTACGAGTAGTACCACCAGTTGCTGAGGCGGGCATATCGTAGACTCATCTCACCAGTGGTACCACCAGTTGCATCCATTAGTAGTACCACCAGTTCAGCTGGCGCGCTCTAGGTGAATTGGCGCGCTCAAGAAGTGCGCTAGTGCGGAATTGCACATTTCAATGTTTCTTTCAATTGTTTGGATGGTTTATCGATTGTCACGTTTATTTCTTGCTGTATCGCTGCCTAATATTGGGATACTCCATTTGATCAAGAGTGTCTTTGATAAGAATGTGAGTTGGTTCTACTTCTGCCATTATTAAATCGCATGTCTTCAGATTGATCTACCGCTCTTTTTCACTTGAACTACGGAGGTTTTCTACATTACTATGCTGGAACTATGTCCACAGAATGCAGGTTAGTCCTTTTTGTTTCAAAATGTGCCTTTCAGAGGCTGCTCTAACGATTCTGGAGACATAGAGGAGAATATCGATGATATGGCTGATTATTTTCGCTGCTATTGAAGAAGAGCTTTCTATTCGCTTGAAGAAGGATATTGACCTCATATAGAAGCTCTACTAGCCATCGTACCATCACTATTGTATCGTATAATTGCAAAATTCGATTGATAAAGCACATTCATATTGCTCGATTCCACTAGTAGTAGCACCTGTACGACGGGGCCACCAGTAGTACCACCAGTGCGCGCACTAGTAGTCTACCCTATATGTGAGCAACTAGTGGAGATACTAGTGGTACTACTGGTGGAGAGAAACCAGAGTTCTCTCCCCTCTAAGCCAAGGGGCTTTCCCCTCCTATTCCATTCCATTCTTCTTCGAGGACCAGTCAATTTTTCATTGGCCGGGTATAGTAGTCGGCCCAATTCGTGGAGAGAAAACATCCAGAAAGGGGTCAGGAACGAAAGTGCCCTCCCACTTTTACATTCTCTTTCACTTCTGACCCCTTTTGGTTCGGAGTAATGAGGAATCGTAATGAGAAGAGGCTAAAAAGGGGGAAGGCGGGGGGAGGGAATGAGGCCATTCCGGGGACGGAGAGGAAATGAACAGTGAATGGAGAGAGTCGAATAATGGAGAAGGGGGAATTCACTAATGGCCCCAGCCCCAGACGTCACAAGTAATCATCATTACCTAGTCTTGACGCAATGGTGTCTAGAGTACTGTATCACGTTGTGTGCCTTGTTATCACACGGTAATTGTTAGTGTTGCCGTTATCTTTGACAAGAGTTTCAATGATCGGGTGCGGCGCCTTTAGACGCGTGCCGCGCATCGTTAGAAGTCGCATCATTCCGCACATTGAAGTGCTTAAAACCGAGTGTTTGTTGTCTCTGCGCCCTCTCAATTTCACGCGCTCTTTCGCACTTTTCGCGAGGTTTAAAATCATGTGAAGTTAGAAGGTTGGAATGTCATGAGGCTGTCGCGGCGAGGACAGGACAATCGACTAGAGAAAGAGAGGGGAGAAAACACCCCATGACAGATGGTCGGCCAGTTCCACTGATAACCTTGCTGGAGACATGGACGTATGTGCACATTGTGCATTGAAGACGATAGGGAAGAGGGTGTAGAAGGGGTTTACACGGGGTGAAACGATTATCAAAGGGGGCGAAACATTCCAACGCCCTGGCAAGCCTCCAGAAAACGGCCAGGGGCGATAGAGTTTTTCATTCTTTCACCCTGTCCCCATTCTGGAGGAGTTGAACAATGTAAGCTGAGAGGCTGGGAGAATGCTAATGGAAAGCGAAGTGAGACTCACGTGAGTGGGAAGTTTCGAGAATTCTGCCAAGCGAGAAGAGAGAAACAAAACAAATAAACCCGCGCCGCCGTCCCGTCGACTTGTTCGTGTGAATGAGAACACAGACAGAAGTTTTAAGAAGCAAGGAGAGGGAATTGGAAGAATTATGTACTTGTACTCTTAGTTTGTACAAATAGTTGTGGGAATATAGTGCCGAGGAGAGTTGCCAACTCAAAATATAACGGAGTATTGGCATTCGGCTCAGAATTCCGTGCTAGATTCACCAAATTCGTGAGAAGAGATAAGATTCGTCATGGTCGAGGAAAGAATGATCGACGAGACCTGCCAACTAGCAACAACTCTACTAAACTCAGAATGACGTGTGCAGAGGCAGTCTCTCTCTCTCTCTGCAGGAGAGTGATTGAAACGGGGGCTGAACAGCGAGTGTTGTTTTGCAGTCAACGTGCTGACTGGAAATTGTTCGAGAGGGCTTACGTGGTTTGTGTGTTTTAGTTTGTGAAATATAGGTGGACTCGTGCCGAACCTTTTCAGGAGGTTGCTAGTCACCCTGTGTTTTTTTGTTTAACGTGATGACATAAAATTATGTGTGTGTTTACGCTTCTATGTTTACGCGTATGAGTCACATGGTTACAAATCTCCACAATGGGGTCAGGATGACATCCAAAGATACTGTGACCCACTTCTGGAGGTATGCCATGTCGTGTGCTGTTTTGAAGTAAACGTGAGTTGAGGCGGGGGCAAAATGTTCAAGAAGGTTTACGTGGTTTGTGTTGTTTTCTGGTGTGACAAGGTAGTGAGAGAGGAGATCTCTGAGTCAGAATCACGCTACACTTTGTGTGATTGAATCTCTCGCCAGATGTGTTAGAGGGTTCCGGGAAATAGACTTCCGCTTTTCATGATATCGTCGACCTCAATTTCGGAAGAAGCTTGTCCTCGACCCTTCATTTAGAACACTCGAAATGCGAAGGACAGATAAAGCAATGATCTACACATTCATTAGAATGGGTATGATTCATAAATGCCACTAATGGGTTCCAGAAGATGTGAAAGCCAAGTGTCTACTTCCTCTTCCTACGGTAGGTTCTTCCAAACATCCATTCACTCGACTCGCGAATTTCTTCGCTTCCTCTTTTTCTCTGCACGTTCTCCACTCATTTCGCATGCAGATTTCGGGGCCGATTTATCCCCGCGGAAAAGTTACTAAAACAGCAGAAGAGCTAAGAGTGAAGATTCTCTCCCCTTTTCGCTCCCACGCACATAATTCCAACCCTCCAAAGGGCCCAACAGCAAGACTGCGTGCAAGACTCTCTCACTTTCACACGCTCTCTAGCCCCTTACCCTTTCTGGAGATTCTTAATCATGCGCTTTCCTCCTCTATTCCAGGTCTCTAATCCCATCACACTCCCCCGTGTGGAATCCCACGGATTCTCATCTAGATAGATTCGATTAAATCTGCAGAATTATCAATTGGATCTCACAGATAAGGGCGACGGTCAAAGTCCGCGCAAAACAACGAGCAGCCATTCAAATGATTCTCAGGAAAAAAGAGTCGGCGTCGAGATACTGCGTAAAAGTGAGAGAGCCCTTCCCTTGCTCCTTTCTGAAGGTCTGCACGGATTATGGAATAGTAGGGGCAAAACAATGAGAACATCATGCGTCGTATAGCCATCGATTACAAATTGCCAGGCGAAAGGTCGGTAGTGTGTTCTTTTCCTCATTAGCAGCGCGGGGAACGGGAAAATTAGATGAAACCGGGCTTACGTGCCAATTACGCGAGTCTAGCCCAAGAAGGTGAACGAAAGAAATAACAGGAATGCACAAACTCTTCCAGAAAAGAGCCAGGAGCGAGAGAGTGTGAGAAAATGAGAGACATGTTCGCGTATTATATCATACGTGAGTAGTACAGGTTCGAGCGAACCGTGTTCTATTTGCGGTGCGATAATTACCTTGTGAATCAGGTGGCTGTTATTTCTTGCCCATCGGTAATTAGATGACACAGTTCGTTCGGTATTATTAATACCAGAACGATCTGCTCGAGCAGAGAAATTACTCGTGTCCTTATCAAACCGGCAACGACACTTCTCCTAAAGATAGCTACCGCATGATTACCAACCTCCAGAAAGGGGTAGGGACTGGATACGTGCAAAAGTAAGAGACCTGACTCGCTCTGACCCCTTCTTGGAGGGTAAGGCTAAGATCACAACGGTTTTGCAAAAGCTAGAAAGACGCATTGTCAATAAAAGGTGGTCGTTTTGCAGTGAGAACGCTCGTTCGTTCAATGGAAAGAGAGGAGATAAAAGGAGGGGAGAGAACGGTCGTACGCAGAGAGTTCAAACCATGCTTTGATCAATTTGATCAATGCGAAACTACACAATTCGACCATTGTGAGTGTCAATCCCACTTTCTAGGGATTTTGAATAGCTATCAATCAATAGATTCTCCGAAATCATGATGTCTACTGTAGCCTGCAGTCTGTCGATTGCGAAAGTCGCGTCGAGACGACGACGATAATTTGAAAATTGTTGTTATTATTATTTTATTGTGTGTGGGAGGACAGAAGGGGGGAATTTTGTGTTGATTGATAAGTGATACAAGGGGATTTGATAAGGAGAGGGAGATTACGTAGTGATGACGTCAGCACCAGGAGGGAACAACACAGTCATTATTTGAATTGAGCGGAAACGGAAATGAGGACGTCAAAAAAGATTGGGGAGATCGATCGGAAATGCGATGATAAGCAATAGTGATAAGAAGCGATAACAAAATGAGAAAACACACGTGAAACAATTCAGGAGCGATTCGGAGGGGATTTTAGACTTCCCCGAGTAAAAAGTTACTGTAAAAATTACATAGGTATAGATATCCGCAAACTATTACAATCTTGAGCAACTTGTTCAAGAATGTTTGACCCTCCTGCAAGTTGCGTGGAATGAGGGTGGGAGGGAGGTGTGTGAATGTGTTCCCTGCTCCATTCCCCTCGGGCACTCTCTTCCCCCTTCCTCTCTTTCTCGCTTTCTGTTGGCACTGTACATACACCAGAGGGCATTGCCCGTTGTACGCTTGAACAAAGAGTCCGCGAAAAAAGGAGGGGACTCCCAGGAAACAATGGCTGATGCGAATCCTCCGCTATTTCGACATTTCGCCGCGTCAAAAGTGCAAATTTCCTCGCCAGGGAGCGATACGATCATCCCTGTCTAGGGCACTTTTAACGAAATAGATTTAGCTATTTACAAACTCCCATGCCACCTGCTCAAGTAACTGGTTGCGCAGTAGTCAATGAACTCTCACGTTTCAATCTATTTCCGACTGTTCGGTACACTAGTACGGACGGCGAGAAATTCCCATAAAAGTCGTGGAGCTGCGCGGTGATAAAAACTTGACGAATGCAGAGATCGACCATAGCATTGCAATGGAATGGAGAAGGAAATAAGAGAGAGAAGAGGAGAAAAGGGAGATGAAGGGAATGAAGGTGGTGTGACTCCGTCCCCTCGTCCACATTGCAAGTGCTCTCGCAATGGAACTCCCATCGATACGCAGAGTTATCGGGGATCGACCATCACATCTAGACCTCTGGATTCGCGAGCAATAGAGTACGTGAAAGTGAGATCTACCTCCGCTCTTGAGGGTAGAAAATATAAGGTGAAGACGTCGTAGCGAAACCGAATCGTCGCATTTATGCTTGTCGTTTGGTAGATCAAACATGGTGATCTGATCTTTCTCCTCCTCGTGATGGGTGCGAGAGTGCTCTCTGTTTGTAAACAGAAAAGCATCACAAAACCGGGCGTTTTTGCAGAATTACGAACGAGGTGATGTCATATTGACCGTATCCCCTCAACACCACGCCTCCATAAAGGGGTCAGATTTACAAGATATTGAGTGAAAATGGGAGGGCTCTCGTACAGCTCCACATTCTCCCGCTCCTGACCCTTTCTGGAGGACCGCTGGCCGTGGAATGATGTGCGCTGTACCGAGATGAGTGGGTGCGAAATACACAAATAGACAAATTCTCGTGTTTCTCTCCCACCCCCACCCACTAATTGCCGGTCAGAGAAGTCAACGACCTTGTCATCATCTCCCCACATCATCCTAACCTCCAGAAAGGGGTCATCGACGAGAGAATGCGCGCTAAAGTGAGAGATCATATTGCATTCGCTCACTCTCCCACGCCTGACCCCATTCTGGAGACTGAACCGGGGCTCTGGAGTGATGTGGTTCTCCATATAATCTCTGGCGCGCCAATTTCTTCGAAAATAAGCGCGTGATATCATGGAGTGTGTGTGAAATCTGATCTCACGAGTAGAAGTCAAACGAAGTTCAGTGTGACTAACTTACTATTTACCCCCATTCGACAGTTCTTCTCCTTCCTCTTCTATCTCTCTGTACTCTTCAGAATGAGCATGGCTCTCTCCCTCTTCATGAAGCTTGCGCAAACTCTGCCTCTGTTCCCCTTCCCTTCTCTCTCCTCTCCCTGACCTTCTGTTCTATTTTGAATCTGCCTTCCTTCCTTTCAGCCTACATCCGCAACGAAAATACACCACACCGCCCCGCACACTTTACAATGCACGAGATGGGACTGTAATACACGGGGGATCCAATATTCAGAATGAGATTGAAATCGGAATTCAATCAACATCTCAGGACTGGAGTTTTGCCGAAAATCCGGCTGCACTTAAAATCCGGGAAATGGTCAAGTGGCAAGGCCCTCACACGTCGACCACTCATCCCACGGATATAATACATCCGTAGGAGTCTACGCACGATGTGCTGCCTCTCAATTTTCACACTCTCTCCCCATTGACTCCTCTTTGGAGATGTCATACTGCGCCATGGAATGGATGGTCATCTCCTGATGCTCACATCTCCACCACTCCTCCTACGCGACCCTTCAATCATCCCGGGCGTGGTGTGGGTCTCGACGCTTCTTCATTAGTCAGTGCCTTTTTGACGTCGTGAGGTCGGAAAGCGGGGCGACACTTGTGTAGAGGGGTCAAAGCTGGCCATCGAGATAGAGACTGCGGCGAAGGGAGAGAGTCAGCGAGTGATCGGTGGGAAGAGCGAGAGAATGATAAGTGACTACGGCGATGCTTGCAAGACTGGCCAAAGGACGGCAGAGATAAGCATAGCGAATGTGCAAGAATCGGAGAAATGACGAAAAACGTGAGAATTACTAAGAGAAAGGGCGTGAAAAGCAGTCCACAGGGACTGAATAAGGGAAATCATCTATATTTGTAGATAAATGCTAATGGAAAACGATATTAGGGTCTACTGAAATGAGTTATGTAGAATAATGGAGTGATAATCCCACCCAAGAAGCTGGTGTGAAGATAGAATACGAAAAAGGTGAGACCAATGACGCGGGAAAGCACGTGGAAAAGGCATGAATCGAAAACGAAAATTTATTAAATTGTTGTTGTATAAACCCAATTTGCGTACAGTGAGATGCGATTATGGTAATGACAGCTAACTCGACATGAACATTTTCGCATTACTTAGTCAAGCCAGAAGGTGACAAATAATACTGAAGAAACAGCAAACAGTCGCTAATGCTTCCGGCAACCGCAGAAATTACTGGAGAAAAAGTGAGACATTACGTCTACTCATAGGGAGCGCCGAAACAAGCAAACACAGACGACGCTTCATGGAAACACAATTTCAGACTGCGCCCAAATAGGTGCTCATTTCACCGAAGCAGAATTATGGTAACAAAAATAAAAAGATATTGAAAAAAATAAAGCGCCGTGAATGGAGAGGCAAGAAGGGTGGGTAAATACCCAACAAACTACGCGGGGTCTCCCAACACTTCTACGTGATTCGTCAAAGAGAGGTGCTCCCTTAAGGGCGCGTCAATAAACGAACGTTTGCCTATCTCGATGAGAGAGCACGGAGTGATGATCAGAAGTGATTCATCTCCCTAGATGGAGAAAGAGACCTGTTCCACCTCTATCTTGATTCGATAAGATCACTCTGCAGACTCTAGCAAAGCCATCACGGAAATGGGAGTGATGACTCCGAAATTAACTCCTTTTTGGAGGTTCCTGTACCCATTTCTGGAAGATAATCTCACGTTGCAGGTGGCTTACCGGCTTACCCCATCTAGCGTACCGTAAAATTACTTGGCATGGAACACCTTTACCTTCTCTGGAGGATAGATCACACCTTAGAATGATGTTCGAGAAATGGGTGCTGAGAGGAGGGAGAGTCGGTCGTCCGAAACAACCAAAATAACAGCTGAAATACGAACGAAAAATGGCGTAAATCACGCGAAAACCGCACGGAAATGTCGCCCCCGGTGGGCACCGAATGCAGAGAAAAACGATAGGGATCATGTGAGGGGGAAACTTGCAGAGACGGCAAGATAGGAGAGAAGAGATACAAAGCAGTTCCATCGTGTCGGTAGATCAAAACCAGCTATTTTTGGCAGCGCGCCAAGAAACCAGGAGATAATACGGTAGATTGATGAGAAACCCAGGGAAAAAACCAGACAGCGATTCATGGGGTATCAAATAAGTTGATGTCACGTCGGTCCTGATTGGGATATTTCTCATTAGTAGTGACGACAGAAGATCAAAAAGTGTGTAAACTCGTGGGTGAGTAATATAAATTAGATCACGTGCAAGGAACTAATGGGGGACAACCCTGTCCAAACGGGTCGGTGTCAAAGAATAGAGATGCGCAGTTATGATATGGTGCGATAGTGACACAATGGGATGCATTATATCGAGGGTAAAGTTGGAAGTTACGAGTCTGACCTCACATCTGACCCACCATACCATAAAAGTGGTGAAGCGGAAATGGTTCCGTTTAATGAGCTCTCGTGATATTCAAAGATATGGCCGAAACGGAAAGTTTTCACGGCTATCACTCACTTTCTCGCGAAAATATCTCCATTTTCGTGTGCATTTCTCACATTCCGATCGTGAATTGCATAGTGCGACATGTACGTAAAAAAGGACGAAGCATGCCCACATTTTGTCATTTTCAAGGTTTTTGGATATTTTATTTTAAAAATTGAAAACACAACATTTTCGCATTTTCATGGCGAATTTGCATTAACACATTTTCGACATTGTCCTACCTTGTCGACCTATGGTGAATTAGGCGAATTTTCGTCTTTCACGTGGTATTGTACTGCGCAGCGAAGGGAAGAAACATCGACTCTAGCGAACTCTCGGGAGAACCCTATCCACACCCTTCACTTCTTCTCTTCCTCATGACGAGTTTTCGAGCACAGAAACACTACACATTCTTAGTAGTGTCATTTCGAGATCTCGTAAATGACAAACACGATACATTAAAAAAGAAGAACACGTCGAAACTGACGTGATGTTGAAGAGATATTGGAATGATCGAAAGAGAAAAAGAAGAGGATGGAGGAACTAAAATGTTTGAATGATGTGAGCGTTCTTCAGAGAACACTGACTCATACCTATGCTATTTATAGCGCACTCTTTACGCTCTTTACGACAGACCAACGAACCTCGTAGTCAAGTTCCCCCTAGTTCCAGTTGCTGCTTCATGCACAAAAACAAAGATTGCACAACCTGTGCGTAATCCCTTGAAAATGAACGTTGTACATACCCTCTAGGATTTCCTTTCCTTCTCCGAAACATGGGCGAAAAGCTATGTACCAGGACACATACACAATCAATTTTCTGTGTATCATTATAATCCAGAAATGAGCAATACAAGTACTGAGTATCATTTATGAGCAGTTTTGGTCGATAAAGAACAATTCGAAAGGAGCAAACTCAACAGACCTAGTAAAAACTAGAGTAAATCTATCTAGTGCTTCTCTACCGACTGGGATGACGGCTAGAACGAGAAACAGCGGGGGCGAAATTCGACTATCGAGGTGGAAGCGGAACCTGTGACGTGTAGGAAAGTAAGCTGGGGATGCGGCACATCGGATACGTCACAGACATTCTGCAATAATAGTCGGGCAATATGTGCAACATTATATATTGAGCTAGAGCTAGACGACAGGGTTGGCGACAGGGTTTTTTTGCATTTCCGAATTTTACGACTCACCGACGGAAAATTTTAACGACATTCACACTAGATAGTCCAAGTATGTAAAATAATGAAGGACAGGAAAAAACAATACAATTTTTTTCCAGAGATGTGGTCAATTTTATTAACATATTGTAGGTTTTCAGAAGAAAACTTGCGGAGAAACGATGACGTATTCACATAAATCAAAAGGATGCGTTGAGGAAAGTCGAAAATGTGGGTTGAGTTTTTCAAGTATGGCCAAGAAAACTAAAAATGTGGTTTGGTTTTTTTTCATTTTTTTTCTCAAAATCCAAAAATGTGCGTAGGGTTTCTCAAAAAATCGGCCATGAAAATGCCAAAATGTGGGTTGGCTTCGTCGTTTTTTTACGTACCTTTTGACCTATGCGTATTCAAACTAAAAAAAATTAATACAATGTCTTTCTTGTTTTTCGTGAACAATGACATTTCTCTATTTTTGTTGTGTTTTTCGTTCTTGTTTTAGGTAAAGGAGCCCTAACACCAACTATGCCAGTTAATGTGTTATTTTTACAGGTTCTTGGAAATATTAATGTTTGCAAGTATCATTCACAAAAAAGCTTCATTAGAGAAAATATCAAACATACCTAGCATCTGAGTCCCTGGGCGACGGACATGAACACTCCGAAAGAACCGCCCGACTGAGCCGCCGTTTTGCCCATCTGCAAATAATTTAGTTTTTACCTATATTAGAGGGCATTACTAATTGCAAGAAAACAAGTGGGTTCACAATTTCTCATCATAGTTATGGACAAAATGTCAAAATTGAATACGAGGTGAGACCATCGCACATTTACTTGCTATTTTAGCTGTCTCTAGCTGAGTGCCTCAATTTCCATAGTCTCGCCAGAATGTCGTTAATCACTTACCGTAGTGATGAAGGCCTTCCCTCTGTAACCTCCACGGAAAGCGGCGAACCCTCCCAGCAGAACGCCAGTGGCACCTGACAAGTATCATCGTTCGAGCGAGCAGGAAATACTCTAGATAACAATTATTTTATTTTGAATTCAGGAAGCTTCAGCGACACGAAAGGGACTAGATCCATAATGAAGGCCGAATCGAAAACCAGGTTGCGCACCTCCGATCATGCATCCCATCATGAAGCCCATCTTGATCTTCTGGAAGCAGGTCTGACCGCCTCCTTGCTGCTGACCAACGGGGTACTGAAAAAAAATAAATTTAGACCTAGAGTAGATCAAAATAGGCCTCCGAAACGTCCCATGATGAAATTCGACTCGGAGCCGCGAGGTGGACTTACTGGAGGAGTTAGCGAAGGAGTATCCGAATGATAACCTGGGAACACATTCGCAAACTCATTCGGTAACTCCCCCAGGCAATATCAATCGAAAAAGGAAAAATAGCACACGACAGGATTCGAACCACCGGCCTATGATCTGTGAGCCTAAGCTCTTATCCAATAGGCCACGAAGACATTGATACTCAGCTAAATAAAGCAGTATATAAACCCTGGAGTCGGGGAGTTACCGAAGGAGTTTGAGAATGAGTTTCCGGGGAACTCCCCCGAAACTCATTCGCAAACTCATTCGGTAACTCCGCCGCCGTTTTCGGAGGAACGGTTGAATGACTTACCGATCCAACCGGCATTTCAAGGAGTATTCTAAAGAGTCGCTGATGCGATGAACCTGAAAAAAAGCTGAAAAATGAAGCGAAAACAAGAAAATCGATAAAAAGAGCGAAAAGCACGGAATTGTAGTTTGTAGTTGAACACTGCGCGATACCGCGCATTGAAATGCGAAAATCGCGCATGCTTCATGATTATTTCTGTTTCCCGGTTCTATTTCTGGCTCTGCACCCATTTTTTTCATTTTCGCGAAATTTCGAGTTTTCTTGTTTCTTTCCGTTTTAAAGTAATATTTTATGCTGAGAACATTGTAGGCCATGATGTCATACGTGTGCGCCTCTTCTTCAACTGCATCCGCTATTCGTTGCTGTCTCACAACGTCCGTGCGATGGAAAACAGCGAAATTCAAGCCAAAGGTCTGAAATTTCCACGCCTAGACGCGCCTATTTAATGAATTCAGATCGCCAAGAATCGCCCCATCAAAACCCCCTCAGCCGTTGCCCTCGATCACTTTGATTTCTACTACGGACCCATGCTCGGTAAGCTTCTAATTTTCAGAATCTTTATATCGTTCACATACAAAGTTGCATCGTTGCTCCGAAAACGGCGGCGGAGTTACCGAATGAGTTTGCGAATGAGTTTCGGGGGAACTCATTCTCAAACTCCTCCGGTAACTCTCCGACTCCAGGGTTTATATACTGCTTTATTTAGCTGAGTATCAATGTCTTCGTGGCCTATTGGATAAGAGCTTAGGCTCACAGATCATAGGCCGGTGGTTCGAATCCTGTCGTGTGCTATTTCTCCTTTTTCGATTGATATTGCCTGGGGGAGTTACCGAATGAGTTTGCGAATGTGTTCCCAGGTTAGCATTCGGATACTCCTTCGCTAACTCCTCCAGTAAGTCCACCTCGCGGTTCCGAGTGGTGATGTTTACAACTTATTCTAGAACAGTAGACTCGCAGTAATAAATGATTTTCTCTCAGGCAAAACTCGATGGCCGTCAATTCGTCTCGGTTTGCTCGCTCCTAACAAATACATTGCAGTCATCAACACGCTCTCCAAGTAATGTGGTGTTAGTTTTCGGAAAAAGGAAATGGAAAAAGGCCAAGATTTGAATTCCCGCAATTTCTTATCTCAGTTCTCCGTGGAGCAATCGACTCAAAATTTCGTTTTTAAGTGTAAAAGGGTCGAATACTGTTATATTCAAAATTTTAAGTCGATTGCTCCACGGAGAACTGAGATAAGAAATTGCGGGAATTCAAATCTTGGCCTTTTTCCATTTCCTTTTTCCGAAAACTAACACCACATAAGTATGCCTAATTGGAATGTTTTGGCGGTACTTTACAATGCCAGAATCACTTTTGGGCGGTCTCGCATTCTGAATCAATCGAAAATGTCTAAGAATGATGTTCGCTGAAGCTTTGGCACTCGTAAAATCAAGTCTTATATTTATTTAATTCTTATTTTTACTCCATCGAACAACGAAAAATGCTTCCAGATCTGCCACAGCGAACGAGAATCTGCTAGGTGACTTGGGCACGATCGATCTGCTCAAGCGAGTGATAGGTATACGGTAGTTATGTTATACCGTATCAAAAAATTTCGATTCAGGACAAACTGCTGAGGAACGATTAGAGGAGAAGAAGAAACGCGTCGATCTAAAAGCAAGCAAAGCACAGCTAGTAAGAATATTACGCATATTATCGATTGCTATCTTTCTGTTCAGGAGTCGACCGAAGACCCGGAAGATAATGTAACGACGCAATCAAATGAGTTCGAGGACCGCCTCTCGCCCGCTACCCTTCAGGTATACTGTAATCATATGGCGAAATTTGAATGCTCCTATACTAACATATATTTAAAATGTACAGTAATCAATGCCACTCTCATTACTGTAATCTTCCTTGTAGGAGTTCGCGCCGTCTCCAGGCACAATTTCTGTGGGAGAGTTGCAGCTGGGAAAGAGGCGTGGCGAGAGCCGACACGAGATGGATTTCGAGTACGGTATAGATTTATCCTTCTCGAATATTATCGATCGATTGCAGAGTGACGGGCTTCGAGGGCGCTGATAGACAATTACCCACTCGACCGCACTTTGTGTACTACCCGAGGGATCTCAAGTACGGTAACTGGGACGAATTGCTAATCGATAATTATCTTTTTCCGTCTAGGATCCGATCACACGACCGCGGCTCGTTCGCTGACTACCCGCCGCCTCTGAGAAACTCTGAGAATGTTCCAGGTATTTATCGATTAATAACTTTATTGATCTGGACTTCCGTAATCTGCGTTGTTATTGTAGGGTGGTGGCTGCTGGACGGCGGATCGATCGTGCCCATTCTCGCCATGGGTCTCGAGAAGGGAGACAGGTTACGGTAGCATCCTGTCGCCAATCGATATTTGATGTCGTTGCAGAGTTCTCGACGTGTGTGCTGCGCCCGGAGGAAAGAGTCTCGCCATGCTGCTGACCAACCTACCCGGTGAGTCAGTTCGTGATCAACTACAGTACTCCGCGATAATTATACTGTTTTCATAGCATAGTACTGTAGTGATCGATAAAAATACCCACCGTAACCTTGAAAATATACATTCAGGAAAACTGGTATGTAATGATGCGAAGATGTCGAGGCTGGGCCAACTGAAGCGAGCCCTCTCTACGTACATTCCGAGTGAACACGAAATCGCTAACAGGTGAGAGCAGCGATAAATAATCGAGACTTAATATCGTAATACCTGAGCACCGAATCAATTTATGGGCATAGTTGGTGCGGGACACGTAGGAGACATAGATATTATCTCACGACAAATACGACTCCTCGCACTTTTTTACCTTGAATTATTCGTCAAACCCATCCTAAATAGCGAGGCATGTACAATATTTGCTAAAGTTGTGCTGGCGACACGTAGATGTTAAAGTAGGATTTTGCCAGTTGGCTAACTTGCACAGGTATGCCTACCGTACTCCTGCGGTAATCCTTTCTATCTTTTACTTTCAGAGTGATTCTCAAGCGAAAGGACGCAACAGACATGCGGGGATGGGACGAGTTGCAGTGTTACGATAAGGTATTATTTATAGTTACAACTATTATTAAATTGTGATTATTTTTCATATTTTAAATATATAAAGACATGCTTCCTTCATCTTGAAACGCACATTCTCTATTGTTCTCATGCTAACTATGACCTATCCAGCACGTGAATGATTGCCTCAATTATGGGCACTTCTTGTTTCCTCTCTGCATCTATTTTGCAAGTAATGATCATAAATCATCTCTCGAAACACTTAACATTCGGTCGATGCTTTTTCCAACTGACTTGTAGCAATTTTCAAGCGAAATAACTAATTATAAAATGATGTTAGTGGCTGATTTTTTTGCGTTTCGATACTTTGTCATTCAAACTACCTAAATTTATCACTTACCGTATCGCTCCAACTACCGTATTCCTGCAGGTGTTGGCTGACGTTCCCTGCTCGACGGATCGTCTGGCAGTGTCTCAGGACGAGGGCAATCTCTTCTCTGCAGCCAATTCCAATCTGCGTCTGTCCCTCCCACAGACACAAACCAAGATACTCGTGTAAGTGCCGGGATTTTTGACGAGTGAAGATATGCTTCTGATAGTGAGGTGGTGTATTTATGCAGATGAATGTTCATAGTTTTTTTAGCCTGTGGGAAAGCGGATCATAAAATGTGAATTGGTTATTGATTTTTTTGAACTGATTATTGATTTTACCTATCTTCTTTCCCATCTTCATCCCTGATGAAGTAGCCAGCTTTTTCAAGGCATGGCATGATCAAAGTTCCTCCTAATTATTCCCCATCTTATCAGGAACTAGAGTTTGAAATTCGGGTAAATAATTGAATTAGCGCTCTTCATTTCACACACTCTCACCGGTCGATTGGTGAGAGAGTGTGTGAAATGAAGAGATCTAATTCAATTATTTACCCGAATTTCAAACTCTATCAGGAACGCGCTCCGTTCGGTTCGTGTGGGTGGGAGTGTCATCTACTCAACGTGCACACTCGCTCCCTCGCAGAACGAAGCTGTCGTAGAGAATGCGGCCGCCATTGCTGAGGAGCGATTCGGAATCAAGGTTATTCAATATTTTGTCTTTCCTAAAACTTTGATTAATTACGGAAAACGTAATATTATGGAGCAATATTTATGATGTCACGGCTAGGTTATCGAATAGTTTATTGTAGTATTGTAGTAGTCACATGGAGGGAAATGGTGGTGAACGTTACACCAAGTTGCATAGGAATGACGTAACATGATTCCAAACACGGCTCCCCAGAGGGGGGGGGGGTCAGTGAAGAGAATGAATGAAAGTGAGAGCCTCTTAGTATTTTTCACACATTCCAAAGTTAGCCTTTTCTAATCTCTGCTTCTTGGATTGTGATGTCCCAATATTACCTAATCATGACCAAGTATTACCTAGTGATGATTCTCTCCTTTCCCAGTGCGTGGAGGAATCTCTCTCTTCTCTTCGTGACCACCTCACCTCTTCTGGTCTCTTTCGATTCTCCGATGGCTGCAATAGAGGACTCCTCGTGCTCCCCTTTCTTCCCTCCAATTTCGGCCCAATGTACGTCTGCAAGCTCACTAGGCTACAGTAACCGGGGAACGGTAAACTGATTAGGCTACAGTATCCAGAGTTCCGTAAACTGACGAGGCTACAGTAACCAGGTTACGGTAACCTTACTAGGCTACATAAATCAGAGTACGGTAAAATATGTTGATTAGAATACAGTAATACGATTGAAAAAATGCTACTTCAGTAAAGAAGTTTGTTGTCTAGTAGGGTGACGATAGAAACTGTTACCCGAAGTAGATCTCCTTGTTGTTATACCACATGTTTTGATTGTTTTGTTGTGTTTGTACCTTGATAAATGTATTTATCAAATTCGCTCATAACAATGCAAATCAGTAGCGGCACTCGATGAAGAAATACTAGTGGTACAGTAGCCAGAGCACTGTAGAATAAATTGACCGAAGTACTGTATCTATAGTACGGTAGGAGAAAACAGCTTCTTCAAAGAAGTATTTCCAGGAGACATTTTAAATCACATTTTTTTTATGGAAAGAGTAAAGGTGGGAGTACATTTCTATTTTTATGTTCTTTTGCTGTCACCACCTGCTGGCAATGTACTAATTGTAAATTTTAAAATGATTTGATAAAATCACGTGCCATAAAAACAGTGTCTGTTTATTCGTTAAAAAAAGTATTGCGTGACGACATAAAAGTATTATCCGAAGTAGTACATGGCTGATGCACGAATTGTCTTGAGAGTCTCAAGTTGAGACATTTTTTTTGTGCTCAAATTACATTTTTACTAAAGTGTTCAAGACACATGTTTGCCTGGTGTCATTTAGACGTAAACAGGAAGTAGAAATAAAGGTGCACAGCAGGCCGTACGAATTGAAATAAATTGAAAATCATATGATTTGAGCGCATATGTTCCCAAATCTCCAGAAAGAGGTCGTGAGCGAGAGCTCTCATTTTTTACACAGCCTCTCGCACCCGACCGTTCTCTGGAGGTTCGAATTTGTTGTGGAATGATGAGGGGACTAAGGAAGAGCAGCACAACAATACGTGACATTAGTAAAGTAGAAGGAGTAGGAAAGCCATTCAAAAGACAGAGTAGTTTCCGTGTGGCCGGAAAACAGAGAACATCAGGTATTTATGAAAACATTCATGTCTTAAGTTCGGAAAGAGGTAGAGCACGAAAATAATGAGACTTCTCATTTCGTAATTTCCCATTTTCTTGCTGACCAATCAGTCATGGGTTTTTAAAAATGATTCTAGCGCTCAGAGAAAGGGTTGGGGAAAGCGAGACAGCTCCTTCCACTTTTGTTAGTTTTCTTGCTCCAGACCCCTTTCTGGAGAGTCCCTCTAACCACTGGTGCCTTGCTCGTGCACTATTCTTCTCTTCCCTCGGGCATCGCATTACAGTTTTCTTCTCCAGACTTATTTATGAGAATTTCCCGCTGGGGGCTCATCATGCATTCTCCGGGAATAAGACATAACGAGCACGTGAACACTAAAAATTCATGGAAAGGCTCGAAAACAACGAACGTGCTTCAGTTCGCACTTGAACTGAGCTTTAATAGGCCAAGCACCACCGCAATCCGACATTTTTGTGCTTGCGAATCTATAATATGATTTGTATCTGATGCAGACTACATTAGGACTTCCTTTCATGCGTCACCATTTCGGAAATATCACTATTTTCTCTGGCGTCAATTTCCAGACTAGATCCCGGTACAATTTCCAGACTGGACCCCTGTCTGATTCCATTTTGGTAATATGACGAGATCCAGCCTGGAAACAAACACCCGAGTTACTCACGTTTTCCGCCCCCGACCCCATTTTGTGATTTCTAATGTTTATGTGAAGATAAATGTCAAATGGCGTTCACCACGTACTCATTCTAATAACAAATCGTGGCGAACTCGTTCCATTTGATTACTAACTTAATTTTGATTGCGAAAATTGAATTGCCAGTTTTCCCGGTACAGACTCCACATGTCGTGCTGAGTATATGAGCACGTGAGCAATGCATGCACAAAAAAAAGAATAATCCATTTACAGGTACAGACTTTATGTTCTGTTCACAGGAACAATCTACTCAAAAAAAGATAGAAAATAGAAGTTTAAAACATCCAGAAAGGATCAGGGGACGAGGGAGTGTGTGGAAAATAGAGAGGGAGCCCCTCTTTCTCTCTCTATCGACCCCTTTCTGGATGTTGTGGAATGGTCTCTAATGTGAAAAGGAATGTGCTCCGGTGTTCGCGCCGTACCCGATAAAATAAAAATTCTCGGCGAACTCGTTACCGTTTGATTGCGGAATTTGAAATGCCCTGTTTTCCCAGTAAGACTTTACGTGCCTTTCTGAGTATGAGCACGTGAGTAATCTACAAACAAAGAAACGCATTATTGCAGCGCCCAGTAATCCTCCAGAGAGGGGTTAGGAGTGTGAAAGAGCACTGTGTGAAAGTGAAAAAGGAGTCTCACACAATCTCCTTGAAGAGGGGTTATTTACTTAGCTGCTTAGTTTTCATTTTCAGCTGGCAGGGCCGCGTGGATCACAGTTCTTCCAGAATTCGCGGTCTCCGGCTCTTGTGGCGGTTGGGCTGTCGGAGTGACAAAGACCCGGTAGATCGTCCGGTGTTGTAATGGATCCAGGTGCATTCCTCGAACTAATCTCTCCATCGTGAGGGCGGTCTACCCGAAGAGGGTTGGGAATTTTTTAAATACTAAAACTGCGCAAAATTGGCACTTTTTCTCATAGCGCTACTTTGACGAAATATGTTCTCATTTACGTAAGTTATTACTTGCGAAATTAGTCTTTTCGAAATTTGGATGTGTTCTTAGCGCGATAAGGTCACGCTTCTATTTTGACCAACACGGGGCCCCATTATAATGCCGCCTCCATCACTTCAGTAAACAAGACCCCTCATCTGGATGCACGTGAACCCGTTGGCTGATGGTAATAGACGGGCCATTAGAAGCTTATGAATGCCCTCGTCAGACCCCCAGAAATGGATCAGAGAGAACAGTTTATGCAATCAATCCTCACCCCCCCCCCCCTTCGCGGAGGTCTAAAATCATGTGAGAACCCCTCTCTCCCTTCAGATTAGTGCGCTTTAGATTTATTGTCCTCATTTCTCTCTAAAACCCACCCGGAACGGGGGATTATACTTTTTTTGCATCGTTTTACCCTTTTCTTCACTCGAGGGAAGACTATTATAGCAGAAACAATTATTTGTTCTACTTCCAAACTACCGTAATCCAAATATTTTTTTGGATATTCCGCAATTTCGTTAATTCAAAGGAATTTAATTTCCCCAGAAATGCCAAGTTTCAGGCGAGCAATTTTCGGGAATTAATTATTCTTAGAAAATTGCGCATGCAACCTCCTTCGGAATTCAAACTTTCGATTTGGCATGCCTGTCTTGGGCCGGCTTTTATGCGAATTTGGCTCAAAAACAGGACTGCACCTGCTTCCCAGATCACTTTTTCGAGTGTCTTTTGCACAGCACACGTGGTGCCCCCACTCTCTTTCCCACGGCCGACCAACGTCCCACACCATGCCAAACGTCGAGAACGGGGTCAGAAGCAATACATTGTGCGAAATTGAGAGGGTCACTCTCACTTTCACACACTCTCTCGCTACTGACCCCTTTCTTTCGTTACCCCGACTGATCTTCCGACGATGCCAGTTCAAATCCTGTCCATGTTCGCATCCCCACCCCCGATCCACCCCGGCATTTCACTGCTGCAGAAAAAAAAACAACAAGAGAATATCAGAAAGGGGCGGAGCCTGAGAGCCCCCCCTTGCACCTACGCTCCCCGTCCGAGATACCTTCCACATGTTTGCTATACGAGTGTGGAGGTGTCGGGTTATCCCCGCCTCAACTACTCGAATTCTCTGGTTTTGTGAAATCTAGCGTGTAACATTCGGGAGGGCACGGCAGGGAGTGCGGGGGCATGCGTGATGGCTCGTTTTGGAACCCCCATTGGAAATATAAAATTCAATTTTTTTTCTGATACATATCTCAAACTGAAAAAAAACATTTTGAGGGTTCCTAAACGGCAGTTCCAAAACGTCCTATCTCCCTTTCGTCAAATGCCTGTTCATTTTGCAAACTCTCTCGCTACCGACCTGTCTTTGTGCGAAATTACGAGACATGCACTCGAATCTCTACATCAAATGCAGCTTTGCACATCCATCATTGTCTTTGCCATTTATTATGCATGCAATTCCAGGCACTCATTATTCGGCTGTTCTCTGTTCTACGCAATGTTCTCAAGGACGGTTCTAAATATTAAGATCATTCCAGTCTATTCATAGCGCATCATTCCACAACCCCTTCAAACCTCTTGAAGGGACTGAACTATATCATTTTCCACACTATTTTGCTCCTGTAGAGGTCAAGTCCAAACTATTCTGAGAGATGTTGAGTCCCATTCATTTCAGTTATCGCCCTGTGTACCACTGTTGTTTTGCTCCTTCCCTTCACTCCTCCCTCTCACAACTAAGAGACTCCCAGACACTATGAGACTACTCGGAGATCTCATCTCTCAAGAAGCTTTCTGACCCCTCGACGCATTCGCTAGTAGCTTTTCTCGGCTTGCCTATTCAATCCTCCTACGATCTTCCTCGTACAATTAATTATTGATTTTCTTTCTCCTTAATTAGTAAGTCGCATACTCTAAGCTCTGCCAAACAAAATTCTCACTCTGTTGGCATGTGTTGGACAGTTTGTAAAAGGTGAATCTCTCGATTAGCAATGAATTCTGCTCATAAACGTGAATCAATGAGTGCTAGATGCGTGAATTGCCTGGGAAATCTCTCATCTCATTCACCGTAGAGCGATTGCTTCCGAAAACCCAGTTAGCAACCCCGCAAATGGGGTGGAGGCGAGAAGTAATACGAATCTGTTCATTGACGTTAGCTCTCTTTGCTCCCCGCTTTTACTGCCTTATCTCGCCTGATCACTGGCTATTTACTCCCGCCCATCTACCCCCTAGTCCTTAGCCCCTCCTCCTCTTAGCCAGCTCGCCTTCAGTGTTCAGATGCTTCCTTCCTCTTTTCGACTCCTTTTTTCCGACGGAAATCAAATTACTCTCGTGAAATTCTAGTGTTTTTTGGCCTCCCAATGTTCTTGAAAACCACTTGAGAACCGGTACACATGCCCCTGTTAAAACTCCAAAAAAGGGATCAGGAGAGCGTGTAATGGTGAGAACGACTCTCTCACTTTCTATCTGCACTGACCCCTTTCTGGAGTGTGCAATCATCTGAAAACACTCAGAGAACCGGTTCTCCGGAGCGTTCAAGCGACATTTCTTGTCATTTGTTTCCAATTAGAACGCGTCAACTGCCAATCTTCCGCCCATGTTCCTAACAACTTCTGAGTCATTTTCGACCCGCCGCTTCGTTAGCTTTCTCTCTTTTCTTGACCTTTTCCCTGACTCTCGAGCATCTGTCGTTTCCCCTATCTAACCTCCAGAAAGGGGTCATGTCTAATTTCGACCCGACCCCTTTCTGGAGGCGTAAAGTCATTACCGCAACACTACCGCCCCCTTCGTGCCAGGGGACGCGGCTGCTGAATTTTGGGAAGGGACGGAAATTTTCAATTACAGATACGATGGTAATTACGAACACTGTGTGCCTTCTCGTCAACATTTTCCTCTTCTTCATTTGCATCCTGCAAATACTCGCAAATTTCGTCGTCCTCTATGTCTGGGCCAAGCATCGGTACTTAATTATTGATTTAATTAATTACTTATTTTTATCGAACTTCTTTTCGAGCATGAATAACAATTAGGGATGAATTTCGACACGGGAGAATGAGGATAAAAGCACTCTGAAATCCAGAAATCCGAAACGGAACAAAACCTGTCTTGTTTTTCCGCACTGCTCGTTCGGAGGGGGCAAAGGAACCCGAGAAATCTAATTTACATCGTCCTTTCAGAAAGTTGTACAGGAACGACAACCTAATCCTGCTCGTCTCCCTCGCATTTATCGATTTTCTATATGCGATCGAGCAGTTTCCCTACCTGATCATACTCATGGCTGGTCACAAACCTGACAGTAAGTGTGCTTGATCTGTGATCTTTTACACATTTTCGTTGCAAAACGTGCAAAGTGGCATGTTGTATGTACTGGGGGATTTCAGACGAGCCATTACGCATTGAAACTGAGTGCATTTTTGAACCAACTCTCTGCTGTTGTGGCTTTTCTCTCGTAAACTGAGCAATGCACAATGGAGCGAGGAAGAAAAGTGCAGGGGCAAGAGAAAAAGTGTCTGAAGTTAAGCGTATAACGCGTGAGAAAGTGGCGCGACGCGTGAGAAAACCCGAAAGTTCAGCGGGGGGCGACCGCCGGTTGTAGTTTATGGGAGCCCTTCTGTAGGGAATTTGAGCCCAGTCCTCCAAAACAAGTCTTGAGAACCTGACAGGACCTTCACTTTTCCAAAATAGGCAATCATTAGAATTTCTAAGTGCTGTTGTGCCACCGAAAATACCACACTCATCAGTCGGTTGTATGGAAGAGTTTTGTGTGTGTGAAAATGTAGACTGAATATGCTAATTAATAAATGGTATTAATTAAATTAATAATTTAAAGATGAGCAGCTCGATTACGATCCGGCCACGATCATCTGGGTGGGCGGGCCGTCGGCCGCGCTTATGAAGGTATTTAAATATAATATAATAATTAATTAATTAATAACACCAATTTGAGGGTGGCTGCACTATTACCTCTGCGATAGCCCTCGACCGCATCTTCGCCCTCTATTTCCCCGTTTTCTACTATCAACAAAGCAAAAAGTGGTGAGAAACAGCTGAAATTATGTCTCACTTTATACTTGTTTTCGTGCTTCTACAAATCATTTTGAGTTGAAGTAGTGGTAAACGAGAGCAAAATAACTGACAATTGCGCTAGGGAGGGGAAATCTCCATTTTTGCATTTCTTTTGTTTTTTTTCCGAGATCCGAAGGCGCAATTAGATAATGTGCGCAGGTAAAAACAGTAAATTATTGCTCTCCATAGAGGAGTACAGTTTTTTTAAGAACAGTAAATTATTACTCTCTATGGATGGGCATATATTTATTGATTCCTGATTTTTTAAAAATAAATTATTTTAAGTAATTAATTTTAATTAGGTGGTCCATCTTCTGTTTCTTCCTTGCCCTCTCTCTGGCTGGGATCGACTGGATAATCTGCATTCTCATCGTCCCCATTCAACGACATCCCGGAGCCAGCAACTTTGGCGGATTCGTCACTCATGTCAGTTTATTCCCCAGAAATAGGATAGATGCCGTCACGGAACTTTCGAAAAATGTCATAATGAGGGAATAGGATGTAGGGGAAATTTCGTATTTTAAGATTATTGGAAATGAAATTGAATGCGCGTGGGAGCCATGACATTTTGTGAGCGGCTAAGATCACTTTGTTTCCTGAGCCACGCAGCTTTTCAAGTGCACAATGTGGCGTTTATGTGTTTGGGTTTCAACGTATTAGGTGGGAAATAAGAATAATTAGTCTAAAATGTGCATGAAAAAAGCTTGCGATTTAGAGTCTTCAAATAGGAGTAGTACAATTTCCAATAAGAACCTACCATTAACGTACTTTTGCACAAGTTCCCCCGCATTTCGCCAGAGGAAGCCGTAAACTCGCACACATTACTGGATCGATCTCTTCGATCTTACAAAATGATATTCAATTTGCCCGCGGAAACTGATCTCTAGAAAAAGTGCTGAAACTTGTGCGAATTTGCGACCATTCCCGTCGCAATACGAAAATCCACGGTTGCGCAAAGTTGTATCACATTTCAACAATTTCTGAAAATGAAGAAAAAATATATAATTGAAAATACGCGTAAAAATATTATTTATGTTCTTCATTATAATGATTTTTCAGACGTTCCGAGTTTGGTGGGGACTGTCCAATATGGCGATGAACTTGATAACTACCTTGCTCACCGTAGTCATCATCTACCATTTAGTGCAGTGAGACACATTTATTACTTCCCCAAACATGCTTAGCTTCATACGCATCATCGCGCGACCCAGTCAAGGCCCCACAGAAGGGTTAATTGATTTTTTTGTTGAATTTGTGTGTAGACGCTCACCGAATTTTTTTCTCCGCCTTTTCCAAACACTGCGGAATAGCTATCGGAATAACTGGACATACGGGAATGCCATTTCAGACGAAAGAAGCAACGTGCAGCTCTGGTGGAGATTGAGCGCACGAACCGAGCGAAGGTCGATCGGAGTGTGAGTTTATTGATCGATTTATACTTTCCCACTAAATTCAAGAGTTATTGAAATAATTGATAATGTTGTTCAGGCAAACCGGGTAGCATTCTACATTCTCATCGTCTCTACTTTGATTGGCGTCGTGCCCGGTCTGATGAATGGCTTCGGGCTGTTTATTGAAATACCGGTAATTTTTTTTAAAATTATTGCTTATGTATGTTAAAATTCATATTTCCAATTGTGAAAGTTCACGAGATTTCCAGCATTTGTGGGTGCATTTCTTAGATCTTTGCAGAAATAGTAAATAACTGCATTATGTCGGCGGGAAAATCGGGGTAGAATGATCAGTGATTATTCGCCAAACGTTAGCAATTCCCGTATATTTTCTCGTCTACCTAACACATTAGAATTCGGGGCCGGCAGAAATTTGCACGGCGCCAAATATCATTCCACCGCCAAGTAAATACTCCGGAAAGCGGTAACGGTTGAGAGGGTGATAGTGAGAGGGGCTCTCTAGTTTTATCTCAGTTTCTCGCTCACGACCCCTTTATGGAGGCTTGGAATCATTTAGAATGCGGCGCCCGACGCAGAAATTTGCACGCCGGCAATAATCAGATACGGGATCGAAGAGCATTGAATAATTGAGTGAGAAATAGGGAGAAAAGGGGGCAAGCAAGTTTGGATTTCCTTGACGGGCGGATCAAATGACACGGGAAACAAGTAGACCGCTAACGATATTTTGGGGGAGAAAAGACAAGTGCGAAGAAATGATATCCCTTCTCACATGATTTATAACCAAAGGGGTTAGGAGCTTGTCTGGAATGTGTTGGGTTGGAATGAAATTTAAAAAAAGAATTTTAAAAAGTCAGTGCATTACTTGTGAGTGGAACGAACAATGTTATTATTTTTCTATGTCAAATTTTTCTGTATGTTATTATTTTTCTGTATTTAAAAATATATTTATGAAATACTATTCAGATGCTGAACGAAATATCCTTTTTCGTCGGAACCTGCGCGACGCTGTCCGGACTGTCGCATGCGTTCATTTTCGCCATGGCGCATCGGTCAGTTATTTTCTGATATGGATATGCTCTTGTAACATCGGTTCCCTAGTAGTAATGCTCATCGACAACCTGCTAATTGGAAAATTTTTAATAACTAGTGATGATGCAATATCGATGATTTCAGCGAAATCCGGTACGCGATCGGTCAAGATCTGTGTGGCTGTTTCGTTCCTCCCTCTCAACCGTCGGTTAGTGTCATGGATTTCACTACCCGCACCAATAAGATCTCCGTTGGCTCTAGTCGACCAATAACTTCGAATGATTGATTGAGAACTAGTCTCTAACCCGTTGACGAATTACCGTATAACTTGCCATTTGACGGACCGTTTTGTTCAGAGATCGATATTAATTCTGTATGTTTCCCCAACATCAACTTGAAACGAGAAAGATGTTACATTTTGTTGCACTCCATCCCCCCTGTTCGTAGTAGCATGTTCGTGGCTTCTCCCCGGTAGCATTAGAAACGTTAACAGCCTGATCTCTTTCCTATGGAGTAATGTGACGATCTTTTCCGGTGTTCTTTTCTAACCCTCTCCTTTTCGAAATTACTCATCACAGAAAGCCAGACGTTATTCCAAACCTCCAGGAAGGAGTGTGCTATCCTGACCCCTTCTTGGAGGTGCCTTTTGGCCGGGGGGCTGTGAAATGCCTGTGCTTTGCAGGAGCTAACAGTGCATCCGGTAGTGGGTGGCAAAGATGACGCCGCATTCACAACTCAATCCCGCTCGAATCCCTTTGTGTCGATTACCCCCAATCCAAATCCCACCCTCACCTCCTGGTTCGCATCGTTATGCCGTATTCGCCGGTCTCCCCGTGTAATCCCTGTACTAGGATGAATTTTTCGAAATTTAAGTAGTTTTAAATTTCATATCTCTCTGGGATGTGCCTTGCTAGAAAGCGTCAATTGAATGCTAGAGTCGCTCATCTAGGAAGACACATCTAGAGTTCTTTATTTCACAACGGGCACAGTCCTCGTCCTTTCGCAGGCAGAATACGTGCCGCAGTGCGCCCAAAACTCCAGAAAGGGGTCAGGAGTGAGGGAATTCGTGAACACTCTCTAACCCCTAAGCCCTTTCTGGAGATTTGGCCTAATGCGTCCTATTCTCCCTACCCAACCCTCAGCACTCTATCGCCCCCATTTCAGCCGCCGTGCAAATCCGGCGTGAGGAAGAGTTGCACTAAGCGAGACGGCCACTCCGCCACCACTCCCCTGTCAAATTCAGAAGAAAAAGCACCCGAGGACGATTTCAATCGGGGCTTCTGAAGCCCTTCTAAGCTCCAGAAAGGGGTCAGGCTCTCTTTCTGGAGGTCCATGTGTCCGTTCCACACTCGTTACCCCTCGTATTTCACGGTTTCTTTGCACATTCTTTTGCGTCCTTTCAATCACTGAAAATTTCTTTGAAAAAATAGTGTGAATTCAATTATCCATTGCCGTCATCATTATTTCCACGTTGTTTCCATGTTGTTGTACCTTTCCAAAAATCTAGCCTCCAGAAAGGGAAAGGATTGAGAACGTGGAGGTGGGAGGAACTCTCTCACGTTTGCACAGTCTCTCAGTTCCGACCCCTTCTTGGAGGTTGGCAACCATGTGCTACTCGCCTCACTTCGAGCCCTGAAGACATTCCCGATTTGCCCAGACAGTGATCTCGCCGAATACAAGTCAATTTGTTCGCTTTATTTTTCATATAATTTGATTAATTTGTGATAAATTCATGCACTTGTAATGATTTATTGCATGAGATGTCATCATCGAGAAATGTACAGACAAAGATGTCAAAGAGCAAAGATCAACGATCAAAGATTAGGGATTATTGTCGGGGAGCCTTGGCTCCTCTCACAGCGGGGCGGTAGCGAAGAGGGTTGAAGGTCGACGCGGCAGGGGCGGCCTGGATATAATAAAAATATAAATAATATTTTAAAAAATATTTAAAATTGTAAAAAAAGATTTAAAAGTAATCAAAACCTTGAACAGGTTGCTATAGAAAATTAAACTTTTGACAGATTCTTGGCGGGTAAATTCAAAATTCAAATATCTCACGGCCTCTTCCTCCTCGTACTCTTCCTCGCCCTGCTCCTCCACCTCCTCAGACCGCGCGACCTCCTGCTGCTGCTGACCCGAGAGACGACTGAAAGATCAAAGATCAAGACTTGTTTTAGGGATCAAAGATCAATTATCAACCTCTAAAGATAAAAAAAACTCACGCAAGCAGGTACTTTCTGCGGGCCTCGAAGGCGTCCTGACGTTCAGCGCTGCAAAATACCATTAAGTACTCATTTTAGATAAACTTTTTATCGATTGTGATTAAAAAAAAAACTTACGCGGTCTCTCTGGGCTCGACTTGGGGTACGGGAGCGCGAGGGACGGCAGGCGCAGCTGCAGCAGGGGCGGGGCGGAAGGGAACGGGGGCTGCAGCAGCTGGGACGGGCGCAGGTCGGGGAGCTGCAGCAACAGCGGCTCCTCCCTCCTTCTCACACATCACACGGTACACCCACACGCGGACGCCTCCCCTGAACGAGCAATTATTGATCGCTGTTCCTTGATTTTTTAAGCTCACTGCTCGGTGCGGATGTTGGTGATGAAGTCGTACTCGGGACCACCATTACCGTACTTGTCCTGAATCGAATTAGTATTCGTCGAACTCGCACACGAAATGAAAATTTCGACAGAGGTTGATAAATTAGTATTCGTCGTCCCGGTACACCGCGAACCTTCTCGGTGATGGCTCCTCCGACGTAGAAGGATCCGGCGGTGACGAGATCCGTGCCGACGTAGATCTTCTTCGGCAGATTGATGTTGCAACAACGGAGGAGAACACTGCAGAGATATAGTAAGAAATGGTTGAAGGAAAATCGATAAATGGACAAAAATCGATAATGACCTCTGTCCATTGGGCGCCCAGCTCATGCCGGAGAAGATATCGGTGTCTCCACGGCACGCAACCTGCACGTAGTATAGTCAATGTAAAGGGGCTTTTCAATGATAGTTTAATTATCATACTCAAACTTGCACCATCTTGTTTTTTTGCTGGTTTGTACGAAAAACTATGAACTCTCGTAGACCTTCCTAGAGAACTTGTTCTATAGAACTTCTCCGAGCCCATACGCCACAGCTGGATAGTGACGACTTCAAAGGTTAATATGCTTAGGGGAGCGATGAAATTAGACGTTTTAAGTTGTCGCACGCTCGCCGTTTGATACATTCGACTGACCAATCCGTCAATGCACTTCTGTCCACTGGCTCCGCACGGCAGCGGCCCGCACTCGGCCTCGATGGCTCCATCCTCGTAGACTGTGAGACGGTTGATAACCTGGCAACGATAACGTCATCGAATGCAACAATATATGTGAACTTAGAAGTAAAATTGCACCATGCCTAGCCATTGTCGGTAATGAATTTCGAACTGTGAAACGAGCTAGCACCGCACATTGAAATGCGGCGGTTGCTACAGACGAATCGATTGTTTTCCTCAGATGATATAGTTTTTTTGTTTAATTAAATAATTTCAAAATGTTTACCTGATTAGGGGCACACTTTGTTCCTCTCACTGGCATTTTCTGTTCTGCCGCTACGGCAGCGACGAGGAGAAGGGACGCGATAGCGATACGCATCTAGAAGATGATCTTTGATCTTTAGAGAAAATTAATGCAAAGCGAAGGTATACAACTTTAGATATAGATAAGAGTGTGATGTCATGAATATATCTCACGTATCCTATTCTAGGCAATACTAGCAGCACATAAGAGATCTACTACGATCTACCGGAAACTGCATAACAGCACCAACAATACGACGGACCACAATGAACAGGTTACTGTAGATGGTAGATCAAACGGGGATTTGAACAGGCAAAATTCAGCTTCTCTTGAGGGATTAGAGTGAAAGGGACGCGAGAGATTGGGAAGAGAGCCATGAATACGAGTGAAATCCCGTCCCTCGTCTCGGGATTTGAGATGAAAGTGGGAGCAGAGGGTGAAAGTTCGACCCAGATCTAACCCCCTCCTTTCCCGATCTCTCTCTCTCTCTCTCTCTCTTCCTTCTCTTAGGATCTCGCGACCCTTTAGGGATCTCAATTGGAATGAGATGCGACACGGATAAGAGTGCAATTGACACGGTAAAGCGTTCGAGTGTGCAGTTTAGCTGTGTGAGCTTGGAAAAGAGAATTTCGCTACGAGCGCCAAATCTGAGATTCATCCACCAATAAAGAGTGCGCAGATAATATACCCGAAATATGTCGCAAGCGATTTGGATGGATAGATAAAGATGAGTTCACAAATAGGTGTGTCTAAATTCGGATGACAAGTGACCGGGATTTGAGACGCAATTGATCCAATCTCACTTTTCATGAGGGTTTCGCTCTCCTTCGGTAGAAATTCCTGTTGAATCGCACAAGTTTATGACTTTTCTCAGAGATGACGCATGAGATCCGACCGTCTACTCTGGATGAGGATACAAATAAATGGAAAGCATCTACGACCAAACAATATAGCAATCGAGAACAGCGTTTTGGCGCCATAAACCTCTGTTGATAATTAGGTGTGAGACCCCTGGCACAGTGCCACCACACTAATAATCTCACCCCTCTTCTTCTGTTGCTGTATTGGCTATGTCAAGTTTGAGAGACTCGCTGATCTAGCACACCCTTCATGAGCAGTTTTCCAATGAGTGAACGATCTGACGAATTAGAAGAAAGGAGGAAATCAATATCGGATACGGTATGCTCCTCCATCTCAATAACTCAACACACACTGGAACGAGACCTAGGTGGAACGAACCTGGACACTATGAGGGAAAAGAACTCGGAGAGTCGCCGCCAGTCACTTCTGACTGACCCGGTTCTGCAAATTCGACGGGCGAAGGACCGATGGGCGGGTACTCTGATGGGACGACGACAGATGGCACCGGTGTGTTGATATCAAGCTCATTCACAAGTTGGCATCAAGCTTGAAGGCAGCTTGTGAATGAGCTTGATATCAACTTGTGAAATCGGGAGCTTGATATCAAGTTGATATTCGCTCTAGGATTGATATCAACTTGTGGTTGCACACCGGTGGGTTTACGAGAATCACCTCTACGTCGAGCCTCCTCATAGAAGACCTCCATCATGATGGAGATATTCGATCAGGGATGCCCGACACCACAAGAAGACCCACGAGATGTTCATCACTCTGCGAGTCCCATCGTCACTGGATGACTCGAGCCCTAGAAGAGAATAATGGAGGAACTGCGAAGCACGCTGAATATATTATGCATATATATGGGCTGGCACATCATTCCACAGACCGGTCAACCATCCAGAAAGGCCTTTAGAGTGAGAGAGCGTGTGAAATCGAGAGGGACTCTCTCACTTTTGTACACTCTCTCGCTCTAACCCTGGTCTGTAGGTTTGGAATCATGTGCTGGAGGAGACGTTGAATTTATTCCGATATTCAACTTTTGCGTGCGCATTTCTACACTTCAATATTTTTTCAGAAGAAAAGAGAAAAATGAGAGAAACAATCGCCGTTTTACAGCTGATAAAACGGACACAATAATGACCACATCTCAACTTTACTCTGAATTTTTAAAAATAATTTGCTCTAAGTTTTTTTTGTGGAAGATACAAAAGCGATATTATCAATATTGTAGGCAAACGTCAAGTTCCCTTCGTATACTTGCCTGTCTGGCACTGCACAGAGAATGAATACACTGAGATAGGGCATCGAGTGTATGATACACGATGATTCATACACTAGATGCCCTATCTCAGTGTATGATACACTCAATAGTAAGTGTATTCATTCTGGGTGTAAATTGTCCCTCTTCGACGGTCTGGACAGCACCGTTCCGTTTGTGACGTAAGTTTTTGCCGTTTTAATATTATTAATATATGCAATTAATTAAATAATATTTAAAATGGCACTTTTCAGATTCACTTCCACCGCTCCTTCCCCTACCCGAGTGTACTCGGCGACTCCGAATGTGCTGAAGGTGAGTAGAGACATTTGGTTTGACGTTATGCGATGGACATTCACAATGTTCGCATTGTCTGGAAAACGGTCACGCAGTGTGTTTTACCGATTGGGAAATGTCGCCGAACAGCACCCCTTGGGCGTCCTTTCCCAACTGGGACACTCGTTGCTCATTTGCCTTACAATTATTGAGGCATCAGAACATTGTCACATTACAATAGGCCACATAATCACCGTCTTGTCCATAGTTGAGGTGGCAGCGTTGAATAACCAGTTTAAAACAGCACCCCCATGTCAATAATATACAGTAGCGGACAAAAGTTTACGGGCACTTTTTCTTTTTGATATAAGTTTAGAACCCCAGAAAGGTCTGATGCGACATAATGGGGTCTTATGCGAAATCCATTGGAGATTACGATGCAACTATTGGGGTATTGCGAAATCTTTCAGTTATTGCGTCGTGATGACGCAATCGATGCACACTTTTTTGAAGTGCCATTATTCTTACAAGGATTTTTCCCGACTCACCTAACTTTTAGGGTGTAGAGACATGCCTGGGGTCTACCCATAAAAAAATTTTCAAGTTGCTGCGGTGCCGCTACTTGGCTGCAGCCAAGCTACAAAATGAAGACCGAAAAACCATATCTCGCCTTTTAGACATCGCCTAGACCCGACCAATGCACTAAAATGATCACCGTCATGATTACCGATTATTCTGAGAATATGATCACGGTAGGTCACCATTAGCCCTCAGGGCACGAAAAAATCACTTTTTCGCATTATTGTGGTCTGACGAAGGGGAAGTCTATAGGACGTGCTCTAAAGATCTGGTTCGGGAGTGGATTCGGTTGAGAATCTATGGGAGAACCGATTCCTAGCTGCAATAAGCGTTTAGATTGGATTCCTGCCCGCGGCGATCGATTTTCGGAAGGACACTGGTTTGACCACGCCCATTTTCTGCCCGCCGGCTACGATCATACTTTTGTGCGTATCTCGCCTCACAGCTAACGCAGAATGCTGGCAGACTCACCAATGGAATTAGGATGGCTTGCTCTACAATCTCAAGCACAAATTGCATCATCACTATGCAATATTTCATCATCCTTATGTAATAATCCTACTTTTGTGTTTTCTTAGTGGTAAGTCTACGGAAAAGGGTGGAAGAGGTGCAATTGAAATAAAGTTGGTCTTTCCACCACTCTGACCACAAATTACGTCATCAATATGCAATATTTTATCATTCTCTGAGGTATTGCATAAGGATGTTGAAATATTGCATAGTGATGATGCAATTTGTGCTTGAGATTGTAGAGCAAGCCATCCTGATTCCATTGGTGAGTCTGCCAGCATTCTGCATTAGCTGTGAGGCGAGATACACACAAAAGTATGATCGTAGCCGACGGGCAGAAAATGGGCGTGGTCAAACCAGTGTCCTTCCGAAAATCGATCGCCGCGGGCAGGAATCCAATCTAAACGCTTATTGCAGCTAGGAATCGGTTCTCCCATAGATTCTCAACCGAATCCACTCCCGAACCAGATCTTTAGAGCACGTCCTATAGACTTCCCCTTCGTCAGACCACAATAATGCGAAAAAGGTATTTTTTCGTGCCCTGAGGGCTAATGGTGACCTATCGTGATCATATTCTCAGGATAATCGGTAATCATGACGGTGATCATTTTAGTGCATTGGTCGGATCTAGGCGATCTCTAAAAGGCGAGATATGGTTTTTCGGTCTTCATTTTGTAGCTTGTCTGCAGTCAAGTAGCGGCACCGCAGCAACTCGAAAAATTTTTTATGGGTAGACCCCAGGCATGTCTCTACACCCTAAAAGTTAGGTGAGTCGGGAAAAATCTTTGTAAGAATAATGGCACTTCAAAAAAGTGTGCATCGATTGCGTCATCACGACGCAATAACTGAAAGATTTCGCAATACCCCAATAGTTGCATCGTAATCTCCAATGGATTTCGCATAAGACCCCATTATGTCGCATCAGACCTTTCTGGGGTTCTAAACTTATATCAAAAAGAAAAAGTGCCCGTAAACTTTTGTCCGCTACTGTATATTAACAATAAGCTCCATTAATAATAAACTATTCGATTCAGATTGTGTTCGAAGCGAGCAATCCAGTCGGAAACGGATGGCAGGCGGACTTCTTCGGCCTGTAAATCTGAAAGTGATTCAAATGTCGAATAAACCTTTCAACGCGGTACTCCATCGTTCTGTTTTCAACATTCTGATGTTCATTGCATAACAGGCTCTGATAACTTACTATTAGTGCATAAAAAATGTCAAAAAAATGAGGTTGGTAGATCGTAATGCCTAAGGTAGTAATCCTTGCTAAGGTAGTAATCCTGAGCGGCGAAGAAACATGAAGCGCAATTCTCCCAATTAACGGTCTTGTAGGCCGTTTGATACACGCATCTTGGCGTACTCTTCGATTGCACTTCTTCATCTCGCGTATGGCAGCTCTTGTGGGCAAATGAGGATGAAAGAGGTTTCACATGCGCGTCAATCACCTGTCGTATTTGCTGCACAGCACGTGACCGGCATACCAGTGCTTTTCCCGTGTAACATGATTGACGGGTTAGAAGAGTGAGATGGAATGGAATGACCGTAAATGATTCATTGAGCTTCTTCTGTTGCACGAATAAGTTCGTTCCGGTGTGCTCGGGTTCCAGGGCTAGTAGATCTTCCAGATGGAAAAGCTCAGGAAATACCCTAATCACATCCTTGTATCGCATGCACACTGGTATTTTTTCACGACTATACCTTGTAGTACACTTTACATAGCAAATCGATATTGTAACCAAATTAAATAAGGGTCAGGCTTTATAGGCGCCATGATTTGGAATCCAACGTTGTCTGAAATACGATGGAAGTCGATGGGAATCAAACGATGGATCAGGAACAAAGAAGGAAAGCCATGCCAAATATGGCGGGCGTGATGTTGATTGACAAGGCAAGGAACAAAGATAACATCTTCTTATCTTTCTGGTTCCATAGTTTGAAACTCCATCGGATCTGATAGCCTTATCATCAGCCCTATCGCACTCACAAAACTAAACTCTAAATGTTTCTCTGCTCACACAAAAGAACATTGTCTTCTTGATGTATATAAAGATGCCTCTCGATTATTGCAGTCATATTTTACTGTTAGATGCCTATCGCTGTCTTAATTTGTGCATTTGCACACATTAGGCTTCTAATATTATTCCCATTTACTACACACAGAAAAAAAGTCTTATATTAGGCCCATGACCTTTTCAAAAGTCTTATATATAAGAACTTAAGTTTTATATATAAGACTTTTGAAAAGGTCATGGGCCTCATATAAGACTTTTTTTTCTGTGTGTACTCCAACTGCGAATCAGCTTTCGTTCTCCCTTTTATCATTTACTATACTATTATATTCATCAAAATATGTATTGTTCAGTAATGCGAATCATCGCTACAGTTTGTCTATCTTTCTTCCTTCTTTTCTCTTCGACTAATGGAACTCCATGTCCCAATGGATATACTCAGTTCAATGGAGGAGACTGTTTCAAGGTACAATTTGCACGGGACAAGTTATCGACTGTAGTCTATGACGATCGTTCAAAATTTAAAAAAAAAGTTATTCTTAATGCTATGCTTAATGTGTTTTACTACTAATGCTTTATTCTTTGCAATGTTTCATTCTTAATGTCCATTAGTCTATTCCTTGAAGACCGTGAGGTTTATGGCGTTCCCGGAGACAGCTAACCAAGCCGAAATGGCTTGTGGCGATGGTGGACTACTCGCGTCAATTCACAATAAAGAAGTGAGCGGCAATGTACATAGGATGAAAATATCTCGGGCGACATAGATAACATATAGACATTTTTTTATTATTATATATGTCGCATATATTGTGTTTTGAAGTTTTAAAGAAATATACTGATAGAAAATACTCACAGAATGGAGTGCACGTACAAAACAATAAGTTTGTTTTCATAATTACATAGTGGTGGAATATTTATAGGAAAACGACATGGTGCCGAAAATGGCGTGTACTGACTACCCTCCCGAGACAGTGTTCGAGAAAATACTTGGACTGAGATGTTGGGGAAAAGATTGCGAATGGGACGACGGAAGCGAGGTCGATTACATCAATTTCTTCCCCGGCTACGGTGAGGGAAGACATCCGTTTTAATTTTTGAAATTATGAATTGTGAAAGAATCGTTTCAGAATTAATGGATGACGGCGTCCAGAGATGTTTCGATCTTAATGACAACGGTGGACACTGGTATCCGCGAAAGTAAGTATTTAGATATATTCAAATCATCGTAATTATCAACTTCGGACACTATTAAACGTGAAAAAATGAAACACTGCGTGAAATATATGGCAATATTTACGACACGAATTAGCAGTGCCATTAAATTAATTCAATTCATATTTACGTTTATTATCTGCGTTCTCTCAGTGATCATTGCTCGTCTCAAAAAGGCTGCTGGCTCTGCCGGGTCAAGGCAAAAAGTGAGGTTTATTATCTATAGTATTGACAACATCGCTCAAATTAATAAATTTCAGTTAGTAGTAAAATGAATGTATTATTAGTGAAACCGTGCCTATTTGAAGTTTCACTGATTCTCGAGAACATTTTGAATTATTTTAGTTTTAATTATTTTCTGTTTTTCAAATTAGTGTAGATCTTTTAGCATTCGACTGTCTCGATGGTGAGACAGAATACAAGGGTGGCTGCGTGTCTGTTCACTCCACGCCAGTCAATCAAACTACGGCCGAGAGTTCCTGCCCCGATGGTGGACATCTTGTCAGCGTACACAGTGGCGATGTAATACCACTTTTCACAGTGTTCTCCTAATATAGTAAAACTGTCCTGATTTACATGCACAAAGTGTTCAATGTTTCGTGACTACGTAGTGCTCACTTGGCACTCTGGTGTTGTAATGTCGGACACCTTCTATTTGATCCCATTGAACTTACCGGTCCTAGATAGTCTGTGTCTACCATTACCATTTCAGGAAAATGCATTCTACCAACGATTGGCGTCGTCGTCTGGAATTTCTGGATCTTTTTACCTCGGAGGATTCTCCACTGATGGAGGTAAACAACAAGAGAATATACCAACATTACGGATGTACTGCGATATAAGATGTATAAAATCAAGCAACTAATATTTTTGCAGAAGAGTGGATCGATCAAACTCATTTCAATTTTTGGAATTTCGCTAAAAGTAAGTGATTTTAATAAGTTTTGAACAAATAGTTTTAGCTACCAAGTGCCAAAAATCCATTTTAAATATCTGCATTTTTTGTTATATTCTTATTTTTTCAGACTTTCCCAACTCAGTCTTTGGTGACTGCATCCAAATGATGCTGTCTACGGAGTTCGGAAATCAAGGACAGTGGACAAACATTGATTGTCTCACGAAATTACCGTATCTCTGCTTCCGAGACGGCAGAACTCCTACAATTCCTACAACGACTACAAAACTACCTACGACGACTGTCCAGAGTTAGAATATACATACGCATTCAATAACAAACTAATTTATTTTATTCAGAACCTCTGGCTAATCCCAAGTGCGATCCCATACAAACATTCGAGCACAGCGGAGTGGTATGTCAATAAAACAGTAAATATTGTGCATCTCAAAATTTAGGTGTACTCGCCGAACTATCCCTTCTCCATTCCCGCCAAACAAACGTGCGAGTACTTGCTAGGAACGGACCGAGGAACACAGGTTTGCCTATGTAAATATATTAAAAAATCATTAAACTCATTTTTCTCAATTTATTGATTTTCCCTGCTAATTTGATATTTCAGGCAAGCGTCAAATTCTCCTCGTACAATTGTACTTCCGGAACCAAGTTGTCCCTCTTCGACAGTCTAGACAGCACCGAACCGTTTGCAACGTAAGTTTTTGACGTTGTTAAATAAGATTTCCTAAGTTATATTTTTAATAAGTTTATAAGTTAATTAAAAAATTGTACAATAATGACTTATTGAGGTTCACGTTCACCCCTCCTTCTTCTAGTAGGGTGTACTCCGCAACTTCGAATGTGCTGAAGGTGAGCCTAAAACATTAAGATTTTTCAATACGTTGACTAGGTTTGAGCACAGCCATTTTTAAACAATTTCAATTTATCTCTAACGAATCTCCAACTTCGAGAGCAACAATATTTCGTTTAGATGTCCTTCGAGGCGAGCTATCCAGTCGGAAACGGATGGCAGGCGGACTTCTTCGGTCTCTAAATGGAAAATGTGATCGATCACCGATAAACTTTTACAATAACTGAGTTCGTTTTGCTCTATCGGTCACATAATTTCCGGCATACAAAGCATAACAGAAACTTACGGAGATATTCAATGTATTGTACTGAATGTGATTTGAGGTTCAACAGATAAAATACATAAATCGATTTATTATTAATATCACTTCACAATGTCATGACAAGAGAAAACAACGAAAAAACGAATATTGCACACTTATTAATGTTATTATTATTGACGCCATCTAGCACAAAACGGTGCTAGCATATGTCATGGCGATTTTATGGATGACTTCAGAAAGGTACAACAATTCCTGTCGGCAGGCACCACTGGGCAATGGACAAGAGGAACTCGGCTGCGACAGGGAGATGCGTGTCGCCGGAAGGAGAGTTCACCTGAAAATCAATAGTCTCGCTGAGAAAAAATGCAAAATATATATTGTGTAACGTTTCTCTAACCGATTAAAACAATGTTTTTTAATATCTTTTCTAAGCAGTAGAAAAAATGGATGCCTACCACAGCCATTATCCAGTCTGGCATGATGTAGGTCATCGCTTGCTCCAGCATCGACGTGTATTTGAGCACTGATTGAGAGGCGACGGACGACTGGAATAAAGTGTTAAACTCCAGCCAATGAAAGCGTCCATTTGAGTTTCAACGATCATTGAATGAGAAACTCGAAATGGTAGTTTTGGTTCTTCAGTAGCTTCGGTTGAAAAAATAGAAACTAAAGACTTTTATTTAAAAAGTTGTATTCACTGTAATTTCCTTACTAAATAATAACCTAATTAACTATTTGAAAAAAATAACAAGTATAAATCAATTTGCCGAACCTGGATGACGTTGTGGCAAGATGCGTAGATTCCATTGACAACAAGGTCGCCCGTCGAAGTCATCGGGGAGTAAGCGCCAGTTGAGAGGAAGGAAGAGGTAGAGTTGACGAATTGGAGAGAAACTCCATCTACAAACATACATTCTCAAAAGATTTTTTTTAAAAAGCTTTTAATTTGTTAATATTTTAAATGCATTGTACGCACCTTTCTTATCATTGAGCGCGTAGATGCAATCTCCTGGCTGCAGCTTCTCGGCGTGAACCAGCTCAATATTGAACTTGGGTGCGTCGCAATCAGCCTGCAATCCAATGTAATATTCTAAAGAAAATATTGTGAGAGTTTTGTTTGAACGCATTTCGTCTATCATAAACACAGCATTCGAAACAGAGTCCGCGAGAACGAGTCAGAGAAAGAGAGAGATGGCGAGAGAGCGCGCCAAACAAGGGAGTCAGACAACGGGAGACGTTCTTGGCATGGTGCCATCTGGATGATGTGCATACAGTACCTTCCATATGAAGTGGAGCGGGGTCATCTCGACGACTTCTCCCATGTTAGTGATGATGCGAAGGAAGGTGGCTTCCTACAATTAATATTCTTACTGTAATTTTTTCATTTAGTAAGATTTAAATACAAAATATTGTAATGTTTGAATCCAATGTATGTACCTGCTTAGGTAGTCGGTGCTGCCAACTGACGATCTTTGTGAAGGCCGGCTGAAGATAGATATACAGTAGGAAAAAAAAGGAATAGGTTACTACTCACTGGGCAATATCGTCCCCCGCTTCGTCTGGTTAGCAGCGATGCTTTACACAATTTGAATACTCGTTGTCAGATCCAGACGCGATTCGAATCGCATGATGATTTCAGAGACACTTACAGTTCCTTCGTGAATGGTGATGATTTCTTCTCCGAGTGACAGTTGGTCCATTCGACGAAGACCTCGGCTAGTTTCCACTTCCATCTCGCCTGAAAAGTTGGCGCTTCACATCTCAAACTGATGCGGCATCGGCCAAGAAAGGCCAGACAAGATCATTCCTATCGAAGGAGCAAACTCTTACCGGTGAAGCAAGCGGGCATTGACTGGCACCAGCTGTATGAGCAGCTCTGCACTGGATAATAGTAACCGGGGGTTATGACGGGAGTGATCTGCTCTCCGACCTGCGCAATATATTGATTTATTTTAGTCCTGTATTTGTGGTAACCAGGTCGGACACGTTTGCCGAACGATATAATGTGCCGGGGAGTATGACACTGGTTTTGCCTGATCTTTAGAGATCATCCCATCTCGTTGATCTTTTCCTGTTTGATACTCTGTCTAAGTCCCGCTCTTGGATATCTATTTCCGGATGTTCATCTCAGCTATCGCAAATCATTGCGATCAGCATCGAATCAGCACGCGGAACGTTTCGTTATAGCAAAAACTTCATCAAAGGAAACGATCCTTTGGCACGGTATTACGAGAAAATTGTGTGTCAATGGAATCAGTATCTGACCTGCACGTATCGATCGTTGTAGCTGCTCGGCGGTTGATAGTTGGTGACCGAATTCTGGTTGACCTATAAGAAAATACGTTTCGATAATTTATCGTGGACTAAATTGTTAGCTGAGTAGGTCTGAGTAGGTCTAAGAGATCCTTACTGTTCGATTATTTTCAATGCAACTCACCTCATCGAATGATCCGGATACGGCACCGTTCTTCTCAATGGGAATTGGGGCACTCGTTGGCTGAGCTTCCACAATTGGCTGATGGCGCTGAAATATATAATACCTAGACTACGTAGCCTTATGAAATCATATAACCTAACTGGAATGGCATTTCTTTATTTTGTTTCATAATCCTTTACAATTATAGATTATATACGAAAATGTAGCTGCCTGTTTACCTCAACGACAGGTGGTGGATTGGGAGGGGGCGGGAGGTTGGCGGTGACGTCGTCATTCGACTCGGCAGTCACAACCTTATCGAGGATACGAGCGATCTCCTCACGCTGGTTGATCTCCACTGCAAATAGGCTTGTGCATTCTCTGACAGTTCTAGAGGGGATGTGCGCACCTAACTTATGTATAATTTAAATGAGAATCTCATAACGATTTTTATATAGTTCAAAAAAACTATCTGTTTAGTGATTGATTGCCTACCTTCGATGAGCTCCTCGGGCGGGTCAGGCAGGCAGTTCATGCGAGCAACAGTCAACTCGTAGGCCACGCTGCAAAATAGAAAGAATTACCACCAAGTACTAGTAATTCATGCCAAGTGGGTGATGGATGTCATAAACAAGGAAGAAAGACGTACGATCCATCCTCGCCGCTGATCTTCCTGACGTTTTTGATGAGATCGAAGCCCGTCTGACGACCGTCACGGAGAACTTCTCCTTTAAAAATAAAGATTAAACTTGCATATGTGCTACCCAGCCTCTAATAACAAAATCGTGCATTGAACATCGGCGAGATATGTTTCACGCCAGTGTGAATGGCAGAGTGGCCAGTTGTAAAATGCTGTTTCATCGATTGGCGTTCTACAAATATATATATATATATAAAATACCAACCTCCCGAGTAAACTTCGCCCGCATGGACGACCGGTCGGCCCACCTCCGCCGAGTACTTTAGAGAATCGTAGCGGCAGCACTGCAGCTTCAGACTGCAATAACAATTATTACATCACCACTATGTAATAACTACTTCAACTAAAAGTATCGCAAACTGACTCGACTCCATCGTACTCAAATCCTCCGACCCATTCAACCGTGGCAGCGCAAGTCTGCGAGTCGGAAGAGGAGGAGCAGCGGGCGCGCTCAGGCGACGCGTCCTAGAGTAGCATTTATTGATTTCCGATCCAACAGTAGAACTTTTTTTATTTTTTTTTGATTCTACAGTAAGCTTAAATGATTCTGTTGTTAGTTATGTTATATCCTCACTTTGAATCGTAGGTACCTCCTCTGATCATCTCCTTCCCTGAGAAAGACGGACTCGGTGTATTTTTCCTCCTGAAACGTTCCTTTCTCATTTCAATTTTATTGTTATTTATTTCAGGCAATAGCGCTCAGATGAGGGTCGTAATTTCATATGTTGTGTTCACTATTGGGGTTTCCCTTACTTCCTCGTTGCAAGATAGAGTTGCGACCGGCTCTAAAGCCGTGGATTACTCATAACAAATGAGTGGGATTCGCTGTGTGAGAGTTCCAAAGAACAAGGACGTCAGAGGGGGCGATTCTTTCTAGAATGAGAGGGCTTATTGTGTAGAGAATGGGTGCATTGGGCGTCCATTCAGAGGAAATTTTGAGCACCAAAAGGCCGATGACGAGTGGATAACAATGGAGAAATAAACATGTCCACTCTCGTATGAATCAGAGTTACATGATGTTTGTTCACAACTGGAAAAGTTTTAAACGGGGCAATCAAATCCCTCGAAATAGCACCAACTGCTTATGAGCAATTGGGAAAAACACAACGCGAATCTGTTTTAGCTATAGTGACCTAAATTCGATTCAAGGATGGTAATGGGGGGTATATTAAAATATATATTATTTATATTTCAATTCAAATCGTTGGCTTTGCTCACCCCTTCTCCGCCCGATCCGTATCCGAAGCACTGCGGCGTGGCGCATCCAAGCACCGGTTCACCCTCGGCGGAAACCTGTGAAACGAACGGTTAAGTGTTGATTCCGGTGCGAATTCGCTCACCTCAAATCGGAAAGGGATGGCGCCGGAGCCGCATGATCCTCCACCCGCAGCCACTAGAGTGCTACTGATTGATAGAAGAACGATAAGTCGTCGTATCATTACTGCAAAGCGAAACGTAACGAAAGTTTTGGAATTACCTGTAGAAAGTTAGAAGAATTTCCTTAACAATTCCATCTGAAATAGAAAATATACCATCGTTAGGGAAAATGGTGGAAACACGTGGTAAACTATAGTAAATTCTCACCTAAAATAGAGATCGAAAGGGTGGTAGATCAGTGAGTGATAATAGAGGTGATAAGGGAGGAAAAGTGAAAGGGTAAAGCTCTGCTGGGCGAAAATGGAAAGCGCGAAAGAGATAAGAGAGAGATCTCGAACGAGTTCGGGAGTAGTCCGGAGAGGAAAAGGAGAAGAAGAACTGTCCCACTTTGAGGAGGAGAGAGCTCATCTATCGCCATTTATCAACGAGATCGAGAGCTGCAAAAACAGTGAAGGAACAGATCTGCCAATCGATCATCGATGGAAATTTATTTGAACTAATTTGCTAATATATAGCCATTTCTATGAGTAGTACAAATAATAGAGTTCGAAACTGCAATAGGTATGACTGTTTCGCTCCCTTACCGCCACACAGTCATGCCCCTCCTGAGGAGCAGCAGTAACGGCCTCAGGGATCTCTCGGAATTTAGATTACCAAACGGATTCCTGTAAATTGAAATTAGCTAAGAACCGAATGGGATCAGTACCGTTGTCTACTGGAAGTTTCGACCAAGTTTTTTGTCATAAATTTCTGCATGCCAGCAATATTCCACGAATTGTTTATGGTCGTATCTACTGGTTGAAACTACCACCGAGTCAACTCGTCCTGACGTTTCCTTTTCTCTTTCTTTTTCTTGTTCTTCTTGCAAGAATGAGTGGAGCGAATCATGCAGGGGAGGGGGAATTCGTCCCCAGGGGAAGAGGAGAACAAGAGGAGGAGAAGGAGGAAGAGAAGAGACAAAGCGACTGTTCCCACCACGAGTGATGTCATTGTTTTCATCCCTTCCTGACGACATTTTCCAGATAAGATTGAGTCGCCGTCGACGTCGTTGAAGGTTCTGAAAAGACTTTAGGAAGAGAGCCCCAGTAAACAATGGCTCTAATTCCCTCTTGCTCTCAAAGGACTAAGGAAGTATCTCCTTCCCCTCATTTGAACGGTCATATTTTGGTAGGAGTTTTCTCTAGAGACGCAGCGCCAAACAGACATCGGCCTACGCTCAGTTTGCGGGCGCATTTCTCGCTGTTATTTCCCGTCCCATTTTCGAACCCCCGCTTCTTCGTAGCTTCAGGTGACGAAATGTCCGGGTCGACTCGGGTTTCACATCAGAAATTCGAGGGGGGGGGAGGAATCGCGACCCCTCCCTACACAGAGCGGGCAGTCTCCGACTTTCCTTACTCTGGAGATATTGTCTCCAGATGAGAGAGCATGTGAAAATGAGATATGGAGACATCAAGTCTCCCAATATTGGTGAACACTCCTGAGTAAGGAAAGCTGGAGACTTCGCGCTCTGAATAGTCTTTGACTTCCGCGTTTCCTTATGCTGTCCGGTGGGATTTCCATTGGGAGGAAACGTACGCTCAATCATGCCCGCCCTTCAGTAGACATGGATACATAAGTTATATCTCGAGCTGACTATAACGAGTATTGGATACTTTTAAGCGGACAGCTTGTACCGCAATTTCCGCCGTTTTGTTTTTACAGGTTCTGGTGGGTTCAGTAATTCGTTCATCTATCATTGACCCTGCTTGAAAAACAAATTAGACCACCAGACCTACCGGGACTTGCATAATGAACTGGCATAAATCCAAATTCTGGAGAGTGGTGCCTCCTTTAGGAAAAAAACCAAACCTCTCCCGCCAGTAAATGCAAGAACGAGCGAATTGCTTATTGTTTCCCTGATTCCCAACAAACAATGCGATCTCACGCTTGACTGGCGGAAACGCGGACGTCGCTCGCGCGAGATTTCCCCTCGACCACTCTTCCTTCTTCCTCGCCCATTAACCATGCACGGAATAGTTAATGCCACACCTGCTATGACGTCAAACTAAAAGCATGATTGTGATCTTTCGATGTTTGAAGACACGTTGGTACAGCTATGGAGATCGCGTCATTCTTGGGCCAAGGTCCATTTAGGGTGGTCAGAAGCGAGAGAGTGTGTCTCTCTCACGTTAAAATTCCGTTTCGCCCCTAATCCCTTTCTGGACGCCTTTTTTTGGAACAATATGGGCTTCGTTGCTAACCACATGCCGTCCTTCTTTCTTTCTTTTTTTGAAGTGGTCTCTGACTCCTGCAAGCCCCTCTATTCACACTGAACAGTGTTCAGTGAGCACAATGCCTTCCGTTGCTTACGATCGTCGATTTTTATTCATCTAACAGTAACCACTTACATCAATCCAACCCCCTCACGAACGGGACTAAACAGACAGGTACTGTGTCTCCGATCGTAGTTCTTTGATCATTTTGTATCCTTTATCTCTGTTTCATCTCTCTTCCTCCGCTTTCTAATTTTCCCCATCTACTATTTTGCTAGATGAGATCATACCTCTTCTTGGGACTCACTCACTTTCACACACTATCTCGCTCCTGACCCCTTCCTGGAGGCTTGTGAACTATGACCGCGTGTTCTGAGAGAACGGACAAATCTCGATTTCTCTCCGCTTCCTCACTTCTCTCTTCTCCCTTTTCTCGACTCGCCTTTCAAATCGCATTTTGCCCAGTCTCGTCTCTCAGATGAACTCTTCTACATGAGATGCGCTGAGATTTCTGCCCTGCTCGTTCCTATTCATCCCTCTTTTCCATCCTCCAGAAAGGGGTCAGGAATGATAGTGCGTGCAAATAGAGAAGTTTCTTGGGCTGTTGCACTCTTTCTCGCCAGAGCGCCTACGTAGGAAATCAAATTTGGCAGTGACGGCATATTTTGGCAGTTTAAAACGTAGTGTGACGTATCCATCCTGAGCATCATCTAGACCAAAACAAAGTTCCTAAACACGGGTTCATCCACTTGTCTAGTCATGAAAACCCGCAAGAATGCGTTCTTGGTGTAAGTGCTCTGGTCTCTTATATGGGCCCATTCGCCTCGGAATTATTTAGCCTCTTGCAGTACATCTCGCAGTTCTATATCTGGCTGCGAGCTATTTGGATTTTGGATTTAATACTAACTTTTTTTCCTGTTTTTTTTGTTCACGGCAGTTCCACACTCCAACGTTGTTAGTTGATAGATGAAAATTACAAAATCGTACCCCCTCCATTTTTTTCTGGATTCAGCGTGCCAAACTAACCCAAACCCTTCTCCCAGTTTGTGATGTGTCTGATAGCGAGTATCGTTGCCTCCTCACTTTTTTCAGTTGCCGCCAATTCTCAGGGGAAGGAAAGATGGGAGAGGGGAAAGGTCGCTATATGTTTCTTCTGCTTTTCTGGGAAAAGCGATGACTTGGAAGAATAATGAAACGTTTCCGCTTCTGGGAATATGACCCGGTTGTCTAATGTTCTTGGAAATTTTGCAAATTTCTTGGTGAACTTTGCGAGTCGGCTTTTGGCCCTATCGAGTGTCTCGCTCACGGATTATGATGTTACTAAGATTTGTTTAGCACATCAAATTGATACTTCTACAAATTTGATGTTTTGATAAGGGCTACGTGCTTAGGCGTCGTTCGCTCTCAATAAGTCAACTAGACTTCTTTCAACATTTTTAAAGAACACTTTCTTTGCCTATTTCACGTCAATATAATACTTGGAAATGTTAATATTTAGTTTTTTTTCGGACGCATGAAAGTGCTACGTGCTCATGCCTCGTTCGCTCTGAATAAACTTGTCAACGAGACTTCTCTCAGACTTCTCTCGTCCTATTCTCAGAAGTGTGATTCTCGCCCTCTCTTCCTCCTTTTCTCATCAGTTTTGCATGACCCCCAACTGAATCTTTATGATCTGATCTTCTCAGAAATGAAAGAACGCTAGCACTTCCGGGGCGCTCTTTTCTTGTCGTTTTGTCTTTCAGTCTTCGATGTCTTCCCTCATTCCGACATCTGTCTCCTCACATCACATGAATCCATACCTCCAGAATGGGGCCAGGGCGAGATAGTGTGGCGAATTGAGAGAGACACACACTCCCTTGCCCGGCCCCTTTCTGGAGGGCTTGTCTGCATTTCGTCAACTCGCATCTGTCTCCTCCTCTTCCTCCTTCTCGCAGATCGCCTGAACAATACATCATTCAGCCCCCATTTTGTCTCGAAGACTCGCACCATTTTACGGGATGTTTTCTGACCATTCAATTACGAAATTTGTCTCGCATCATTCTCCAATGCATCTCAAAACCCAAAAAAAACCCTGTCCAGAAATAGTTCGAAATGGGGAATTCACAGTATCTAATTTATTTTTTTAAAACACTAATAAAACAATAGCAGCTAATTAGGCACTTAACAGATGCTCATTAATTTCTGCTATTTTTGTTTCTTGTGTTAGTTTACGGCTTTCGCACTTCCTTCTTTTGTTTTCACTCTGGTTGAACCTTTCCTCACCTTTCAAGCGATTCTTTATGGACAGTAAATTCGCCCCTCTCCGTCAAAACACACTTCAAATTCATAACCCTTCCCCCTCCCCCTTCCTGTTCACGGTTTGATAAATTCGGAGAGCCCCAGAAAGAGAAAGAAAGGCGTGAAAACAAGAAGAATGAAGTCAATCAAAGAGGAAAAGAGCGAGAGCGAGCTGGGGAGGAGCAAGAGAGACTCTCGCGCGTTTCCATCTCTTTCCCCGCGGCCCCCAGTTTCTCCACCAAATTTGCCTCATTTTACGAGTTTTTGCAGCGCTACACCGGTATTGTGAGGCTGTTTTTGCAGCGCTCGGGTATTGTGATGCACAGTCGTGACTGTTTTTGTTCCTCCTTCTCGTCGCAACCCTTTTATGATCCCCGCCCAATCATGCCTCCAGAAAGGAATTTGGCCGTCGGAGAAAGGATGTTGAAGTGTTAGAGCAAGTAGATACATTCGAGAGAGGCCCTCTGATTTTTATCCACACTATCGCATCCGACCACGTTTTTGGAGAGGGATGGGATCATATGCGTTCCTCCCCTCGTGATTCTCTAAGATCTCTCTACACAATAGTATCGCACGACTCTCCCTTTCCTCCCATACCGTAAGAGTATCAGATTCCCTCTGCCGGTTTTCCTCTTCCGTTTCTTTTCCTTTACTGTTTTCGCTTTTTGGCAGCCGTTCTTAGCGGCTCATCGCGCTTTTCTGAGCACCATTTTGTTTTCCAATTTGCGCCCCCAAGAACGAAACAGTGCTTAGGAAAAGTATCAGCAGTTTGTTCGTTACGAGTCTTCTGCAGAGCGCGAACTCTTTAGGAGTCCTCTGGAAGCAACACTATATTCAAAAGAGTTCGGTCGCTACCCCGTGCATTTCACATACAATCATAGACAGTTGAGTTAGCTAGATATGTTAGACAATTCGTGTTGTGTGTACTTGCTCGTCTTTCGTTGAACGAGCTTTGTGTATTTTTTTCAATAAATCGGCGACTCGTTCAGGTTCTATGCTCCTTGTTCGATGCGGGATGGAGCAACACAGTTCTCTCCAATGCCCTCCCTCGCATTACTCACGACGATTATCACTACGGTAAGTACAGTATCTCAATTACAGTATCCCAGTGAAAGCTCCATAAAGGGGTCAGGAGCAAGAGACTTTCTGAAATATTAGAATAATGCGATTATGAATGATCGATTAGGAATAGTGCGTCTAATCAGATAATATTCATCGCAAAAGTAAGTATTCGATTCAGGTAACGTCTACGATAATAGAGGCGCAGGCTCCGTGTCAGTATGATCTACCATATACCGACACATTCCCCATCTATTGCCAACTGAACTACCATGGGGTGAGAGTCTCAAAAGCATTAAATAAATAATACTTAAAATTCCAGGCCAAATATCTCTGTGATCCCTCGGGGATGATGTCTCGAACTGAGGTAAATCTTTATCATTTGCTAAGCGAGAATCGCGTGCGTGTTTTAATGCGTTTAGTTATTCAAGAACCACTGGAAAAGTGCTGCAAAGGAGAGAATCGCTATCACAATTTAGATCGACGTGATCATCTAAAGCGTACGAAACTCCTGTTAGATGAATATTGGAACTCTGAAAACTAAACAAAGTACTAAGAAAAAGAGCGTTATAACTTTTACATTCTACCACGGTCAGGACAATTTTGTGAAAAAGATTTCTTAATTAAACTTTCTATTTATCCAAAACACAGGTGGATCTCCTCGAATCTTCCGTTTCTTCTCTCAATCTCTCGTCTGCATTCTGCCAACCCCATTGTGGAGGGAAACAACTGAGAGTGGCCGTGGTGTTGGAGGACGTCGCCAGTTTGCATGGGTGAGACAATTAGAGTTATGCACTTAGTCAGTTAAATTTGCTAAGTTAAGTCTGTTAAGCTGTCTTATCTCTTGATTCCCCATCGACAGGTTGATGAGACTGTGTGCAGAATGGAGATTTATAAGGATGTAGACTGCTACTCTGGTCCAGACGGAAAATGCCTCCAGTCTAGGTCATTATCTCATTCCCCGTAGGAAATGCAACCTTCACCGAGCTTCCTGCAGGAAATATATTCCACAGCAAGAGATCATTATAGGCATTTGCATTGAAGGTTTTCATTGAGAAATACTCCTTGGCTAGATATTGTGAAAGAGATGCTTATGTATATTGAGTATTTTTTTAAATCGATTTTTAAATTCAAAAAACTTTGCCGAAATATTTTCGGGAATTTCTTGTGGAAATTTGTTTTTTCGTAAAATTTATTTTGTTTTAATTTGAGAGTAAAGTGGGAATTAGTACGCTGAGAATCAACTATTGCATTCTTATCTTCTTTGATAAGCCATTGTACAGACAGGAGTGAACTGGCATATTATCGGAGTGTCCGGAGTGAACTGGCATATTATGCGCTGGCCTTAGCAGTGACTCCCTCAGGACTAGGAGTCTAGATAAGGGCCTTTAGCTTTTACAAAAAAAAAAATTGTCCATTTCAGTCTCCAATCGTGTTCTCAATCCGTTTCTCCTCTACTCATAGGATCCCCTCGGCCACCCTCCTTAATTGCCGCGTCACTCGAGTTTGCCAGGTTCGATCACTGTTATCGATTGATTGCTATATTCTGCAGACATTGGAAAAAAAGATGAAAAGAAAACAGAAATTAGTCACTTATTCGCAATTCTCCGATCAAATCGCAATTCTCAAAGTGGTTTACAAACTAGAAATGATCGAAAATACTTTTGCGAGGTAACACAAATCCAGTACATTCAATAGGACGGGTGTAAAAAGTGCATAAAATGCAAAAAAGTGTTTCTATTATTTGCACGAAATTTCGAATTACAAAAATATAAAAAATTAAAAAAATAATTTAATTTAAAATCTTTCAGATTGGTGAATGAGCACTGGGACGAAGCTGCCCCCGCCGATCTTCTAATCGTGTTAATCAAGTATGTTTCAACCACAGATCAACATCATATTATTATCATTTCTTTTCACTTATTCATACGGTGGCAAAAAAGGAAATAAAATAACTCTTTAAATCAAATTAAGATTTGTATTATTATCTATTTATTGTATGCAATATTAAGTGATTGATCTTAGAACCTGGCACCCGTCCCATCTTCATCGCCCCATTGTCGTACCCTACTTCACGTTAGTTTATTTTTCATTTTTTGTATTTTTATTTAAATGTATGGCATGAAAATTTGTAATATTGTCATGAAAAACTGATGGGGAGCTTCTTACAGAGTTTCGCACTCTTTGTCTATCGGTACGTGACAATGTGTGTGTGAAATCTAGGGTTCATTAATGATACACGAAAAGCCAAAAAAATCGGGTGAACTATAGAAATTATTTTGTTCCACTTTTTTTGGATTTTCGTGTATCATTAAGGAACACTAGCGAAATGGAGATGTCGTCGTCTCACAATTCGGAGTTAATTGTGTTGCAGACGTCGCCTCGCTCGTCTCTCTCGTTACTCGGTGGGAATGTTCATCAGTCCTCGGCAGACTTATCTCGAGGTAAGCATTGCAGAGACAAACTTGGAAATGTGACATCGGTGAGCATGCTCAAGTTGCCCCAAGTCTAATACTATCTTATATATATTTATGCGCGTTCAAAGAAAACGCGGTTACAAATAGAAGGAGGAAAAGGTAAATGAGAGACGAATGTACGATAACGAAGTGAGATCATGAGAGGTCGGGGGGGGGGTCACGTATGATGGGGAAAACTTGATTCCAACTTGGAATTGCGCACTGGTGGACAATGAATACGAAATTACAATTAATTTTTAATAAAAAAATGGTTTCACCATGAACTCAATTTAGGCAGTTAGTCCAGAATGTCGTGCCTAGTATATTCATTGCAAATAACTGTTGGTCTTGTCTACTTTCATATCGCTTTTAGACATATTTATTGTATAATCCAGGCGCTCAAGGAGACATTTGCGCACGTCGGCAAACTTCTCGCCAAGAAAGAGCAGATCACTATCGTAAGCGAAATTTCTTTTTAAAAATTTGAAATTCTTTTGCATTTATTGAAATACCACCAAAATTTGTCACAGACACAGCAAAAATAACTCCATTTATTAATATTTTTAATTCAGATTCCCAAGCCGACTACCGTACCTCGCTGGGTGATCTACTCGACAGTCGCACTACTAGCTCTCGTGATATTCTCCGTGCGGCTGGCCAATTGGGTGTCCAGGAGAATGAATCGAGCAAGGGTGAGTTGCGTCATCACTAGGAAATTCCTCCCAGGATACCTGAAATCGAATGTGATCAAATGCTGAAAATGATGACTTTCAGATGATTTATTCGAGTTAATATTAGAAATATTTTTATGAAGTACAAAGGGTAATATTCAAATTAGACCATTGTAAAATAAGTATATTTTTTGTAGAAGCCCAAGTGGAACACGCATTCGTACAAGGCCGACAGTCGATTTCGTGCCGGATTCGCGGGTGGAATGATGATACGAAATGAGCAGTCGAGAAAGAGCACAATGATGTTCAGGCGAGTGATCTTTGATCTTTGAACTTCTTTGGCGCCAAGGGAGCGAAACAGTCGTGCCTCTGACAAATAAAGTATTGTAGTGTTATAAAATATTTTTTCGCAAACAATTTTTGCTCGATCTTTCATGCTAATTGACGTGCAAAGCAGTCACAAAACTTTTTCATGCAAATTAATTATAATTATTAATTTAATGATAAACTATATTTCAGAAGCTTCAACAAGCGCAACGGGATTCCCACCGCTCAGCGAATTTAGTTTGACCCAGAATTCATTCGATTGTAAACTGGTAAATTCAAGATCTTTCCTGCATGCTCAAGTTCCATGACCGAATATTTCCCCGACGTGGTATCTCATAGGCTGCATTATTAGAGTTTGAAATTCGGGTAAATAATTGGATCAGCTCTCTTCATTTCACACACTATCACCAATCGACATTGAGACTGTGTGAAATGAAGAGATGACATCATTCCAAAGGCCGGTCAACCTTACAGAAAGGGCTTTGGAGTGAGAGAGTGTGTGAAATCGAGAGGGACTATCTCACTTTAGCATACTCTCTCGCTCTAACCCTGGTCTGTAGGTTTGGAATCATTTGAGATCTAATCCAATTATTCGCCCGAATTTCAAACTCTCTTGTCGTTGTATTGCTTTGATAAATAGTGCTGAGGTTATTTCGAGTGAGTATTGAAATAAATTGTCTTTTTTTTCTCGTTCTCTGGCATTTTGTTATTAGCTGGCACGATGCGGTTTCACACCGCGCATTCAATATGATGAAATGGGCGCGAAATCCGCACGAATCCCGAGCGTTATCCGCTATTTACCTCAGCTTTTAGCGTGCGCGCACGAGTTCTCGCTTGATATATTACTCATATAACACCACGAGAAGAAGCCTCAGAGGGTATTTATACCTGCGTAATTCGGTTGGCAACGTGCTTCAATATTTTCACGGGTATGACTTTCAGCATCATTCAATCAGATAACTTATCCCACAAATTTCTGATGTCCTACACTTCTACATTTCGTGAGTGTATTCTCTTGAAATGAATAATTTACAACATAAATAATACTTATTCTTCGTTAAAATTACAGACAAATCAGGAACCATTTCATTCATTCATTGGACCTCTTGAAAGCACAATTCATTCCCGATCTCGCCCCATCCCGTCAACAGTTTCATCCATCATTCATGCTAATCTTTGCGAATCCACCACAACACTTGAACGAGTGCTGTCTCTCTATCTCGGTATCTCCCCCTTCCCCACACTCTTTCATCTCCCCTCTCTCATTGCTCCCTCTCAATTCATCACACTCTCTCGCCCCTTGCTTCTTGTTTACCGCTAAGGGCGTCTGCACTTGTTTACGCCTCGGGGCATAGAGGGAGAGGGGGGGGGGTGCCGGGTATCAATTGACCCGAGTGGGGCCAGCCGGCACCCCCTGTCTCCCTGGTACCACCCTCTAGAACACTGTGGCTATAACCTGGGTTGACTTGGTGTAATCAACGCCCATGGGCATAGCACCATATCTATCAGATCGTCCCGGTTGCGTTTCCTTCCATGTTTCATTTTTTAAAGCGTAGATGTTATTTTGTTACCAACAGATTATCCCCGGCGTAAATTTCCTAGTTTTCCAGATGTTGCTTTTTACTTCTACCTTTTATCCAAGGCGTTCTGATCGTTCTATGAAAAAAAGAAGACAGTTAGAGAGCGCGAAATTAGCATGCAAACGGACGATGGTTTCATAAGGAATTCAATTTTTGGCATTTTGCCCAGAACGACTTGATCTATACCTGTGATCTCTGGCGACTCCAGCCATCCTCTCACATAAGTGAGAGTGATCCTGCAGTGCATGTCCCTATTTTCGCTTTCTTCTCGAAACTGAAAGCCGGCTCTCCGCAGTCCGGCCCCGGAACCGTGAAATAGAGAAAGGATATAGAGCTTTCGATGTCCTCATTCTGTAAGTACCCCACTGACCACTCGATCGGCACTTTCGCTCTCTTTTCCACCACACAAAGCACCGCTGACCCCAATCTCCCTTTCGACGGTGAGAGAGAGAGAGAGGATTGAGGCTACCGAAGATCCTGTTCACAAACGAAAGCGAGAGAGTTTCAGAGGACGGATAGGTTTCATCCTGAATTGATCTGTGGTGATGCAGCGAATTTATTGATAAGGAATTCATAGATATTATAACGTTGAAATAAAAAAAAAGACTTTCTGTCGCCGCTTATCTATCTTCCTTGCCTTATTGACAATTTTAATTGTTTAAATAAAGAAGTACCGCTTTGCAGCCCCATATAGCGTGGTTGCTATCTAGTGTAAACTCACTTGACATGGAGCACCTTTTTTTACATTTGCAATATTTATTTAAATTAGGGATGGCTACTCGAGTAAGATAGCAAATTCTTGAAGGGGATTGCCTCATGAACCCATGGAGACGTTCCAAATTCGAATGGTACGTCTTGACTAATTGTTAGAACCATGTCACGGCGTTCTGGTTCGTGTATGAAAATTGAGGCAAACAATCAGAGAGCGCGAACATTTTACCTTAATGAGCAGTGGTCTCACCACGAATTAAGATTTGGCATTTTGCCAGCAGAACGCCGCCCTACCACGCTTGGATCCTGTTCTCGCTCCATGTGGCTCACTCTCATTTGGGTAATCGTGTCATACCGATCGTCTCGCGCTCGATGCAATCCCGGATACACTCTAAGATTCTCTCTCTCTCTCTCTCTCTCTCTCTCCATCGAGAGCGAACCCTCCTCAACAGGTAGCAGAGAGAGCCATTAGCCCACTTTCACTATTCACTCCCACATCCTTTCCCTTTCTCGACTCGCGAGTTCACTTTTTTAAACATTTTCCGTGCCTAATGTTTCTAAAATTACTAATTTGAATTCGCAATTATCCTACTTCCACTATCCATCATATATTTCCAAGCTCCAGAAAAGGTCGCGAGCTACGTGAATGCGTGTAAAACCTAAGGGTACTTTATCAATTTCGCGCACTCGCTCCTAGCCCCTCTCTGGAGATTATATCAGACGGTGAGTCGATGCGAACTGTATCAGACACTGATCAACTATCGAAACCGTCCACCCTCAATCCCTCTCCCACACCTCCCCCTCTCCCCTGGGGGTCATTTTGATGTGTACTCTCAATCTAGAGAGGGGACACCCTCCGAACCTCCGAACACCTTTCCCATCTGCTCTCTCTCTCTTCTCTTCTCTCTTTGCTCTTTTTTCTCCTGCAGATTCTCTGTCCCCTAGGTGCGCCCTCTTTATCTCTCTCTCTCTCTTTTCTATCTCTCTCTCTCTTTTTCTATCTCACTCCCCCCTTTCACCCCATCTTTTGACCACTCTGTCCTTGGAAACCCCCGAAAAAAATCAGGCAAAAACGGTCTACGCTTTTTTGCTTCAGTTTTTTGCCAAGGTCAGTGATTTATGTCGTTGATATTGTGTAAGGGCCCGGTTCACGGGTTATGGTTTTTCATAAGTCTAATGTGTTTTGATAGTAATGTTGCATTAATTGTCGACGCACTAGCATTATGAGAGGGCAAAAAATCGTTCGACTTCGCATTCTCTCCACCGAGCCATTCGCGAGATCTGTAAAATGGGGAGACTAATGCTGCGCAAATTTCATGGGGTGCAAGGTGCAAAACAGTTTTATGCACCCTTTCATAACTTTTTTCCTAGTGAAGCTACAACTTCCAAACTTGATACAGGGATTGCAAGCTACGTTTGGATTATTTTCCTTTTTGATTGGTGAGATTTCGTTCAGTTTGAGCTGAGTTACACTAGTTTTCCACCCTCAGAGTGTGGAATTCCACCCATGAAATTTGCGCAGCATAACATCATAGATAGCCTTGTCGACAGTGAATCCAACAGTATTGCCCCTTCTTTGTCAAGACATTTTATAGGAGTCTTCCTCCCAGATTTATTATCTCTCCGAATAGTTCGGACATCTGCCATTATTTACTACAAGACTGCTGACAGTTGGTCCCCTTTTGTCCTATCGGAATGGGTCATCTTATGGAATCCGTGTTTTAGTATCCGTGTTTTAGGAGTCAGACGCCAAAATACAGATTTCTCTGCAGAATGTCTGCGATTAGGCCAATTTCTGTTCAATGCACAAGCAATTTCGAAAATCGTAGCTAATTCCATCAATATTTCTGTAGTTTCTTCACATTCGAACACATTTGATGGGCGATTTCGTTCCGTTGCAATTAGTTCCTTTCATTTCTCTCTATCATATCACTGTGATTGATATCGAGATGGCGCAATTCTCTCTCTCTCTCTCTCTCTCTCTCTCGCCCGCTCCCCATCACTCCCGGAATACCGGCTTCTCCCGCAATGGAAGGGAGCGAGCGAGAGCGAAAAAAGCGCTGGAGGGGCAGCGCAAGCTTGAGTTGACGAACTCTATCGCCCGAGAGAGAGAGAGAGAGCCAGTTCGTGAGAAATAGGTCAGAGAAAGAGATCCAGGCAGGGCAGATAGGCGAACACTTTCACTTATTAGCACTTTACGATAAACTATCCAGTTCACACCCTGAAATCCTGGGGGTTCGTGAGATATCCTGTGCTACTGGCACATTATTCCACGGCCCGAGTTACCAGAAAGGGGTCGTGAGTGAGAGAGCGTGTACGAGTTAGAGGGTCTCTTGTTGAAGGCCCCTTTCTTGATATTTGAAAATGCAGAACAATAGCCTATAATAGGATACATTTTCCCGCAAAGTTAATGCTGAAACATTTCGTAAATTTGCCATTGAATTCTGGAATCTGAATCCTCTAAAGTCTTTGGCGTTGTTGGTGCTAATTCACTGCGCCTTCCCTCCTCTCCAGAAAGGGGTGAGAGACGGGGGCTCCCTCTTAGTTTACGCACTTCCTCGCTACGGACCCCTTTCTGGAGACTCGTCGCAATATGAGCTGGCTGGTGATGCCAATTCGCTGTGATGATCATGCTGATGAGTAATCCCTCCCTCATCATATATGAACACACACTCGCATGCTTTCGCAACCCTGTCATGCTCCTTCTCTCTCTCTCTCATTTCTCTTCCCGGGAGTGACCAGTGGGGTCGGAACCGGTCTATGGAGGGGGTCGAAATGGAAAGGTCTCTCTCTCTCTCCCTCTCTCTCTCCATCCCGGATCCCCCCACCATTCGGGTCAGCTTTGCTCCTCCTCCTACTCTCCCTTTCGCATGCAATTTCGTGCACATGCGAGATGCTGTGGCCTCCTTTCACTATTCAATCGTTTTCGCCCCAAAAGTGCGCGTTTTCCCTTCAGGACCCTTTCACTTTTGAATTCTGCTCTGTAGAATCGGGCTGTTATATTGCGAAGGTTACAGTAACCCGCTATTCTACGGAAGTTTAAGCTGCAGTTGTAGTGTTCGTAGTGCACTTGATTGTATGTTGACCCCTTTCACTTTTCCTGCGCCCCAGGGCACTGTGCAGAATTTCACTGCTGAATTATACAGCAGCCGCAAAATAAAGCCAGGTTACTGTAGTTATCGTACATTTGTTCGCCTCCCTTCAATGTGTTTTTATACCATGCAACAATCGTTATCTCTCTTTCTCTGTCGAAATTGTTATCGCGATTTAGATGTTGCGCGATCGTGATTTTGAGTTTCAAAACTATTTCAAAATGTAAATGTCTCAGATGGATTCTCCTCCGTCATCTCTCACTCGGTCACTCTCCGTAGTCGTCGCTAGAGAAGACGATTCCATGTCGAGCGAGGGGTACTCACCGAGGTCACGGTGAGTATTTATTGATTATTTAAATATTTTTAAAATTGTTTGCAAAGATTATATCTTATTACTAGCAACAATAAAACAAACCGCAATGTTTGTTCGATACTCATTTCGGCTTTTGTCTGATCTGCTCACTTATTACCTTTTCCAAACCCTACCTTTGAATCCATGAAAAATGGCTGAAACAAGGTTACGATGATTTCAAAGTTCAACTCTTGCGCAACAATTTGGAAGCCTTTTGCAAATCCGCAGTGAAAGTGTGTCAATGCGCTTGAATTGCGCCCCCAGGCATTATTTCAAGCGCGCAATTTCGCTTTCTCTCTCTCTCTCTCTCTCTTTCGGAGTCCACTCGGTGACCTACATTTACCCCCTCGAATGTCCGGATTATCCGCCACCGATGATGCCACTATCTGTGGTCTAGAATGACAGGCTTTCGCTCTCTCTCTCTCTCTCTCTCTATCCCGAATGAGGACCGGTCACTGGCCGAACGCGAAAACATCTCCGTTTCTGGTTATCCCAACCGAAGAACCCGGGCATACTGTAGAATCAAGCATACTGTAGTATAGAATCAATAAGATGCGCTTTCAGGGACGAGGATTACGGTCCGTTTTACGAGAAGCGACGGCGCACGGGCATCGAGGTGGGCGCCAAGCGGCGCGGCGCCTCTGGCGCCGAGGCGGCGCTCGAGCAGCGCCTCCTCGCGCTCTCCCAGGAGAACGAGCGACTCAAGTCGCGGCTCGAGTCGAGGTGCGTTTATTTTCTTCCATATAATAGATTTTAAAATTCGGGAAAATGATTGGATTAGATCTCTAAAATTTGCGCATTCTCTATGCTGGTGAGAGAGTGTGCGAAATGAAGAGCACTGATCCGAATATTTACCCGAATCTCAAATAATTCCATATTATTGTGGAGGGTTGCGTCATCAAACTCAAGCATCAAACTCGGGGTTCATTTTTGTACATGTTGTTGCACCCTTATGGTGTACGATAAATAAATAAATAAATCACTATGCAATAATTTCGTCATCACTATGCAATCGTTAAGGACGGCGATGGACTCTCTGCTGTCCGGTCCTCTCCGTAATCATCACGTAATGCCCGATATGCCTGCCATGCCAGCGGCATCGGCAACGGCGGGAGGAGTGCAGGTGAGGAAATCAATCAATTTATTTTTGTTTATTTTATTTATATATTTGTCTAAAAATGCAAATTTTGCAACAAAAAAGGGTCGCCTTTTCATTGTGATTATTTTGGTTGAGATTCTGGCTATTGCGTCAACCCTAGCCAATAGAGAAAATCGAGACTCAATAATCAGGCCCTCTACGGCGCTCCCACCTCCGTCATCACCTCCCGCTACGGTCCCGTCATGGGTGCAGCCGGTCCGAGCTGCAGCACCTCTGCTGCTGCAGCCGCAGCAGCAGCCAACTCAGCTGCAAACTTGCCGATGCTGCAGCTGGCGCAGCTGCAGGCGGCAATCCAGCAGCAGGTGGGTAGAAGATGTAGGGCATCAGCTGTCTCCCATCTGTCGTTGTTGTGACACGTGATTTCAAACCTCCAGAAGGGAAAAACGCGAAATAGTGTGCAAAAGTGAGAGAGTCCTCGCCACTTTGCACACTCCTTCGCTACTGGTTCCTTTCTGGAGGTTTCACCATTGCAGGGAAATGTACTGTAGTCGAAATCATAATCATTTTTGTAGTTTATAGTTTGCTCTTGCCAAGTTTTGCCTTTGCAGCTGCAGCTTCCCTCCCGTCCTCTCATGCCCTCCACTTCTTCCTCCTCTTCTTCCCTCCTTCTCTCCTCTTCTTCAGCCTTCCAACCTTTCTCAGTAATCAAGAGGAGTCCGGAGAGACAAAGCGACAGGCCAATGGCACCCGACAGCAGTACCAATGATTATCGTGAGTAAATTTACCTCCAGAAAGGAGTCAGTAGCGAGAGAACGTGCGCAATGGATAGGGTCGTTCATAGTTCATCCAATGTTTTCAGCAGTTCTGCGCACCTTGGGGCACTGCACCGACTCGGCGCCATCCGGCGCCGGACCGAGCAGCAGCAGGGCTGGCGCGGCGCCAGCAGCTGCCTCCGGCGGCCTGCTCTCGGCCATTCTGAGCGCGCCACCGCGCACTTCTCCGCACGTGCCGCGCAGTGCGACCGAGCACTGGAGTGGACTAGCGTCGCCCCCCAGGGTTAGTAGTTATTTATTTATTATATTATTATCACTGATAAAATGGCGCCTCCAATTGAAGAATAAATAATGTAAACTGGCACCGCCTTCATATGGAATGCAAGCTACGACGAAAATCGATAATCTGACTGCAGTAATTCCATCTTCGTTGCAGGAGCACGCCTGTTCCTCCTCGTCCAAATCCGACAACGAATCTGCCGCCTCCTCCTCTTCCCTTTCTCCCTCTGGTTCTGGTTCCTCCCATGGAGAAGGAGGACGATCGGGCGACCCCAAGAGAGTCAGTTGTTGATCTTTGATCTTTAGATTATCATTTTGATCTACCCTTTGAAGCCATCCAACTACTTAGATGTTTACATATTGAGCTCATCACATGATAGCTGTTAACGGATCCTGATCAAATTCAACCTTCTGATGTGATCGTTGAACTCTAATATTTGAACTTTGATCTGTCTCTCTATCCACCCATTTCAGCAGGCCTACATGGATAGACGCCGTAGAAATAACGAAGCCGCGAAGAGATGTCGTGCTAACAGAAGAGCCGTCTTCGAATTCCGATCCAATCGAGTTCAGGTACGGTAGATCTTTTGTTTACGGTAGGATACGATATCTACCGTATCTAACCATTTCGCGCCTGGAACCAATCAAACTTTGAATGAGCTCTTATTTGGGTGGTTGCTTGAACCCATTAGAAGAGTACAGGGCAGGGTGCATGTAGCAATCGATAATCGATAAACATACCGTAATCTACAGTACTCTACAGTTTCCTCAATTCAGGTTCTCGAGACCGAAAACGATTCTCTCCGGGACGAGATCGTAACCCTGAGGCGTGAGATCGACGCGTACAAATGCCGTCTAGTCGAGCGCGGCATCGCGGCGCCCGCGTCCACCGGCGCCCTCGTCGCGCCACCCTCGGTGATCTCGCGCGCGCCTGGCGCCCGCTCCTCCTCGCCCTCCTACTCCAGCTAGGCGCGCGCGCGGCGCTCGCTAGGAACCCATTTCAATCTGTGTCTGTATAAATCACCGTGCAATGTCTCCCCTTCACATTACTTTGCCTATAATAACATCATCTAATAATCACATGCAAATCCAAGCTTTACTTGTGTCGTTCTCTCGTTACTGGCGATAAATCCTTTTCTTACGTCATCCCTATGCAACACACTGGACTCGAAAGCGATCAATGACTCTGAATCTCCAAATCAAATTACCTCCAATCTCCAATTTGCGTGTCTAATCTCCCTCCCTTGTCTTCCCCCCACTCTCCTCCTCTTCCCCACTCTCTCCCCTCCCCATTGTCCGTGTCCCCCGATGCATATCCCCTCTCTGCCTCCTCCCTCCTCCTCTTCTCCCCTCATTCATCGTCTAGTCGTCGCTTCGCAATGGCCGACAAGTCCGCCTTCGTTCCCGTCGACGTCTCGGGCGCCGGCAAGAACAACGACGATGTCGACATGGACGACGAACTCTTCGGCAAGGTATACCTCCACCCCCGGTTGGATACCCCCACGGGGTACCCAGGTTTCGGTAGGCGACCCTTCTCGATGGGAGCCCCAGGTTACGGTAGTGGACTCTCTACTCCCATAGGGATACCCAGGTGACTGTAGTGAAGCCCCCCCCCTCTGGGATCCCAAGGTTATGGTAGGGGATCCTCATCCCCCCTCCAGGGTACGGTAGGGAGCACTCCCCCTTGATAGCCACTGGGGATCCCTATGATGCTGTAGTGGATCATCCATCCCTACGCCGGTAGTGATTACGGTAGTGGGCATTCTCCTTGATACTCCATGGCTGGGCTGTTACGGTAGCGGACCTCCCCCTCTAATACCTTTCAGATCCAGATTACGGTAGTGGATCCTAATACCCACTGGGTTTGTGTCACTGATGTGGGCCCTGCCAGGGGTGCAAGTGCCACGTGTGCATACGGGGGTACTGTAGTTGGTCCACCTTTTTAAAAGGGTACTCATCAAGGGAGCAAAGGGTACTGTACTTGCACTAATCAATAACTAATCGATACCGTATTGCAGAAGTCCGCGGCCAAGGCACCGGCTGCAGCCCCCGCCCCTGCACCCGCTCCGGCACCCGCTCCGGCACCCGCTCCTGCCGCCGCCGCGCCCACCAGTTCCCCCGGTGAGTACGGTAGGGTACGGTACCGTACACCTATCTTGGAATACGGTAGGGTACTGTTTGGGTATGGTAGGGAAGGCTACCGTACCCCAACTGTATCTAGTTCTGGGATTACTGTATGGGTATGGTAGTTTAAGCTACCGTACCCGGACAGTATCTAGGTCTAGGGGTACGGTAGCTTTTATTACTGTATTCTTGCAGCCAAGAAGCCGATCGTCTACCAAAAGTCGAAGACGTACGTGAAGACCAAGGCTGGACAGAAATAAAGTGTTGTCGAGAAGTCGTGTGATGTGATGCTCGTCGCCCCTCCCACCACCCACTCACACACATCACACCAACCCCTCCCCAATAAAGGACTACCGTACTGTGACCTAACTAATGTGGTGTAAATACAATATACTTTGTCACCAACGCGTTCTGTCGATGCGCATAACAGTGGGGTGAGGGAAAGTACAGTATCCGCGGGGTATTCAGCTCTTCTTCTTGGCTCGTTTTCGTTGCAGTCAATGTTGGGTCTACTGTCCACCTACTCACAATATTGGTCGCCTTGCACAATTTCCCGCCGACCGCTCCACTCCCATAGCAGCACTGAGAGTGACGAGGATTAGTGAGAAAAGGGTAAATCAGCTCACGTTTTTTTCCTCTTTTTTACGTAATCTCTAAGCCCTTCAAATATCCAAAAAGGGGTCTGAAAGAGGTGTAAGTAGGTGTATCTCGTTTCGCACTCTTGTTCCTGACCCCTTTCTGGAGATGTGTAATCATGATCATGTCCTATCTGTCCACGTTGCATATCTGCGCTATTTCGTATAAACTACAATGCACCGTAGCGTCTATCATAATCCCTCTTCCTCTTGTGTCTTTTTCTTCGCACGCGTTTTCTTTATCCCTTTCATTAGTGGCGTCCTTTCCACCACTGTATGAATAATATTTATTTCCATTTTAACACATTTAATTATATACTTATATATATTTTATGCAGTCAGAGATGATAGCCGACCTGGTGTTATATATAAGTCGATGTGACTACCAGGGTTCGGATCCCGTACACGTTTCAAGGCTAATTTTGCTTGCAAATGTTGCGACCGTTTTCCAATATTTGGAAGAATTTCAACCATTGCACCCAAAAAATCACTTAGTGTTTCAACTATTGACACTATTTGAAAAAATTTCATATATTGTAAATGTAATATTTGAAATTATCTCAAAGATTATTTTTCAGCGTCATGTCCTGAACAATGTTATAACGATTATTTGCATGGTTTAACTTTATTTCATCCTCTTAATAAAGACATACAATATAATGCTATACTGCAAATCAGTGGGACGAAGATGTGTGGGATCATATATCAAAACAGCTAATTGCTAAACACACAGGAGAATTCTAAAGCCGGTAGAGAGAGAAGAAAACAGTACAAATACACAATTCTGGCCAACACAATTCAGCACGATTTTTGCTAGGGTGCACCAGGATTGCTAGTTGATTGATCTGAGAAAGTATTAGCCCGAAAGGGGGTGATGACCTACACGGCAAAAAAGCTCGGATCCAAGATTCGCAATTTTTTCCCAAACAATGTCTACCAACTTCCAGAGTCCGGAAAACCTTCAAAATTGCGCAAAACGGACAGGGCTTCACTAGGGTGTACCAGGGGGTGCTGGTTGGGCGATCTAAGCAGGTATCAGCCCCCTCTGAGGACCCAGACTTTACCTCGAAAGTGGTAGAAACGCAGTTTCGTAACTTACTTTTCCCAACTTCCAGAGTCCGGAAAACTTTTGAAATGCATCAAAATGCGCACGATTTTTGCTAGGGTGCACCAGAATTGCTAGTTGATTGATCTGAGAAAGTATTAGCCCGAAAGGGGGTGATGACCTACTCGGCAAAAAAAGCTCGGATCCAAGATTCGCAATTTTTTCCCAAACAATGTCTACCAACTTGCAGAGTACCTTCAAAATTGCGCAAAACGGACAGGGCTTCGCTAGGGTGCACCAGGGGGTGCTGGTTGGGCGATCTAAGCAGGTATCAGTCCCCTCTGAGGACCCAGACTTTACCTCGAAAGTGGTAGAAACGCAGTTTCGTAACTTACTTTTCCCAACTCCCAGAGTCCGGAAAACTTTTGAAATGCATCAAAATGAGCACGATTTTTGCTAGGGTGCACCAGGATTGCTAGTTGATTGATCTGAGAAAGTATTAGCCCGAAAGGGGGTGATGACCTACACGGCAAAAAAGCTCGGATCCAAGATTCGCAATTTTTTCCCAATAAGCAGGTATCAGCCCCCTCTGAGGACCCAGACTTTACCTCGAAAGTGGTAGAAACGCAGTTTCGTAACTTACTTTTCCCAACTCCCAGAGTCCGGAAAACTTTTGAAATGCATCAAAATGAGCACGATTTTTGCTAGGGTGCACCAGGATTGCTAGTTGATTGATCTGAGAAAGTATTAGCCCGAAAGGGGGTGATGACCTACACGGCAAAAAAGCTCGGATCCAAGATTCGCAATTTTTTCCCAAACAATGTCTACCAACTTGCAGAGTCCGGAAAACCTTCAAAATTGCGCAAAACGGACACGGCTTCGCTAGGGTGCACCAGGGGGTGCTGGTTGGGCGATCTAAGCAGGTATCAGCCCCCTCTGAGGACCCAGACTTTACCTCGAAAGTGGTAGAAACGCAGTTTCGTAACTTACTTTTCCCAACTCCCAGAGTCCGGAAAACTTTTGAAATGCATCAAAATGAGCACGATTTTTGCTAGGGTGCACTAGGATTGCTAGTTGATTGATCTGAGAAAGTATTAGCCCGAAAGGGGGTGATGACCTACACGGCAAAAAAAGCTCGGATCCAAGATTCGCAATTTTTTCCCAAACAATGTCTACCAACTTGCAGAGTACCTTCAAAATTGCGCAAAACGGACAGGGCTTCGCTAGGGTGCACCAGTGGGTGCTGGTTGGGCGATCTAAGCAGGTATCAGCCCCCTCTGAGGACCCAGACTTTACCTCGAAAGTGGTAGAAACGCAGTTTCGTAACTTACTTTTCCCAACTCCCAGAGTCCGGAAAACTTTTGAAATGCATCAAAATGAGCACGATTTTTGCTAGGGTGCACCAGGATTGCTAGTTGATTGATCTGAGAAAGTATTAGCCCGAAAGGGGGTGATGACCTACACGGCAAAAAAAGCTCGGATCCAAGATTCGCAATTTTTTCCCAATAAGCAGGTATCAGCCCCCTCTGAGGACCCAGACTTTACCTCGAAAGTGGTAGAAACGCAGTTTCGTAACTTACTTTTCCCAACTCCCAGAGTCCGGAAAACTTTTGAAATGCATCAAAATGAGCACGATTTTTGCTAGGGTGCACCAGGATTGCTAGTTGATTGATCTGAGAAAGTATTAGCCCGAAAGGGGGTGATGACCTACACGGCAAAAAAAGCTCGGATCCAAGATTCGCAATTTTTTCCCAAACAATGTCTACCAACTTGCAGAGTCCGGAAAACCTTAAAAATTGCGCAAAACGGACAGGGCTTCGCTAGGGTGCACCAGGGGGTGCTGGTTGGGCGATCTAAGCAGGTATCAGCCCCCTCTGAGGACCCAGACTTTACCTCGAAAGTGGTAGAAACGCAGTTTCGTAACTTACTTTTCCCAACTCCCAGAGTCCGGAAAACTTTTGAAATGCATCAAAATGAGCACGATTTTTGCTAGGGTGCACCAGGATTGCTAGTTGATTGATCTGAGAAAGTATTAGCCCGAAAGGGGGTGATGACCTACACGGCAAAAAAAGCTCGGATCCAAGATTCGCAATTTTTTCCCAAACAATGTCTACCAACTTGCAGAGTACCTTCAAAATTGCGCAAAACGGACAGGGCTTCGCTAGGGTGCACCAGGGGGTGCTGGTTGGGCGATCTAAGCAGGTATCAGCCCCCTCTGAGGACCCAGACTTTACCTCGAAAGTGGTAGAAACGCAGTTTCGTAACTTACTTTTCCCAACTCCCAGAGTCCGGAAAACTTTTGAAATGCATCAAAATGAGCACGATTTTTGCTAGGGTGCACCAGGATTGCTAGTTGATTGATCTGAGAAAGTATTAGCCCGAAAGGGGGTGATGACCTACACGGCAAAAAAAGCTCGGATCCAAGATTCGCAATTTTTTCCCAAACAATGTCTACCAACTTGCAGAGTCCGGAAAACCTTAAAAATTGCGCAAAACGGACAGGGCTTCGCTAGGGTGCACCAGGGGGTGCTGGTTGGGCGATCTAAGCAGGTATCAGCCCCCTCTGAGGACCCAGACTTTACCTCGAAAGTGGTAGAAACGCAGTTTCGTAACTTACTTTTCCCAACTCCCAGAGTCCGGAAAACTTTTGAAATGCATCAAAATGAGCACGATTTTTGCTAGGGTGCACTAGGATTGCTAGTTGATTGATCTGAGAAAGTATTAGCCCGAAAGGGGGTGATGACCTACACGGCAAAAAAAGCTCGGATCCAAGATTCGCAATTTTTTCCCAAACAATGTCTACCAACTTGCAGAGTACCTTCAAAATTGCGCAAAACGGACAGGGCTTCGCTAGGGTGCACCAGGGGGTGCTGGTTGGGCGATCTAAGCAGGTATCAGCCCCCTCTGAGGACCCAGACTTTACCTCGAAAGTGGTAGAAACGCAGTTTCGTAACTTACTTTTCCCAACTCCCAGAGTCCGGAAAACTTTTGAAATGCATCAAAATGAGCACGATTTTTGCTAGGGTGCACCAGGATTGCTAGTTGATTGATCTGAGAAAGTATTAGCCCGAAAGGGGGTGATGACCTACACGGCAAAAAAAGCTCGGATCCAAGATTCGCAATTTTTTCCCAAACAATGTCTACCAACTTGCAGAGTCCGGAAAACCTTAAAAATTGCGCAAAACGGACAGGGCTTCGCTAGGGTGCACCAGGGGGTGCTGGTTGGGCGATCTAAGCAGGTATCAGCCCCCTCTGAGGACCCAGACTTTACCTCGAAAGTGGTAGAAACGCAGTTTCGTAACTTACTTTTCCCAACTCCCAGAGTCCGGAAAACTTTTGAAATGCATCAAAATGAGCACGATTTTTGCTAGGGTGCACTAGGATTGCTAGTTGATTGATCTGAGAAAGTATTAGCCCGAAAGGGGGTGATGACCTACACGGCAAAAAAAGCTCGGATCCAAGATTCGCAATTTTTTCCCAAACAATGTCTACCAACTTGCAGAGTACCTTCAAAATTGCGCAAAACGGACAGGGCTTCGCTAGGGTGCACCAGTGGGTGCTGGTTGGGCGATCTAAGCAGGTATCAGCCCCCTCTGAGGACCCAGACTTTACCTCGAAAGTGGTAGAAACGCAGTTTCGTAACTTACTTTTCCCAACTCCCAGAGTCCGGAAAACTTTTGAAATGCATCAAAATGAGCACGATTTTTGCTAGGGTGCACCAGGATTGCTAGTTGATTGATCTGAGAAAGTATTAGCCCGAAAGGGGGTGATGACCTACACGGCAAAAAAAGCTCGGATCCAAGATTCGCAATTTTTTCCCAAACAATGTCTACCAACTTGCAGAGTACCTTCAAAATTGCGCAAAACGGACAGGGCTTCGCTAGGGTGCACCAGGGGGTGCTGGTTGGGCGATCTAAGCAGGTATCAGCCCCCTCTGAGGACCCAGACTTTACCTCGAAAGTGGTAGAAACGCAGTTTCGTAACTTACTTTTCCCAACTCCCAGAGTCCGGAAAACTTTTGAAATGCATCAAAATGAGCACGATTTTTGCTAGGGTGCACCAGGATTGCTAGTTGATTGATCTGAGAAAGTATTAGCCCGAAAGGGGGTGATGACCTACACGGCAAAAAAAGCTCGGATCCAAGATTCGCAATTTTTTCCCAAACAATGTCTACCAACTTGCAGAGTCCGGAAAACCTTAAAAATTGCGCAAAACGGACAGGGCTTCGCTAGGGTGCACCAGGGGGTGCTGGTTGGGCGATCTAAGCAGGTATCAGCCCCCTCTGAGGACCCAGACTTTACCTCGAAAGTGGTAGAAACGCAGTTTCGTAACTTACTTTTCCCAACTCCCAGAGTCCGGAAAACTTTTGAAATGCATCAAAATGAGCACGATTTTTGCTAGGGTGCACTAGGATTGCTAGTTGATTGATCTGAGAAAGTATTAGCCCGAAAGGGGGTGATGACCTACACGGCAAAAAAAGCTCGGATCCAAGATTCGCAATTTTTTCCCAAACAATGTCTACCAACTTGCAGAGTACCTTCAAAATTGCGCAAAACGGACAGGGCTTCGCTAGGGTGCACCAGTGGGTGCTGGTTGGGCGATCTAAGCAGGTATCAGCCCCCTCTGAGGACCCAGACTTTACCTCGAAAGTGGTAGAAACGCAGTTTCGTAACTTACTTTTCCCAACTCCCAGAGTCCGGAAAACTTTTGAAATGCATCAAAATGAGCACGATTTTTGCTAGGGTGCACCAGGATTGCTAGTTGATTGATCTGAGAAAGTATTAGCCCGAAAGGGGGTGATGACCTACACGGCAAAAAAAGCTCGGATCCAAGATTCGCAATTTTTTCCCAAACAATGTCTACCAACTTGCAGAGTACCTTCAAAATTGCGCAAAACGGACAGGGCTTCGCTAGGGTGCACCAGGGGGTGCTGGTTGGGCGATCTAAGCAGGTATCAGCCCCCTCTGAGGACCCAGACTTTACCTCGAAAGTGGTAGAAACGCAGTTTCGTAACTTACTTTTCCCAACTCCCAGAGTCCGGAAAACTTTTGAAATGCATCAAAATGAGCACGATTTTTGCTAGGGTGCACCAGGATTGCTAGTTGATTGATCTGAGAAAGTATTAGCCCGAAAGGGGGTGATGACCTACACGGCAAAAAAAGCTCGGATCCAAGATTCGCAATTTTTTCCCAAACAATGTCTACCAACTTGCAGAGTCCGGAAAACCTTAAAAATTGCGCAAAACGGACAGGGCTTCGCTAGGGTGCACCAGGGGGTGCTGGTTGGGCGATCTAAGCAGGTATCAGCCCCCTCTGAGGACCCAGACTTTACCTCGAAAGTGGTAGAAACGCAGTTTCGTAACTTACTTTTCCCAACTCCCAGAGTCCGGAAAACTTTTGAAATGCATCAAAATGAGCACGATTTTTGCTAGGGTGCACCAGGATTGCTAGTTGATTGATCTGAGAAAGTATTAGCCCGAAAGGGGGTGATGACTTACACGGCAAAAAAAGCTCGGATCCAAGATTCGCAATTTTTTCCCAAACAATGTCTACCAACTTGCAGAGTACCTTCAAAATTGCGCAAAACGGACAGGGCTTCGCTAGGGTGCACCAGGGGGTGCTGGTTGGGCGATCTAAGCAGGTATCAGCCCCCTCTGAGGACCCAGACTTTACCTCGAAAGTGGTAGAAACGCAGTTTCGTAACTTACTTTTCCCAACTCCCAGAGTCCGGAAAACTTTTGAAATGCATCAAAATGAGCACGATTTTTGCTAGGGTGCACCAGGATTGCTAGTTGATTGATCTGAGAAAGTATTAGCCCGAAAGGGGGTGATGACTTACACGGCAAAAAAAGCTCGGATCCAAGATTCGCAATTTTTTCCCAAACAATGTCTACCAACTTGCAGAGTACCTTCAAAATTGCGCAAAACGGACAGGGCTTCGCTAGGGTGCACCAGGGGGTGCTGGTTGGGCGATCTAAGCAGGTATCAGCCCCCTCTGAGGACCCAGACTTTACCTCGAAAGTGGTAGAAACGCAGTTTCGTAACTTACTTTTCCCAACTCCCAGAGTCCGGAAAACTTTTGAAATGCATCAAAATGAGCACGATTTTTGCTAGGGTGCACCAGGATTGCTAGCTGATTGATCTGAGAAAGTATTAGCCCGAAAGGGGGTGATGACCTACACGGCAAAAAAAGCTCGGATCCAAGATTCGCAATTTTTTCCCAAACAATGTCTACCAACTTGCATAGTACCTTCAAAATTGCGCAAAACGGACAGGGCTTCGCTAGGTTGCACCAGGGGGTGCTGGTTGGGCGATCTAAGCAGGTATCAGCCCCCTCTGAGGACCCAGACTTTTCCTCGAAAGTGGTAGAAACGCAGTTTCGTAACTTACTTTTCCCAACTCCCAGAGTCCGGAAAACTGTTGAAATGCATCAAAATGAGCACGATTTTTGCTAGGGTGCACCAGGATTGCTAGTTGATTGATCTGAGAAAGTATTAGCCCGAAAGGGGGTGATGACCTACACGGCAAAAAAGCTCGGATCCAAGATTCGCAATTTTTTCCCAAAAAATGTCTACCAACTTGCAGAGTACCTTCAAAATTGCGCAAAACGGACAGGGCTTCGCTAGGGTGCACCAGGGGGTGCTGGTTGGGCGATCTAAGCAGGTATCAGCCCCCTCTGAGGACCCAGACTTTACCTCGAAAGTGGTAGAAACGCAGTTTCGTAACTTACTTTTCCCAACTCCCAGAGTCCGGAAAACTTTTGAAATGCATCAAAATGAGCACGATTTTTGCTAGGGTGCACCAGGATTGCTAGTTGATTGATCTGAGAAAGTATTAGCCCGAAAGGGGGTGATGACCTACACGGCAAAAAAAGCTCGGATCCAAGATTCGCAATTTTTTCCCAAACAATGTCTACCAACTTGCAGAGTCCGGAAAACCTTAAAAATTGCGCAAAACGGACAGGGCTTCGCTAGGGTGCACCAGGGGGTGCTGGTTGGGCGATCTAAGCAGGTATCAGCCCCCTCTGAGGACCCAGACTTTACCTCGAAAGTGGTAGAAACGCAGTTTCGTAACTTACTTTTCCCAACTCCCAGAGTCCGGAAAACTTTTGAAATGCATCAAAATGAGCACGATTTTTGCTAGGGTGCACCAGGATTGCTAGCTGATTGATCTGAGAAAGTATTAGCCCGAAAGGGGGTGATGACCTACACGGCAAAAAAAGCTCGGATCCAAGATTCGCAATTTTTTCCCAAACAATGTCTACCAACTTGCATAGTACCTTCAAAATTGCGCAAAACGGACAGGGCTTCGCTAGGTTGCACCAGGGGGTGCTGGTTGGGCGATCTAAGCAGGTATCAGCCCCCTCTGAGGACCCAGACTTTTCCTCGAAAGTGGTAGAAACGCAGTTTCGTAACTTACTTTTCCCAACTCCCAGAGTCCGGAAAACTTTTGAAATGCATCAAAATGAGCACGATTTTTGCTAGGGTGCACCAGGATTGCTAGTTGATTGATCTGAGAAAGTATTAGCCCGAAAGGGGGTGATGACCTACACGGCAAAAAAGCTCGGATCCAAGATTCGCAATTTTTTCCCAAAAAATGTCTACCAACTTGCAGAGTACCTTCAAAATTGCGCAAAACGGACAGGGCTTCGCTAGGGTGCACCAGGGGGTGCTGGTTGGGCGATCTAAGCAGGTATCAGCCCCCTCTGAGGACCCAGACTTTACCTCGAAAGTGGTAGAAACGCAGTTTCGTAACTTACTTTTCCCAACTCCCAGAGTCCGGAAAACTTTTGAAATGCATCAAAATGAGCACGATTTTTGCTAGGGTGCACCAGGATTGCTAGTTGATTGATCTGAGAAAGTATTAGCCCGAAAGGGGGTGATGACCTACACGGCAAAAAAAGCTCGGATCCAAGATTCGCAATTTTTTCCCAAACAATGTCTACCAACTTGCAGAGTACCTTCAAAATTGCGCAAAACGGACAGGGCTTCGCTAGGGTGCACCAGTGGGTGCTGGTTGGGCGATCTAAGCAGGTATCAGCCCCCTCTGAGGACCCAGACTTTACCTCGAAAGTGGTAGAAACGCAGTTTCGTAACTTACTTTTCCCAACTCCCAGAGTCCGGAAAACTTTTGAAATGCATCAAAATGAGCACGATTTTTGCTAGGGTGCACCAGGATTGCTAGTTGATTGATCTGAGAAAGTATTAGCCCGAAAGGGGGTGATGACCTACACGGCAAAAAAAGCTCGGATCCAAGATTCGCAATTTTTTCCCAAACAATGTCTACCAACTTGCAGAGTACCTTCAAAATTGCGCAAAACGGACAGGGCTTCGCTAGGGTGCACCAGTGGGTGCTGGTTGGGCGATCTAAGCAGGTATCAGCCCCCTCTGAGGACCCAGACTTTACCTCGAAAGTGGTAGAAACGCAGTTTCGTAACTTACTTTTCCCAACTCCCAGAGTCCGGAAAACTTTTGAAATGCATCAAAATGAGCACGATTTTTGCTAGGGTGCACCAGGATTGCTAGTTGATTGATCTGAGAAAGTATTAGCCCGAAAGGGGGTGATGACCTACACGGCAAAAAAAGCTCGGATCCAAGATTCGCAATTTTTTCCCAAACAATGTCTACCAACTTGCAGAGTCCGGAAAACCTTAAAAATTGCGCAAAACGGACAGGGCTTCGCTAGGGTGCACCAGGGGGTGCTGGTTGGGCGATCTAAGCAGGTATCAGCCCCCTCTGAGGACCCAGACTTTACCTCGAAAGTGGTAGAAACGCAGTTTCGTAACTTACTTTTCCCAACTCCCAGAGTCCGGAAAACTTTTGAAATGCATCAAAATGAGCACGATTTTTGCTAGGGTGCACCAGGATTGCTAGTTGATTGATCTGAGAAAGTATTAGCCCGAAAGGGGGTGATGACCTACACGGCAAAAAAAGCTCGGATCCAAGATTCGCAATTTTTTCCCAAACAATGTCTACCAACTTGCATAGTACCTTCAAAATTGCGCAAAACGGACAGGGCTTCGCTAGGTTGCACCAGGGGGTGCTGGTTGGGCGATCTAAGCAGGTATCAGCCCCCTCTGAGGACCCAGACTTTTCCTCGAAAGTGGTAGAAACGCAGTTTCGTAACTTACTTTTCCCAACTCCCAGAGTCCGGAAAACTTTTGAAATGCATCAAAATGAGCACGATTTTTGCTAGGGTGCACCAGGATTGCTAGTTGATTGATCTGAGAAAGTATCAGCCCGAAAGGGGGTGATGACCTACACGGCAAAAAAAGCTCGGATCCAAGATTCGCAATTTTTTCCCAAACAATGTCTACCAACTTGCAGAGTACCTTCAAAATTGCGCAAAACGGACAGGGCTTCGCTAGGGTGCACCAGGGGGTGCTGGTTGGGCGATCTAAGCAGGTATCAGCCCCCTCTGAGGACCCAGACTTTACCTCGAAAGTGGTAGAAACGCAGTTTCGTAACTTACTTTTCCCAACTCCCAGAGTCCGGAAAACTTTTGAAATGCATCAAAATGAGCACGATTTTTGCTAGGGTGCACCAGGATTGCTAGTTGATTGATCTGAGAAAGTATTAGCCCGAAAGGGGGTGATGACCTACACGGCAAAAAAAGCTCGGATCCAAGATTCGCAATTTTTTCCCAAACAATGTCTACCAACTTGCAGAGTACCTTCAAAATTGCGCAAAACGGACAGGGCTTCGCTAGGGTGCACCAGTGGGTGCTGGTTGGGCGATCTAAGCAGGTATCAGCCCCCTCTGAGGACCCAGACTTTACCTCGAAAGTGGTAGAAACGCAGTTTCGTAACTTACTTTTCCCAACTCCCAGAGTCCGGAAAACTTTTGAAATGCATCAAAATGAGCACGATTTTTGCTAGGGTGCACCAGGATTGCTAGTTGATTGATCTGAGAAAGTATTAGCCCGAAAGGGGGTGATGACCTACACGGCAAAAAAAGCTCGGATCCAAGATTCGCAATTTTTTCCCAAACAATGTCTACCAACTTGCAGAGTCCGGAAAACCTTAAAAATTGCGCAAAACGGACAGGGCTTCGCTAGGGTGCACCAGGGGGTGCTGGTTGGGCGATCTAAGCAGGTATCAGCCCCCTCTGAGGACCCAGACTTTACCTCGAAAGTGGTAGAAACGCAGTTTCGTAACTTACTTTTCCCAACTCCCAGAGTCCGGAAAACTTTTGAAATGCATCAAAATGAGCACGATTTTTGCTAGGGTGCACCAGGATTGCTAGTTGATTGATCTGAGAAAGTATTAGCCCGAAAGGGGGTGATGACCTACACGGCAAAAAAAGCTCGGATCCAAGATTCGCAATTTTTTCCCAAACAATGTCTACCAACTTGCATAGTACCTTCAAAATTGCGCAAAACGGACAGGGCTTCGCTAGGGTGCACCAGTGGGTGCTGGTTGGGCGATCTAAGCAGGTATCAGCCCCCTCTGAGGACCCAGACTTTACCTCGAAAGTGGTAGAAACGCAGTTTCGTAACTTACTTTTCCCAACTCCCAGAGTCCGGAGAACTTTTGAAATGCATCAAAATGAGCACGATTTTTGCTAGGGTGCACCAGGATTGCTAGTTGATTGATCTGAGAAAGTATTAGCCCGAAAGGGGGTGATGACCTACACGGCAAAAAAAGCTCGGATCCAAGATTCGCAATTTTTTCCCAAACAATGTCTACCAACTTGCAGAGTACCTTCAAAATTGCGCAAAACGGACAGGGCTTCGCTAGGGTGCACCAGTGGGTGCTGGTTGGGCGATCTAAGCAGGTATCAGCCCCCTCTGAGGACCCAGACTTTACCTCGAAAGTGGTAGAAACGCAGTTTCGTAACTTACTTTTCCCAACTCCCAGAGTCCGGAAAACTTTTGAAATGCATCAAAATGAGCACGATTTTTGCTAGGGTGCACCAGGATTGCTAGTTGATTGATCTGAGAAAGTATTAGCCCGAAAGGGGGTGATGACCTACACGGCAAAAAAAGCTCGGATCCAAGATTCGCAATTTTTTCCCAAACAATGTCTACCAACTTGCAGAGTACCTTCAAAATTGCGCAAAACGGACAGGGCTTCGCTAGGGTGCACCAGTGGGTGCTGGTTGGGCGATCTAAGCAGGTATCAGCCCCCTCTGAGGACCCAGACTTTACCTCGAAAGTGGTAGAAACGCAGTTTCGTAACTTACTTTTCCCAACTCCCAGAGTCCGGAAAACTTTTGAAATGCATCAAAATGAGCACGATTTTTGCTAGGGTGCACCAGGATTGCTAGTTGATTGATCTGAGAAAGTATTAGCCCGAAAGGGGGTGATGACCTACACGGCAAAAAAAGCTCGGATCCAAGATTCGCAATTTTTTCCCAAACAATGTCTACCAACTTGCAGAGTCCGGAAAACCTTAAAAATTGCGCAAAACGGACAGGGCTTCGCTAGGGTGCACCAGGGGGTGCTGGTTGGGCGATCTAAGCAGGTATCAGCCCCCTCTGAGGACCCAGACTTTACCTCGAAAGTGGTAGAAACGCAGTTTCGTAACTTACTTTTCCCAACTCCCAGAGTCCGGAAAACTTTTGAAATGCATCAAAATGAGCACGATTTTTGCTAGGGTGCACCAGGATTGCTAGTTGATTGATCTGAGAAAGTATTAGCCCGAAAGGGGGTGATGACCTACACGGCAAAAAAAGCTCGGATCCAAGATTCGCAATTTTTTCCCAAACAATGTCTACCAACTTGCATAGTACCTTCAAAATTGCGCAAAACGGACAGGGCTTCGCTAGGTTGCACCAGGGGGTGCTGGTTGGGCGATCTAAGCAGGTATCAGCCCCCTCTGAGGACCCAGACTTTTCCTCGAAAGTGGTAGAAACGCAGTTTCGTAACTTACTTTTCCCAACTCCCAGAGTCCGGAAAACTTTTGAAATGCATCAAAATGAGCACGATTTTTGCTAGGGTGCACCAGGATTGCTAGTTGATTGATCTGAGAAAGTATCAGCCCGAAAGGGGGTGATGACCTACACGGCAAAAAAAGCTCGGATCCAAGATTCGCAATTTTTTCCCAAACAATGTCTACCAACTTGCAGAGTACCTTCAAAATTGCGCAAAACGGACAGGGCTTCGCTAGGGTGCACCAGTGGGTGCTGGTTGGGCGATCTAAGCAGGTATCAGCCCCCTCTGAGGACCCAGACTTTACCTCGAAAGTGGTAGAAACGCAGTTTCGTAACTTACTTTTCCCAACTCCCAGAGTCCGGAAAACTTTTGAAATGCATCAAAATGAGCACGATTTTTGCTAGGGTGCACCAGGATTGCTAGTTGATTGATCTGAGAAAGTATTAGCCCGAAAGGGGGTGATGACCTACACGGCAAAAAAAGCTCGGATCCAAGATTCGCAATTTTTTCCCAAACAATGTCTACCAACTTGCAGAGTCCGGAAAACCTTAAAAATTGCGCAAAACGGACAGGGCTTCGCTAGGGTGCACCAGGGGGTGCTGGTTGGGCGATCTAAGCAGGTATCAGCCCCCTCTGAGGACCCAGACTTTACCTCGAAAGTGGTAGAAACGCAGTTTCGTAACTTACTTTTCCCAACTCCCAGAGTCCGGAAAACTTTTGAAATGCATCAAAATGAGCACGATTTTTGCTAGGGTGCACCAGGATTGCTAGTTGATTGATCTGAGAAAGTATTAGCCCGAAAGGGGGTGATGACCTACACGGCAAAAAAAGCTCGGATCCAAGATTCGCAATTTTTTCCCAAACAATGTCTACCAACTTGCATAGTACCTTCAAAATTGCGCAAAACGGACAGGGCTTCGCTAGGTTGCACCAGGGGGTGCTGGTTGGGCGATCTAAGCAGGTATCAGCCCCCTCTGAGGACCCAGACTTTTCCTCGAAAGTGGTAGAAACGCAGTTTCGTAACTTACTTTTCCCAACTCCCAGAGTCCGGAAAACTTTTGAAATGCATCAAAATGAGCACGATTTTTGCTAGGGTGCACCAGGATTGCTAGTTGATTGATCTGAGAAAGTATCAGCCCGAAAGGGGGTGATGACCTACACGGCAAAAAAAGCTCGGATCCAAGATTCGCAATTTTTTCCCAAACAATGTCTACCAACTTGCAGAGTACCTTCAAAATTGCGCAAAACGGACAGGGCTTCGCTAGGGTGCACCAGGGGGTGCTGGTTGGGCGATCTAAGCAGGTATCAGCCCCCTCTGAGGACCCAGACTTTACCTCGAAAGTGGTAGAAACGCAGTTTCGTAACTTACTTTTCCCAACTCCCAGAGTCCGGAAAACTTTTGAAATGCATCAAAATGAGCACGATTTTTGCTAGGGTGCACCAGGATTGCTAGTTGATTGATCTGAGAAAGTATCAGCCCGAAAGGGGGTGATGACCTACACGGCAAAAAAAGCTCGGATCCAAGATTCGCAATTTTTTCCCAAACAATGTCTACCAACTTGCAGAGTACCTTCAAAATTGCGCAAAACGGACAGGGCTTCGCTAGGGTGCACCAGGGGGTGCTGGTTGGGCGATCTAAGCAGGTATCAGCCCCCTCTGAGGACCCAGACTTTACCTCGAAAGTGGTAGAAACGCAGTTTCGTAACTTACTTTTCCCAACTTCCAGAGTCCGGAAAACTTTTGAAATGCATCAAAATGAGCACGATTTTTGCTAGGGTGCACCAGGATTGCTAGTTGATTGATCTGAGAAAGTATTAGCCCGAAAGGGGGTGATGACCTACACGGCAAAAAAAGCTCGGATCCAAGATTCGCAATTTTTTCCCAAACAATGTCTACCAACTTGCAGAGTCCGGAAAACCTTAAAAATTGCGCAAAACGGACAGGGCTTCGCTAGGGTGCACCAGGGGGTGCTGGTTGGGCGATCTAAGCAGGTATCAGCCCCCTCTGAGGACCCAGACTTTACCTCGAAAGTGGTAGAAACGCAGTTTCGTAACTTACTTTTCCCAACTCCCAGAGTCCGGAAAACTTTTGAAATGCATCAAAATGAGCACCATTTTTGCTAGGGTGCACCAGGATTGCTAGTTGATTGATCTGAGAAAGTATTAGCCCGAAAGGGGGTGATGACCTACACGGCAAAAAAAGCTCGGATCCAAGATTCGCAATTTTTTCCCAAACAATGTCTACCAACTTGCAGAGTACCTTCAAAATTGCGCAAAACGGACAGGGCTTCGCTAGGGTGCACCAGGGGGTGCTGGTTGGGCGATCTAAGCAGGTATCAGCCCCCTCTAAGGACCCAGACTTTACCTCGAAAGTGGTAGAAACGCAGTTTCGTAACTTACTTTTCCCAACTCCCAGAGTCCGGAAAACTTTTGAAATGCATCAAAATGAGCACGATTTTTGCTAGGGTGCACCAGGATTGCTAGTTGATTGATCTGAGAAAGTATTAGCCCGAAAGGGGGTGATGACCTACACGGCAAAAAAAGCTCGGATCCAAGATTCGCAATTTTTTCCCAAACAATGTCTACCAACTTGCAGAGTCCGGAAAACCTTAAAAATTGCGCAAAACGGACAGGGCTTCGCTAGGGTGCACCAGGGGGTGCTGGTTGGGCGATCTAAGCAGGTATCAGCCCCCTCTGAGGACCCAGACTTTACCTCGAAAGTGGTAGAAACGCAGTTTCGTAACTTACTTTTCCCAACTCCCAGAGTCCGGAAAACTTTTGAAATGCATCAAAATGAGCACGATTTTTGCTAGGGTGCACCAGGATTGCTAGTTGATTGATCTGAGAAAGTATTAGCCCGAAAGGGGGTGATGACCTACACGGCAAAAAAAGCTCGGATCCAAGATTCGCAATTTTTTCCCAAACAATGTCTACCAACTTGCAGAGTACCTTCAAAATTGCGCAAAACGGACAGGGCTTCGCTAGGGTGCACCAGTGGGTGCTGGTTGGGCGATCTAAGCAGGTATCAGCCCCCTCTGAGGACCCAGACTTTACCTCGAAAGTGGTAGAAACGCAGTTTCGTAACTTACTTTTCCCAACTCCCAGAGTCCGGAAAACTTTTGAAATGCATCAAAATGAGCACGATTTTTGCTAGGGTGCACCAGGATTGCTAGTTGATTGATCTGAGAAAGTATTAGCCCGAAAGGGGGTGATGACCTACACGGCAAAAAAAGCTCGGATCCAAGATTCGCAATTTTTTCCCAAACAATGTCTACCAACTTGCAGAGTACCTTCAAAATTGCGCAAAACGGACAGGGCTTCGCTAGGGTGCACCAGGGGGTGCTGGTTGGGCGATCTAAGCAGGTATCAGCCCCCTCTGAGGACCCAGACTTTACCTCGAAAGTGGTAGAAACGCAGTTTCGTAACTTACTTTTCCCAACTCCCAGAGTCCGGAAAACTTTTGAAATGCATCAAAATGAGCACGATTTTTGCTAGGGTGCACCAGGATTGCTAGTTGATTGATCTGAGAAAGTATTAGCCCGAAAGGGGGTGATGACCTACACGGCAAAAAAAGCTCGGATCCAAGATTCGCAATTTTTTCCCAAACAATGTCTACCAACTTGCAGAGTCCGGAAAACCTTAAAAATTGCGCAAAACGGACAGGGCTTCGCTAGGGTGCACCAGGGGGTGCTGGTTGGGCGATCTAAGCAGGTATCAGCCCCCTCTGAGGACCCAGACTTTACCTCGAAAGTGGTAGAAACGCAGTTTCGTAACTTACTTTTCCCAACTCCCAGAGTCCGGAAAACTTTTGAAATGCATCAAAATGAGCACGATTTTTGCTAGGGTGCACCAGGATTGCTAGTTGATTGATCTGAGAAAGTATTAGCCCGAAAGGGGGTGATGACCTACACGGCAAAAAAAGCTCGGATCCAAGATTCGCAATTTTTTCCCAAACAATGTCTACCAACTTGCAGAGTACCTTCAAAATTGCGCAAAACGGACAGGGCTTCGCTAGGGTGCACCAGTGGGTGCTGGTTGGGCGATCTAAGCAGGTATCAGCCCCCTCTGAGGACCCAGACTTTACCTCGAAAGTGGTAGAAACGCAGTTTCGTAACTTACTTTTCCCAACTCCCAGAGTCCGGAAAACTTTTGAAATGCATCAAAATGAGCACGATTTTTGCTAGGGTGCACCAGGATTGCTAGTTGATTGATCTGAGAAAGTATTAGCCCGAAAGGGGGTGATGACCTACACGGCAAAAAAAGCTCGGATCCAAGATTCGCAATTTTTTCCCAAACAATGTCTACCAACTTGCAGAGTACCTTCAAAATTGCGCAAAACGGACAGGGCTTCGCTAGGGTGCACCAGGGGGTGCTGGTTGGGCGATCTAAGCAGGTATCAGCCCCCTCTGAGGACCCAGACTTTACCTCGAAAGTGGTAGAAACGCAGTTTCGTAACTTACTTTTCCCAACTCCCAGAGTCCGGAAAACTTTTGAAATGCATCAAAATGAGCACGATTTTTGCTAGGGTGCACCAGGATTGCTAGTTGATTGATCTGAGAAAGTATTAGCCCGAAAGGGGGTGATGACCTACACGGCAAAAAAAGCTCGGATCCAAGATTCGCAATTTTTTCCCAAACAATGTCTACCAACTTGCAGAGTACCTTCAAAATTGCGCAAAACGGACAGGGCTTCGCTAGGGTGCACCAGGGGGTGCTGGTTGGGCGATCTAAGCAGGTATCAGCCCCCTCTAAGGACCCAGACTTTACCTCGAAAGTGGTAGAAACGCAGTTTCGTAACTTACTTTTCCCAACTCCCAGAGTCCGGAAAACTTTTGAAATGCATCAAAATGAGCACGATTTTTGCTAGGGTGCACCAGGATTGCTAGTTGATTGATCTGAGAAAGTATTAGCCCGAAAGGGGGTGATGACCTACACGGCAAAAAAAGCTCGGATCCAAGATTCGCAATTTTTTCCCAAACAATGTCTACCAACTTGCAGAGTCCGGAAAACCTTAAAAATTGCGCAAAACGGACAGGGCTTCGCTAGGGTGCACCAGGGGGTGCTGGTTGGGCGATCTAAGCAGGTATCAGCCCCCTCTGAGGACCCAGACTTTACCTCGAAAGTGGTAGAAACGCAGTTTCGTAACTTACTTTTCCCAACTCCCAGAGTCCGGAAAACTTTTGAAATGCATCAAAATGAGCACGATTTTTGCTAGGGTGCACCAGGATTGCTAGTTGATTGATCTGAGAAAGTATTAGCCCGAAAGGGGGTGATGACCTACACGGCAAAAAAAGCTCGGATCCAAGATTCGCAATTTTTTCCCAAACAATGTCTACCAACTTGCAGAGTACCTTCAAAATTGCGCAAAACGGACAGGGCTTCGCTAGGGTGCACCAGTGGGTGCTGGTTGGGCGATCTAAGCAGGTATCAGCCCCCTCTGAGGACCCAGACTTTACCTCGAAAGTGGTAGAAACGCAGTTTCGTAACTTACTTTTCCCAACTCCCAGAGTCCGGAAAACTTTTGAAATGCATCAAAATGAGCACGATTTTTGCTAGGGTGCACCAGGATTGCTAGTTGATTGATCTGAGAAAGTATTAGCCCGAAAGGGGGTGATGACCTACACGGCAAAAAAAGCTCGGATCCAAGATTCGCAATTTTTTCCCAAACAATGTCTACCAACTTGCAGAGTACCTTCAAAATTGCGCAAAACGGACAGGGCTTCGCTAGGGTGCACCAGGGGGTGCTGGTTGGGCGATCTAAGCAGGTATCAGCCCCCTCTGAGGACCCAGACTTTACCTCGAAAGTGGTAGAAACGCAGTTTCGTAACTTACTTTTCCCAACTCCCAGAGTCCGGAAAACTTTTGAAATACATCAAAATGAGCACGATTTTTGCTAGGGTGCACCAGGATTGCTAGTTGATTGATCTGAGAAAGTATTAGCCCGAAAGGGGGTGATGACCTACACGGCAAAAAAAGCTCGGATCCAAGATTCGCAATTTTTTCCCAAACAATGTCTACCAACTTGCAGAGTCAGGAAAACCTTAAAAATTGCGCAAAACGGACAGGGCTTCGCTAGGGTGCACCAGGGGGTGCTGGTTGGGCGATCTAAGCAGGTATCAGCCCCCTCTGAGGACCCAGACTTTACCTCGAAAGTGGTAGAAACGCAGTTTCGTAACTTACTTTTCCCAACTCCCAGAGTCCGGAAAACTTTTGAAATGTATCAAAATGAGCACGATTTTTGCTAGGGTGCACCAGGATTGCTAGTTGATTGATCTGAGAAAGTATTAGCCCGAAAGGGGGTGATGACCTACACGGCAAAAAAAGCTCGGATCCAAGATTCGCAATTTTTTCCCAAACAATGTCTACCAACTTGCAGAGTACCTTCAAAATTGCGCAAAACGGACAGGGCTTCGCTAGGGTGCACCAGTGGGTGCTGGTTGGGCGATCTAAGCAGGTATCAGCCCCCTCTGAGGACCCAGACTTTACCTCGAAAGTGGTAGAAACGCAGTTTCGTAACTTACTTTTCCCAACTCCCAGAGTCCGGAAAACTTTTGAAATGCATCAAAATGAGCACGATTTTTGCTAGGGTGCACCAGGATTGCTAGTTGTTTGATCTGAGAAAGTATTAGCCCGAAAGGGGGTGATGACCTACACGGCAAAAAAAGCTCGGATCCAAGATTCGCAATTTTTTCCCAAACAATGTCTACCAACTTGCAGAGTACCTTCAAAATTGCGCAAAACGGACAGGGCTTCGCTAGGGTGCACCAGGGGGTGCTGGTTGGGCGATCTAAGCAGGTATCAGCCCCCTCTGAGGACCCAGACTTTACCTCGAAAGTGGTACAAACGCAGTTTCGTAACTTACTTTTCCCAACTCCCAGAGTCCGGAAAACTTTTGAAATGCATCAAAATGAGCACGATTTTTGCTAGGGTGCACCAGGATTGCTAGTTGATTGATCTGAGAAAGTATTAGCCCGAAAGGGGGTGATGACCTACACGGCAAAAAAAGCTCGGATCCAAGATTCGCAATTTTTCCCAAACAATGTCTACCAACTTGCAGAGTCCGGAAAACCTTAAAAATTGCGCAAAACGGACAGGGCTTCGCTAGGGTGCACCAGGGGGTGCTGGTTGGGCGATCTAAGCAGGTATCAGCCCCCTCTGAGGACCCAGACTTTACCTCGAAAGTGGTAGAAACGCAGTTTCGTAACTTACTTTTCCCAACTCCCAGAGTCCGGAAAACTTTTGAAATGCATCAAAATGAGCACGATTTTTGCTAGGGTGCACCAGGATTGCTAGTTGATTGATCTGAGAAAGTATTAGCCCGAAAGGGGGTGATGACCTACACGGCAAAAAAAGCTCGGATCCAAGATTCGCAATTTTTTCCCAAACAATGTCTACCAACTTGCAGAGTACCTTCAAAATTGCGCAAAACGGACAGGGCTTCGCTAGGGTGCACCAGGGGGTGCTGGTTGGGCGATCTAAGCAGGTATCAGCCCCCTCTGAGGACCCAGACTTTACCTCGAAAGTGGTAGAAACGCAGTTTCGTAACTTACTTTTCCCAACTTCCAGAGTCCGGAAAACTTTTGAAATGCATCAAAATGAGCACGATTTTTGCTAGGGTGCACCAGGATTGCTACTTGATTGATCTGAGAAAGTATTAGCCCGAAAGGGGGTGATGACCTACACGGCAAAAAAAGCTCGGATCCAAGATTCGCAATTTTTTCCCAAACAATGTCTACCAACTTGCATAGTACCTTCAAAATTGCGCAAAACGGACAGGGCTTCGCTAGGGTGCACCAGGGGGTGCTGGTTGGGCGATCTAAGCAGGTATCAGCCCCCTCTGAGGACCCAGACTTTACCTCGAAAGTGGTAGAAACGCAGTTTCGTAACTTACTTTTCCCAACTTCCAGAGTCCGGAAAACTTTTGAAATGCATCAAAATGAGCACGATTTTTGCTAGGGTGCACCAGGATTGCTAGTTGATTGATCTGAGAAAGTATTAGCCCGAAAGGGGGTGATGACTTACACGGCAAAAAAAGCTCGGATCCAAGATTCGCAATTTTTTCCCAAACAATGTCTACCAACTTGCAGAGTCCGGAAAACCTTAAAAAAATTGCGCAAAACGGACAGGGCTTCGCTAGGGTGCACCAGGGGGTGCTGGTTGGGCGATCTAAGCAGGTATCAGCCCCCTCTGAGGACCCAGACTTTACCTCGAAAGTGGTAGAAACGCAGTTTCGTAACTTACTTTTCCCAACTCCCAGAGTCCGGAAAACTTTTGAAATGCATCAAAATGAGCACGATTTTTGCTAGGGTGCACCAGGATTGCTAGTTGATTGATCTGAGAAAGTATTAGCCCGAAAGGGGGTGATGACCTACACGGCAAAAAAAGCTCGGATCCAAGATTCGCAATTTTTTCCCAAACAATGTCTACCAACTTGCAGAGTACCTTCAAAATTGCGCAAAACGGACAGGGCTTCGCTAGGGTGCACCAGGGGGTGCTGGTTGGGCGATCTAAGCAGGTATCAGCCCCCTCTGAGGACCCAGACTTTACCTCGAAAGTGGTAGAAACGCAGTTTCGTAACTTACTTTTCCCAACTTCCAGAGTCCGGAAAACTTTTGAAATGCATCAAAATGAGCACGATTTTTGCTAGGGTGCACCAGGATTGCTACTTGATTGATCTGAGAAAGTATTAGCCCGAAAGGGGGTGATGACCTACACGGCAAAAAAAGCTCGGATCCAAGATTCGCAATTTTTTCCCAAACAATGTCTACCAACTTGCATAGTACCTTCAAAATTGCGCAAAACGGACAGGGCTTCGCTAGGGTGCACCAGGGGGTGCTGGTTGGGCGATCTAAGCAGGTATCAGCCCCCTCTGAGGACCCAGACTTTACCTCGAAAGTGGTAGAAACGCAGTTTCGTAACTTACTTTTCCCAACTTCCAGAGTCCGGAAAACTTTTGAAATGCATCAAAATGAGCACGATTTTTGCTAGGGTGCACCAGGATTGCTAGTTGATTGATCTGAGAAAGTATTAGCCCGAAAGGGGGTGATGACTTACACGGCAAAAAAAGCTCGGATCCAAGATTCGCAATTTTTTCCCAAACAATGTCTACCAACTTGCAGAGTCCGGAAAACCTTAAAAAATTGCGCAAAACGGACAGGGCTTCGCTAGGGTGCACCAGGGGGTGCTGGTTGGGCGATCTAAGCAGGTATCAGCCCCCTCTGAGGACCCAGACTTTACCTCGAAAGTGGTAGAAACGCAGTTTCGTAACTTACTTTTCCCAACTCCCAGAGTCCGGAAAACTTTTGAAATGCATCAAAATGAGCACGATTTTTGCTAGGGTGCACCAGGATTGCTAGTTGATTGATCTGAGAAAGTATTAGCCCGAAAGGGGGTGATGACCTACACGGCAAAAAAAGCTCGGATCCAAGATTCGCAATTTTTTCCCAAACAATGTCTACCAACTTGCAGAGTACCTTCAAAATTGCGCAAAACGGACAGGGCTTCGCTAAGGTGCACCAGGGGGTGCTGGTTGGGCGATCTAAGCAGGTATCAGCCCCCTCTGAGGACCCAGACTTTACCTCGAAAGTGGTAGAAACGCAGTTTCGTAACTTACTTTTCCCAACTCCCAGAGTCCGGAAAACTTTTGAAATGCATCAAAATGAGCACGATTTTTGCTAGGGTGCACCAGGATTGCTAGTTGTTTGATCTGAGAAAGTATTAGCCCGAAAGGGGGTGATGACCTACACGGCAAAAAAAGCTCGGATCCAAGATTCGCAATTTTTTCCCAAACAATGTCTACCAACTTGCAGAGTACCTTCAAAATTGCGCAAAACGGACAGGGCTTCGCTAGGGTGCACCAGGGGGTGCTGGTTGGGCGATCTAAGCAGGTATCAGCCCCCTCTGAGGACCCAGACTTTACCTCGAAAGTGGTAGAAACGCAGTTTCGTAACTTACTTTTCCCAACTTCCAGAGTCCGGAAAACTTTTGAAATGCATCAAAATGAGCACGATTTTTGCTAGGGTGCACCAGGATTGCTAGTTGATTGATCTGAGAAAGTATTAGCCCGAAAGGGGGTGATGACTTACACGGCAAAAAAAGCTCGGATCCAAGATTCGCAATTTTTTCCCAAACAATGTCTACCAACTTGCAGAGTCCGGAAAACCTTAAAAATTGCGCAAAACGGACAGGGCTTCGCTAGGGTGCACCAGGGGGTGCTGGTTGGGCGATCTAAGCAGGTATCAGCCCCCTCTGAGGACCCAGACTTTACCTCGAAAGTGGTAGAAACGCAGTTTCGTAACTTACTTTTCCCAACTCCCAGAGTCCGGAAAACTTTTGAAATGCATCAAAATGAGCACGATTTTTGCTAGGGTGCACCAGGATTGCTAGTTGATTGATCTGAGAAAGTATTAGCCCGAAAGGGGGTGATGACCTACACGGCAAAAAAAGCTCGGATCCAAGATTCGCAATTTTTTCCCAAACAATGTCTACCAACTTGCATAGTACCTTCAAAATTGCGCAAAACGGACAGGGCTTCGCTAGGGTGCACCAGGGGGTGCTGGTTGGGCGATCTAAGCAGGTATCAGCCCCCTCTGAGGACCCAGACTTTACCTCGAAAGTGGTAGAAACGCAGTTTCGTAACTTACTTTTCCCAACTTCCAGAGTCCGGAAAACTTTTGAAATGCATCAAAATGCGCACGATTTTTGCTAGGGTGCACCAGGATTGCTAGTTGATTGATCTGAGAAAGTATTAGCCCGAAAGGGGGTGATGACCTACACGGCAAAAAAAGCTCGGATCCAAGATTCGCAATTTTTTCCCAAACAATTTCTACCAACTTGCATAGTACCTTCAAAATTGCGCAAAACGGACAGGGCTTCGCTAGGGTGCACCAGGGGGTGCTGGTTGGGCGATCTAAGCAGGTATCAGCCCCCTCTGAGGACCCAGACTTTACCTCGAAAGTGGTAGAAACGCAGTTTCGTAACTTACTTTTCCCAACTTCCAGAGTCCGGAAAACTTTTGAAATGCATCAAAATGCGCACGATTTTTGCTAGGGTGCACCAGAATTGCTAGTTGATTGATCTGAGAAAGTATTAGCCCGAAAGGGGGTGATGACCTACACGGCAAAAAAAGCTCGGATCCAAGATTCGCAATTTTTTCCCAAACAATGTCTACCAACTTGCAGAGTCCGGAAAACCTTAAAAAATTGCGCAAAACGGACAGGGCTTCGCTAGGGTGCACCAGGGGGTGCTGGTTGGGCGATCTAAGCAGGTATCAGCCCCCTCTGAGGACCCAGACTTTACCTCGAAAGTGGTAGAAACGCAGTTTCGTAACTTACTTTTCCCAACTCCCAGAGTCCGGAAAACTTTTGAAATGCATCAAAATGAGCACGATTTTTGCTAGGGTGCACCAGGATTGCTAGTTGATTGATCTGAGAAAGTATTAGCCCGAAAGGGGGTGATGACCTACACGGCAAAAAAAGCTCGGATCCAAGATTCGCAATTTTTTCCCAAACAATGTCTACCAACTTGCAGAGTACCTTCAAAATTGCGCAAAACGGACAGGGCTTCGCTAAGGTGCACCAGGGGGTGCTGGTTGGGCGATCTAAGCAGGTATCAGCCCCCTCTGAGGACCCAGACTTTACCTCGAAAGTGGTAGAAACGCAGTTTCGTAACTTACTTTTCCCAACTCCCAGAGTCCGGAAAACTTTTGAAATGCATCAAAATGAGCACGATTTTTGCTAGGGTGCACCAGGATTGCTAGTTGTTTGATCTGAGAAAGTATTAGCCCGAAAGGGGGTGATGACCTACACGGCAAAAAAAGCTCGGATCCAAGATTCGCAATTTTTTCCCAAACAATGTCTACCAACTTGCAGAGTACCTTCAAAATTGCGCAAAACGGACAGGGCTTCGCTAGGGTGCACCAGGGGGTGCTGGTTGGGCGATCTAAGCAGGTATCAGCCCCCTCTGAGGACCCAGACTTTACCTCGAAAGTGGTAGAAACGCAGTTTCGTAACTTACTTTTCCCAACTCCCAGAGTCCGGAAAACTTTTGAAATGCATCAAAATGAGCACGATTTTTGCTAGGGTGCACCAGGATTGCTAGTTGATTGATCTGAGAAAGTATTAGCCCGAAAGGGGGTGATGACCTACACGGCAAAAAAAGCTCGGATCCAAGATTCGCAATTTTTTCCCAAACAATGTCTACCAACTTGCAGAGTACCTTCAAAATTGCGCAAAACGGACAGGGCTTCGCTAGGGTGCACCAGTGGGTGCTGGTTGGGCGATCTAAGCAGGTATCAGCCCCCTCTGAGGACCCAGACTTTACCTCGAAAGTGGTAGAAACGCAGTTTCGTAACTTACTTTTCCCAACTCCCAGAGTCCGGAAAACTTTTGAAATGCATCAAAATGAGCACGATTTTTGCTAGGGTGCACCAGGATTGCTAGTTGATTGATCTGAGAAAGTATTAGCCCGAAAGGGGGTGATGACCTACACGGCAAAAAAAGCTCGGATCCAAGATTCGCAATTTTTTCCCAAACAATGTCTACCAACTTGCAGAGTCCGGAAAACCTTAAAAATTGCGCAAAACGGACAGGGCTTCGCTAGGGTGCACCAGGGGGTGCTGGTTGGGCGATCTAAGCAGGTATCAGCCCCCTCTGAGGACCCAGACTTTACCTCGAAAGTGGTAGAAACGCAGTTTCGTAACTTACTTTTCCCAACTCCCAGAGTCCGGAAAACTTTTGAAATGCATCAAAATGAGCACGATTTTTGCTAGGGTGCACCAGGATTGCTAGTTGATTGATCTGAGAAAGTATTAGCCCGAAAGGGGGTGATGACCTACACGGCAAAAAAAGCTCGGATCCAAGATTCGTAATTTTTTCCCAAACAATGTCTACCAACTTGCAGAGTACCTTCAAAATTGCGCAAAACGGACAGGGCTTCGCTAGGGTGCACCAGGGGGTGCTGGTTGGGCGATCTAAGCAGGTATCAGCCCCCTCTGAGGACCCAGACTTTACCTCGAAAGTGGTAGAAACGCAGTTTCGTAACTTACTTTTCCCAACTTCCAGAGTCCGGAAAACTTTTGAAATGCATCAAAATGAGCACGATTTTTGCTAGGGTGCACCAGGATTGCTAGTTGATTGATCTGAGAAAGTATTAGCCCGAAAGGGGGTGATGGCCTACACGGCAAAAAAAGCTCGGATCCAAGATTCGCAATTTTTTCCCAAACAATGTCTACCAACTTGCATAGTACCTTCAAAATTGCGCAAAACGGACAGGGCTTCGCTAGGGTGCACCAGGGGGTGCTGGTTGGGCGATCTAAGCAGGTATCAGCCCCCTCTGAGGACCCAGACTTTACCTCGAAAGTGGTAGAAACGCAGTTTCGTAACTTACTTTTCCCAACTTCCAGAGTCCGGAAAACTTTTGAAATGCATCAAAATGAGCACGATTTTTGCTAGGGTGCACCAGGATTGCTAGTTGATTGATCTGAGAAAGTATTAGCCCGAAAGGGGGTGATGACTTACACGGCAAAAAAAGCTCGGATCCAAGATTCGCAATTTTTTCCCAAACAATGTCTACCAACTTGCAGAGTCCGGAAAACCTTAAAAATTGCGCAAAACGGACAGGGCTTCGCTAGGGTGCACCAGGGGGTGCTGGTTGGGCGATCTAAGCAGGTATCAGCCCCCTCTGAGGACCCAGACTTTACCTCGAAAGTGGTAGAAACGCAGTTTCGTAACTTACTTTTCCCAACTTCCAGAGTCCGGAAAACTTTTGAAATGCATCAAAATGAGCACGATTTTTGCTAGGGTGCACCAGGATTGCTAGTTGATTGATCTGAGAAAGTATTAGCCCGAAAGGGGGTGATGACCTACACGGCAAAAAAAGCTCGGATCCAAGATTCGCAATTTTTTCCCAAACAATGTCTACCAACTTGCATAGTACCTTCAAAATTGCGCAAAACGGACAGGGCTTCGCTAGGGTGCACCAGGGGGTGCTGGTTGGGCGATCTAAGCAGGTATCAGCCCCCTCTGAGGACCCAGACTTTACCTCGAAAGTGGTAGAAACGCAGTTTCGTAACTTACTTTTCCCAACTTCCAGAGTCCGGAAAACTTTTGAAATGCATCAAAATGAGCACGATTTTTGCTAGGGTGCACCAGGATTGCTAGTTGATTGATCTGAGAAAGTATTAGCCCGAAAGGGGGTGATGACTTACACGGCAAAAAAAGCTCGGATCCAAGATTCGCAATTTTTTCCCAAACAATGTCTACCAACTTGCAGAGTCCGGAAAACCTTAAAAATTGCGCAAAACGGACAGGGCTTCGCTAGGGTGCACCAGGGGGTGCTGGTTGGGCGATCTAAGCAGGTATCAGCCCCCTCTGAGGACCCAGACTTTACCTCGAAAGTGGTAGAAACGCAGTTTCGTAACTTACTTTTCCCAACTCCCAGAGTCCGGAAAACTTTTGAAATGCATCAAAATGAGCACGATTTTTGCTAGGGTGCACCAGGATTGCTAGTTGATTGATCTGAGAAAGTATTAGCCCGAAAGGGGGTGATGACCTACACGGCAAAAAAAGCTCGGATCCAAGATTCGCAATTTTTTCCCAAACAATGTCTACCAACTTGCATAGTACCTTCAAAATTGCGCAAAACGGACAGGGCTTCGCTAGGGTGCACCAGGGGGTGCTGGTTGGGCGATCTAAGCAGGTATCAGCCCCCTCTGAGGACCCAGACTTTACCTCGAAAGTGGTAGAAACGCAGTTTCGTAACTTACTTTTCCCAACTTCCAGAGTCCGGAAAACTTTTGAAATGCATCAAAATGAGCACGATTTTTGCTAGGGTGCACCAGAATTGCTAGTTGATTGATCTGAGAAAGTATTAGCCCGAAAGGGGGTGATGACCTACTCGGCAAAAAAAGCTCGGATCCAAGATTCGCAATTTTTTCCCAAACAATGTCTACCAACTTGCAGAGTCCGGAAAACCTTAAAAATTGCGCAAAACGGACAGGGCTTCGCTAGGGTGCACCAGGGGGTGCTGGTTGGGCGATCTAAGCAGGTATCAGCCCCCTCTGAGGACCCAGACTTTACCTCGAAAGTGGTAGAAACGCAGTTTCGTAACTTACATTTCCCAACTTCCAGAGTCCGGAAAACTTTTGAAATGCATCAAAATGAGCACGATTTTTGCTAGGGTGCACCAGGATTGCTAGTTGATTGATCTGAGAAAGTATTAGCCCGAAAGGGGGTGATGACCTACACGGCAAAAAAAGCTCGGATCCAAGATTCGCAATTTTTTCCCAAACAATGTCTACCAACTTGCATAGTACCTTCAAAATTGCGCAAACGGACAGGGCTTCGCTAGGGTGTACCAGGGGGTGCTGGTTGGGCGATCTAAGCAGGTATCAGCCCCCTCTGAGGACCCAGACTTTACCTCGAAAGTGGTAGAAACGCAGTTTCGTAACTTACATTTCCCAACTTCCAGAGTCCGGAAAACTTTTGAAATGCATCAAAATGAGCACGATTTTTGCTAGGGTGCACCAGGATTGCTAGTTGATTGATCTGAGAAAGTATTAGCCCGAAAGGGGGTGATGACCTACACGGCAAAAAAAGCTCGGATCCAAGATTCGCAATTTTTTCCCAAACAATGTCTACCAACTTGCATAGTACCTTCAAAATTGCGCAAACGGACAGGGCTTCGCTAGGGTGTACCAGGGGGTGCTGGTTGGGCGATCTAAGCAGTATCAGCCCCTCTGAGGACCCAGACTTTACCTCGAAAGTGGTAGAAACGCAGTTTCGTAACTTACTTTTCCCAACTTCCAGAGTCCGGAAAACTTTTGAAATGCATCAAAATGAGCACGATTTTGCTAGGGTGCACCAGGATCGCTAGTTGATTGATCTGAGAAAGTATTAGCCCGAAAGGGGGTGATGACCTACACGGCAAAAAAAGCTCGGATCCAAGATTCGCAATTTTTTCCCAAACAATGTCTACCAACTTGCATAGTACCTTCAAAATTGCGCAAAACGGACAGGGCTTCGCTAGGGTGCACCAGGGGGTGCTGGTTGGGCGATCTAAGCAGGTATCAGCCCCCTCTGAGGACCCAGACTTTACCTCGAAAGTGGTAGAAACGCAGTTTCGTAACTTACTTTTCCCAACTTCCAGAGTCCGGAAAACTTTTGAAATGCATCAAAATGAGCACGATTTTTGCTAGGGTGCACCAGGATTGCTAGTTGATTGATCTGAGAAAGTATTAGCCCGAAAGGGGGTGATGACCTACACGGCAAAAAAAGCTCGGATCCAAGATTCGCAATTTTTTCCCAAACAATGTCTACCAACTTGCATAGTACCTTCAAAATTGCGCAAAACGGACAGGGCTTCGCTAGGGTGCACCAGGGGGTGCTGGTTGGGCGATCTAAGCAGGTATCAGCCCCCTCTGAGGACCCAGACTTTACCTCGAAAGTGTAGAAACGCAGTTTCGTAACTTACATTTCCCAACTTCCAGAGTCCGGAAAACTTTTGAAATGCATCAAAATGAGCACGATTTTTGCTAGGGTGCACCAGGATTGCTAGTTGATTGATCTGAGAAAGTATTAGCCCGAAAGGGGGTGATGACCTACACGGCAAAAAAAGCTCGGATCCAAGATTCGCAATTTTTTCCCAAACAATGTCTACCAACTTGCATAGTACCTTCAAAATTGCGCAAACGGACAGGGCTTCGCTAGGGTGTACCAGGGGGTGCTGGTTGGGCGATCTAAGCAGGTATCAGCCCCCTCTGAGGACCCAGACTTTACCTCGAAAGTGGTAGAAACGCA